>CAOLHI010000735.1:0-527758 GCA_948474755.1 Ctenosaura bakeri | reverse complement strand
ATACACTTTGCTGAACAACACAATCCAAAAGAATAATCCAAGTCCAATCCAATCTGAAGCCGAAACAACCAGTCCAAAGCACCAGAAATTAGGGAAAAAATCCCATTCACACTAGTGAAGAGGCTCCTATACGCTGCACATGTGGCAGATAAAAAGGAACTGACTGTTACACAAGGTGGGGGCTTATATACCCTGAGGGGATGGGTCAACTGCCAAAACGCCAACAGTAGGCTCTAGAAGGTTCCAAATGCTGTTTCTGCACAGGTGCAAAACCCATTTGTGTGAGTCACAGAGACCACGAAGAAGAATCAGTTTTTCAATCTCTGCTTTCCTCTTACTCAACAATTTGAATACTGTTGGATCCTGGTTAATTTCATGGGAATGAGTAACCTATGGCCATTTCTGCATTACACCGTTACAGTGCTATTATTCCTCTTTCAACATCCTATGGAATCCTGGGGTTTGTAGTTTAGGGAAGGGCATTTAGAATTCTCAGCCAGAGATGCCTCAACAAACTATAAACCCCAGAACTGCACCAGATGTTGAAAGTGGAATAATAGCACTGTAACAGTGTAGCGTGGAAATGGCCTGTGTTATTTCTTTTAGCAAAGTTGGTCTACATGGTTCTCTAATTTTCCTTCTTGTATAAATAGTCCTCTAAGGACAGCCTTTAATGTGTCTCATAAAAGTGTTCCAGTGGTGGTGTTTTCTATTTATTTATAATTTTTGAAAATAAATATATACAATTAAAAAAAGGATATATAATCATCTTAACAGAGTCATATTTACATTTGATAGATTCACATATAAATATCCATATATACACATTATTTTGACAGCATATAATATAACTAAATCAACTTATATAACATACTCATTATTCATGTATTATATACTATATGTTGCCATGACTTCCCTGCCTTCCCTAAGAGTTCCATTAATAGCTAATCTTATCTTACATAAGCTCTCTAATTTTTATTTCTAATCAGATTTCATATGCATTTTATCTAGTCGTGTAAAAAAAATAAAAAAAAATAAAAAATAAACATACAAATAAACATAATTATTGACTTAACATCATCATGGTATTTTTTGTTGTATCAATGTAGACCAAACCAATAGACCATACCAGTAACAACCTTGTCTATTTAGCTTGTTAATTCGGGCGTTACACAATAACCTTTCAATCTCATATATTTTGTTACAGCACTCCAATTTTGTACCACTATTTTTTCCTGCTTTCCCTTTAATCTGGCAGACAAAAAATCCAGTTGTTTATAATCTAATAACTTTTGTAGCCATAAATCTACATCTGGAACAGCCGGTAGTTTCCAAAATCGAGCGAACACTATCCTGGCTGCTGTTACCAAAAACAATAAAGTTCTCTTATTTTTGACTTGAAACTCTTTTCCAAAGATATTCATCATATTCAGTAGAAAAAAAGCTGGATCCATTGGGAAATCTATGTTATATATTTCTTTTATGGCTCCATATATTTTCATCCAATATTTCTTAGTGCAAGGACAGGACCACCAGAGATGGTAAAAGGAGCCAATAGCTTCTTTACATTTCCAACATTTATTGTCTCCCGTGTGATATATACAATTTATTTTTTCTGGTGTTAGATAGGTTCTATACATCATTTTCAAGTAATTTTCCTTTATCTCTTGTAGAGTTGTAAATTCTGTAGTATTCTTCCAAGATGTTTCCCAGTTTTCTAAGGGGATATTTTTCTGAAAATTTTGGGCCCACTTCACCATCACATCCTTAACCTCTTCGTCTTCCAGCTTTCTCAAATTTAGTGGTGGTGTTTTCTGTATAAAATTGATTTATAATTTGCCTAATGGAGTCCCTTAAAGGATTCATGTAACAAAAGAGAAGAAAGGGGCAATTTTGGGTGATTTCTTTCTAAGGAGATAAGAGCTGTCTAACTTGTAATTTAACACTTTATTGGCGTCACCTCCTATGATTATCTCACCTTCAGCAACATCCTTCAAAACATTTAAAAAGGAGTTCACAGATTTGTTCTGTTCTGTATTTGGAGCACAGAAGTTGTCAAGCATGACAGATTTATTCATTAAATACCCTGTTGGTATCAAGTATCAACCTCCTGGATCACCAATTACTTTGTCCACTTTAAAGAGGCAGGATTTATCAAAAAGTATGGCCACTCCTTTGGATTTCTGAAATCCCCCTGGTATAAACTGATCTTTAAACCGGTTTGGGGGCAACAGTGAATCTGTTCCCTTTCTGTGAGTTTCCTGAAAGAATAAGATATTGGCACACAGACACTTTTCATTTTTTAGACTTTTTTCCTCATTTTGGGGCAGAGCAGTAAATTAGAAGAAACAATTCATATCCCATTCACATCCAAGGAATTTCAAAGCATCTTGAATAATGGGGCTTTAAATACTCCTCCTGCTCTTAAGATACCTGTTAGGACCCTTATAAATATATAGAATCTTAAAGTGCATCTTGAAAAGTTACACAACTAAAATATGAGTAAAAACAGCATAGCTGTGAAAATACAACCAAGAGGGAGAGAGTTCAGATCAGATCTGGGCTCTTAATTAGTGCAGGACAGACTGATCTCCTCCAGAGGCATGCCAGGGAATGTAACACTTAGTAATGTGTATACTAGGCTATTAATCCCAATGACACTCTAAGTTTAGAGCAAGGAGATATAGAGAAATTCCATAACTATACTTTGCGAACACGAGTATGTTTCCAATCTTGGAAAATCAAACTGAGGATCAAGTGCAAAAACACAAAGATCACTGTCGCAAAGACATCAGCAGTCAAGATGGCAGGGAAGATCATTGTCAAGTTGAGCATCTATGATGGCAATGAAGTGTGTCCACTGAATGACAGCCAAAGTAAAGCAAATAAGGCCATTTCCACACTAGACTCTTATAGTGCTATTATTCCACTTTCAACATCCTATGGAATCCTGGGGTTTGCGGTTTAGGGAGAGGCCGGCCGGATGTTGAAAGTGGAATAATAGTGCTATAACAGTCTAGTGCGGAAATGGCCAGAGTCAGAGTGGAAAATGGTATTTACGTTCTGTCCACTCAAATGGGATATTCTTTTATGTAGGTCTGGGTGAGCTACAATTAGCTTTTTGGGTCCCTTTTTTTTTTTCTTGACAGATTGTCAGGGCAAATCCTGTGGCTTTGCATTAGACTGTGATAAGAGTAAGCCTTCTTCATGTTGTTCCTTATCCAGTTCCCTGGGGACTGCAATATCTAGAGTTTCACAATATCTAGACCTATTTGCTGCTATCATGTTGTTTTGACAGAAGATGATCAATTTAAAGAGGAATCCTCATTTATATTTAATCCTCACCATTTGTAAAAAAAAAATTGTAAAGAGTTTGAAAGCTTATATTTTTTCCAACATTTCAGATGTTGAATCTTGAAGACCAATCCCTTATGGTCTTCATAGTTCAGATCTTGCATAGCTGACAGCTTGTTCATTACAAGGGATTTCTGGGGAATGCAGGCAAATTGTATGATAATGTCTCGCTAAACTTCATATTAAATGCAGCAGAACAGTGAATGTATTCAATGACAGCACCTTCAAGAGCAAATCTGGGGAAATCTGGCAATCCACCTTTCTTTTCACATTCCAGGATCCCTTTCAAGCAGAGATTAAGGCGTCTCCTATTTTCCAGGTCCTCAATCTTGTCTTCTAGATGAATATTACACTTCTCCAGTTTTTGAATTCTGACTTCATGTAAAGTTCCTTGTTGGAGTGCAGCATTAGCTGTATCTTGGATGTTGTACATATGACTCGTGATCATTGAAAGCTTAGAATTTATAGACTCAGGCTAAGGAGCAATCTTTCTGTGAGTCCTTCACTAATCTTAATCTGAGCTTTTCTAGGATCTCAGGGAATAACAGATCAACTGCAGATTGTGATCCACCATCACCCCACAGCTCTGTTCATGCCACACGCCACACTCGAGTCTGACAGTTTGTTGTTCCTATTTACTAGCGTTTTCAGTTCTTTCATGGATGTATAGAAGTCTGTGATTGGTTGATTCACTGTCCTTTTCATTCCAAACTTTAAGATTTGCAGTTGAAAAAAATCTGTAAGATGTTCCTTGGTCCTAATAAATAAACATTCATTGAGTTGAGCCCAGCTTCTCTCTTAAACAACCACAATGGTAGGCACCAGGCCACACACCCCATGCCTTGCTTAGGTTTTGAATTTTACCCATAAAGTCTCAGTAAGAACTCTTGCTGGGCTACTGGAGGTGGAGAAAAATTTCCTGAGGGCAAAAAGACTTTCTGTTTGTAGAACACATATCTTAGAGATGCTTTTTTGGCATGTACACTGTGACCCTTATGATGCCAAGTGAAGAGTTTTGTTTATTCTCTCAGAGGTGTTTACTTTTAAATGTTTTACTGAGATTATTTTAAAGAACTCTTCTGTTGTATGTACAGGTATACTTCAGTTAACAAAGTAGATGTGTTCCTAGGCATCATGTACTTAATAGAAAATTTAAGACAGCAGAAAACACATAGAAAGAATATAGATGGGTTCCTATACCACAAAAAAGAAAATGTTTGTTCAAAATGTCAGTAAACTTCAAATTCAAAACTAACTATGTGCACATGTGAAATGAAACAACCAGGTCAGGTAAGCCTTGCATAAGCGAATAAAAACATTTGACCTTTCTAGAAACCACTTCAAAGCTTCTTCCAAAATGCATCCAGGGATTACTTTTTCTTTTACTGGTCTCCATTTTTCTTATAATTCTCATTCTGATGGCCAAATTTATATCTCTATTTTTTTTTTTTTAACATGCTAGGGATGGCTGGTGAGGTAGGGTTATCTGCGCTCCACTCTTATTTTTTTTGCTTTTCACACACGCTCAGTGAGGAGTTCAGAAGGAGCTGCTATTTACTTTGCCTGTTGCAGGCAAGAGCACACAGCTCTTAGAATGCCACTATTTCCTAGCTGAAGCTTTGGGTTGCTGCAACCCAACACTGAAAATGTGTGTCCTTCACCATCCTCCCAATGATGCTTAAAACCTTCCAATTAGACAGAAAATAAAGTGGAAAGGAGAGGGCTGTGCATAAAAGGCCATTGTAAAAAGAAGCTTCACTGTCACGAGTTTCATTAACTGAGGTATGACCGTATTATTTTTATTGTTTTCCATTTATTTTCTCCAATTGTACTGTGCTGATAGTATTAACCATTATCATGTTTAGGTTTTATGATTTTTAAATTTGTAAACCGTACAAAGGACTCTATTAGTTAAATGGACAGTACATATGCAGTTTTTATTCCCAACTGGAGCACATCCACTGAATAAACAGTACTCACTGCCTCTTTCAATGGATATACTGTAGCTGGAATCAGAAATAGTTAAGTTACAGGAGAAAAGTGCCTCTGCATTACACTTACATTAAAAAAATTCAGGCTAATTATGTTTTACAAATGGAAAGAATATCTGAATACTTCAGAAATAATAATAAAGGAACTTTTCAAGTATCCAAAAACCGTGATGAGAAGAAACCTCCAAAACCCATTTCTTGGGTTTTTCCCCCAATCTTCAAATAGATTTGAGGACTACATCCACCATTCCTAATCCTGATTGACCTGTTTTCTTGTCCCCACAAACTGGAATGTTGGGGGCAGCATTGAGCAGCATTGTCACTGTGGGCTGTGTTCCAATAGCCAGAGATGATGTGAACATCTGTATCATCATGAACCAGCTAACAGAACACAGGTGAAGAAGCTATGGCCTCCCTAATGTCACATGAGGCAGGGGGAGGGGGCAAGAGTCATATGAGCCTGCCAACTCTGGTCTGGTCATCCCCCAACATCCACCTGATCACAGAAGGGAGGGCTGGGGCCTTCTTCCCATGCTCCACTGCCAGAGACTTTCTTGGCCTGGGAGATGCCTTTGAAGATTCCATACTTCGAGACAAAACTAATCAAACTATTCATTCTCCCATGCAGGACTATATAATCAAACAGAGAATATCACTATTATATTTTAATTGAAATGGGCCATATATTTAAACATCAAGTTATAATCCATATAACTAAAATAAAATAATGGCGGATTTTAACTTCATGTTTCAGTTTATGCTCCATTACTACACTAAAATCTTACCAGAACACAGGAGAAAAATCACATCCAGATTTCACTTTTGCAGACACCCACAACTCTCTCTTGAGCTGTGGTGAGAAGGAAACAAGTTCATGGATTTTTGAAAATTCCATTTCTCTTTCACCCACCCACTAAAAGAGGATCAACAAGGAGGAATACTAGCCACATCAACTCCACTCATCAGTCGATAAACACTATCCAGACCACTAATTCTCCACAAGAACAATCTTCAGATATATTTTCCAGAAAAAACAACTGTCTCTCTCAGGTCCCCTGAATCCTCTTCCTTTCAACTATCCACCTCCCACCTTAAGATTCTCACCTGCTCACTTTTTCATGTGCCCTTCTGTCCAACCACCCCATCCTGTCTCTCCTCTCTTCTGTGCACCCTCCCCATTCCTCCCTCTGTCTCCAGTCTTATGTGATTTCCTTGCTCTCCATATGTTTCTCTTCCTCTGCTCCCCCTTCTCTTGTCTTGCCTGCCATCTCTCTCTCATTTTCTGCACAGGTTGGCCTTCTTTTCTCACATGTACCTTTGTACCATGAGGGAGGAGACCATGTATTTCCTGCCTTTCCCTCCCTCTTTCATTCTCTGTCACATTTGCCACCACTGCAGTTGCCACCCACCACAGAGAGGAAAATTATGGTAAAGAGGGAGGGGAGGCTGTAAGCAGGAGGGGAAAATGAAGCAAATGAAAAGACTATCACTGCCCCATCTCATTAGCTGAAAAATGTCCTCAGAATTATAATACAGTTGGTCCACCACACCTGCAGGTTAAGCACTCATATCAATAGCAATAGCATGTATATTTCTATACTGCTTATCAGCTAAATGCTCCCTAAGTGTTTTACAATGTGTTTAGCTAATTGCCCCCAACAAGCTGGATACTCATTTTACCGACCTGTGGAAGGATGGAAGGCTGAGTCAACCTGGAGCCTGGAAGGATCGAACTCACATTCATGGTTTTGATTATTCATGGTTTGTGTTGCTGGGAGAAAAGCTAATTGATAGGGTGGCTGGGCCTGGCCGCACATACATTCCTCCACTCATGCTTGCAGGTAGGAAGAGGGAAGGGGACTGGGATGGGATGGGATGGGATGGGATGGGATGGGAGGAGGGTGTGCTTGTGTGGACAGGAGAGGGGATGCGATGAGAGGAAGGAGGGTATGTGTGTTTGCTCACTTGCCTGGGCAGGAGAGAAGATGGGGATGGGATGGAAGGTGGGTGCATGTGTGCATTTGCTCACTCATGTGGCTGGGAGAGGGAAGGAGATTGCACGCGAGGAAGGAGGACAGGCACATTTGCTCACTTGCATAGGCGGGGATGGGATGGGAGGGAGGGACCCCCATGAAAGTCGAAAAACGCAAATTTTGTAAGCCCCTCAAACTGTATTTGGAGGGAGGGCATGCATGTTCACCCATTCATGTGGGCAGGAGGGAGGAAGGGCATGGGACAAGAGGAGGGATGCTAAATGTGTTCACTCACTCATTCATATGCTTAGGAGGGGAATGGGGGTGGGAGTGGTGTCCCCTTTCTTCCTCCTCCCCTTCCGTGCTCCCACTTGCAGCAGTGAGTGAACGCATATGCACCCAGGCCCAGCTACCAAGCCAGTACAGGCACTTTTGTATGTGTGTTAAATACAGTTTGGGGGGCTTACAAAATTTGCATTTTTTCCACTTTCATGGGGGTCCTGTGTCCCTAACCCTCATGAAAATGTAGCAAGTTTCCTTGGGAAAAATGTACTTTACATTCATACCAATACCCCCTCCAAAAAAATAAGTTAACTCAGTTCTCATTAACACACTGGTTCTGGTATCTAGTTAAGACTAGTCAGTAAATTCAGCTTCTTCTTCTTTTAACAAAAATATACCCACCAAAAAATCTAGGAATCACCTGTTTTTTAAAAATTTTCAGTGATGATGCCTGGAAGAAAGTTAGCATTATCACATGGAATGTTATTTTTATGCCCCTGGCCTCCAGATGCTACAGACTACAAATCCCACAATGCCATACTATACAGTCTGGAGTTGATGTTGCTGCAGGCCAAATATGATGTTGCTGGAGGTCCAAAAATTCCTTACCTCCCATTTAAAGAATTGTGACATTTGACTACAAGAATTCAATCAGCAGAAAAATAGCTCAGATAGCCCTTTAAACATATGTTTGCATTAAACTTATAAAAAGTATTTATAACAAATAGATAAGACACCTAATCTTTTGTTCCCCAAAGAGACACTCACCTGAGCTAGTAACTATCGTTCAGCCTATCCTACCTCACGGGGCCATTGACAACACAGGGTAGGATGTATTTGTTTTTTCGAAAAAGAGAAGAAGATAAGTGTGCCAAAAATAAACTATGGATGACAGTGAAATCTGAAGGCTCCTGACATAAAAGCCTATCTGTGAATTTAGTTATGCTTGAATCAACTTTAACAAGGAGGATACATTTCCCTGTGTGCCACTCAGTTCTGTCCAGTTCTGTTAGAGCAAAATGGAATGCAGATTCACTGCCCCTCTCATACAGAAGCCAGAAGCTGTCACTGAATCATGTGACAATCCCTGAAAACATTCCAGAAACTGTGAATGAAGCGGTGGGATGGGGAGTGGAGAGTTAGATACTTCACCTCCTTCTGCTTGTAGCTGAGAAGAGATGTTTTGCTCACACTGCACTTTGGCCTCCAATAGAAGATGGATTTGTTCCTCCATGGTAATGGTATAATCGAAGTCATCCTGGCAAAGAAGAGCCCACACAGAATTATTGTTAGGGATTAATTTTATTTGTTGAATAGAGTGAACAATAAACATTCCAATTTCACATGGGCTGTGCTTTCATTCTGGGGAAAAAATCAACACATTTCTATATAACAAGAATCAAAAGTCATGGGCATAGCTCAGTAAGTCACCTGTTTCCTCCTCTCACTTCTTACATAACTAAATCAGGATTTGTTTGTGTCATCTTGGGCTTGAGAAAGCAAGATTGGGGGAGTTTTTCCCCCTTACGACTGTTCGATTTTGTACCATTTTCTAACGTCAGGATGTGACACGTATTTGTATTACCTTTAACAGAACAAACCCAGCAGTAGTCATGTTTCTCATAATAAAAATTTCAAATATGCATTAGAGCAATCTCGTCACAGGGTTTTCAAGGTAAAAGGCATTAGGGAGTAGTTTACCATTATCTTATTCTGCCCAGTACTACCTCTTTTAGAGTTACTAAAGAGCCACTGCTGTTGCCTTTAAGATCCTCCATCAGTGTCACTCTCTACTACCGCTACTGCCCAGTTGCTGTTTGGAACAATTAGTCTGGCTCTTCAGTAAAAGGCTATCTGACATGAGAGATCCTACCAGCAGCAGTGCTGTTGCCACTAGCAGCAGTGCGCAGCCTGTTACTTCACTAGACCACATAAACCCATCACCACCAAGGAACTGCCAATGTGAGTACTCAACAAGCTATTGGGAAAGGGTGGAAAATAAGTGTGAGTACCACTGAGTCCAATGATGCAACTGGACTCAGCCAAAAGGATGTTCAGCTGCTGACATCCTCAGAGGTAAAAGAAAGTCTGAAACTGCACAACATACGTAGTAGGAACAGGGAATGTGAAAAGCATGAATTAGGAAAAGCTACAAATTGTTAAACAAGAAATAGAATGCAAGGCGTGAGAGGACTAAAGTGGACAGAAATTGGATATTTTAAATCAGATAATTACACAGTGTTTTACTCTACAAAGGACAATCAGACGAAAAAGAGAGTGGCATTAACAGCAAGGTGAGACACAGCAAAAGCAATTGGGAGATATAACGAGAAGTCTGACTGTATAATATCAATAAGATTCCAGGGCAAATATCTATCAATATAACTGTGATTCAGGTTTAGGTTTCCACCACAAAGACAGACAAGGAAAAAATTAAAAGATAGGACGTCCAGGAGAAAGTCAATTACACACCAGAACAAAACATGTTGGTTATAATAGGCAACTGAAATGCAAAAGTAAGAAACCAAACAGGATTATGATATGAAGTAGGAGACTGACTTATTAAATTTTGTGAGGCCAATAGTTTGTTCATTAGAAACATCCTCTTTAGGAGAAAAAAAAGATTATATACATGGATGTTTGTCACCTGATGGCCAATACAGAAATCAAATAGATTACGTAACTGGAAGCAGAAGACGAAGAAGCTCCATTCTCTCTGCAAAGACAAAACAAAACCAAGACTAGGAGGAGATTGTGGACCAGACTATGAACTGCTAATACCAAAAATTAGATTAAAACTAAACTGCACTAAATCAATCATTGTTCCAAAATACAATCTAAAGAACATCACTGTAGTATTTAAATATCATGTAAAGAACAGATTTGCAGTATTAAATCCAATTTGCAGATTTGCAGTATTAAATTCAATCTAGAAGAATTCTATACATAAACCAGAGACACTGTCAGGGAAGAATACAAAGAGACACTATCTCTGCCAAAAAGGAAGAAAAGACCCCTTGGATGACAGATGAAGCTCTTCAAGCACTTACAGTGAGACTTACGCATATGGACAAAGAGAACTATTAGAATAATCAACACAGAGAAACAGAAGAAGACCCCCCACCCAAAAAAAAAGGTAGAACAATAGACATCTTCCAAAGGATCCAAGAAATTAAAGGGAAATTTACAACAGGGGTGCTACATGCCCAACAAGGCAACACATTATATAATTAGGACAAAAAAAAAAGGCTGATGGAAGCAGTACACTGAGGAACCATATAAAAGAGATGAAATGATGACAGACTCCTTCAAAGAAAAAACATTTCAAGATGAACCAACAATTTTAGGAACTGAATTGAGACAAGGTCGGAAAGCACATGGGAGAAATAAATCCTCTCGCATATCAACGGAACTGTTTTTCTAAAGAGTTTTTCTAAAGAGACAAGAGTTCATTCCAATTCTAACAAAAAAATTATCAACAAATATGGAAAATAAAACAATGGCCCATAGACTGGAAATGTTCAATATACACTGCAATCCTCAAAAATAGGAGACATCAGAGACTACAGTAACTATCAGGTTACTGTACTGATTTTCCATGCAAACAAAGTGATACTCAAGATTTTACAAGAAAGATTGTTACCATATATGGAGCAAGGAATGTGAGATATCCAAGCTGGATTCAAGGAAGAAAGAGACACTAGGGATCATACTGGAAACATTCTTTGGATAACAGGGTGCACAAAAGAATTTCAGAAGAAAACCAACCTATGCTTTATAGATTACAGGCCAACTAAAAGGTTACAAGAATATCTAAGTTTTCAAAATATCCAGATCTCCTCATGAGGTATTATCCAAAGAAGCAAGTTGGAGGGAAGTAGGGGAGAAGAGGCTGATCTGATATTGACATCATGGTGTCTGCATGATCACACTCTTTAAATAAAGTGGAGCGGTGCAGAAAAGTCTGCAAACTTTCAAATGATGCTCCAGGAAAAGACAGTGTGATGGATTAAAGCCCCATCACCCACAACTGCTGAGACGGGAAGAAGAAGAACAGAAGTTGGGAATCCATCTTTAGAAATGGGGGCTCCAAAATTACACTGGTGCCTGCCTGACAACATGGTATAACTTTCTTTACTGACTCTCTCGTCTACTGCTCTTGGCTCTGATCAAATACTGGCTTGTTTGCATGTGTGCATGCAAGAGTCCCATCAGCAGTTCCATCAGTGGAACCATTCTTTTTGCTGTTCCAGTAGCTCTTCCAAAAACTGACTCTGTCTTGGGAGAAGCTCATCATTTTTTTTTCTTTCATTCTTTAGATTAAACACACAGAGAGAGAGAGAGAGAGAGAGAGAATAAAAAACAACAGCAAATGAACACCCTAAACAATAAATCTACTACACAAAGACAATAAACAATAAACAATAGAATATTAACAAATCTAACACTTATAAAAGCTATACAAATATAAGCTAACCTACTAAAATAGTAAATAACAAAATACTAAACTAAAAT
The DNA here is from genome assembly GCA_948474755.1 of Ctenosaura bakeri. Lineage (NCBI taxonomy): Eukaryota > Metazoa > Chordata > Lepidosauria > Squamata > Iguanidae > Ctenosaura > Ctenosaura bakeri. Next base: position 515,643 of record CAOLHI010000735.1, on the reverse strand, counting down.
ACCCTCCACCTAAACGAAGAAGAGGTTCCCACCCCTGTTGCAAACGGTGTATTTTCATTTAGCAGTAACCCTAAATCAACTGCCCAGTTTGCCCACTCAAGGCTTGAAGATCAGTAGCTGTCAAAGTAAAAGAGGTACAGCTTATTTAAGAAAACTGCCACAACTGTGGAGGGACACAGCTTGACACTGCATTTTCCGACTCTGGAAATAAGACAACTAGTTACTGAAGACTTTCTATTCTTGCTTTATCAATAGTACAGATCAGCAGTGGTTCATTCCTCAGAACGCTAAGGAGAACACTCTGACCCACAGGATGGAGGCAATGTATAAAGCCAGCCTAGTTTTATCTAAAAGTGATGATCTAATAGTTTTCATGTGGCCTTAATATCCTAAAGGCACCAGATCACATCTTGGAAGCTAAGCAGAGTCAGCTGATTAGTACTTGGATGGGAGACTGCCAACCAATACCAAGGAGGAAGGAACTGGCAAAGCCACCTGAGTACTCCTTACCAATGAAACCTCTGAAATTCATGGGATCACCAAAAGCTACCAGGCAACATGAAGGTACACACATAGACACAATAGTTTTCAAACTGCAAGGGTGGGGAAAGTACACCTTGTGGGCCACATGCAGTGCCCAAATCTCCTTTTTGCAACTCTCCTTTTTCTGAACGCCCTTTTTTTTACAGCTTTTGTTTCCCTCCAGACATCCACATGATTTTCTAGGGTGCTTATTTCAGGGGGAAAAAACAGAATCAAAAGGAGTCAACAAAACTGTGCTTTTGCACCCTTAACACTCAACCTCTATTCCCACCCACCATCCACTTTGGCAAAAAAAAGACAAGGAAAGCAGAAGATAAAGGGAAAAGAGGAGGGAAAAGACAAATATGAAAACAGAAGTGATGTCACATGGTGTGGACCACTGTGTGAGAGAGGAATGTAAAAAATGCTTCTGCCCTGGCACAGTTGCCTACCCCTGTTACAGTGCATTCTTCTAGTGCTCAAAAGACTTTATGTACAATATCATAATAAATGTTACAATTTGGGCAGGTAACAAGATGTTGCAATATAGAGTGCTCTTGTTTAGGATGACAATCAGCTAGCCAACTACTCTCCCAAGGTTATTGCATTCCATTCCATTCTTCTGCCCTGCCCTGCCCTGCCCTGCCCGGCCTGGCCCTGCCCGGCCCTGCCCTGGGACAACAAATCTACACCAGGTTTTTCTCAAGACTTTAGAAGAGCTGGCCAAAGTGCAGAACAATATTCCCCAAACAGGTTAAGCACCTTGGAGAGCTCCATGGAAATATGTCATAAAAATGGGAGTAGATTCATTGCCTTACTAGTGTGACAGCTGACACTAAACAACACTCACTCAGCATATGACTTTTCTTACCTAGCTCATCTTTCTTCGTAATCCATGGTGTCAGCGCTGTATGATTTTCATGCAAACTATTTAACAGCACACCTGAGAGCTTAAGTGGATTGGGCACTTCAGTTTCACTAGGACAATTAGATTTGTAAAACATCCACTTATTCAATATCCCATTCCTAGAAAGAGGGGAAGAGACTAAGCAATAGGAATTCAGTTTTCAAAATATATTTCAGTGCTTTCCAGAAAAGAAGGGATGGTATAGTAGAAAGGCTTAGCTTTCGTCCAGCCAGAACATGCCGTCAGAAAGGATATGTCACCACATCTTCATTATGGCTGACTCATTTGGAGGTAACTATAATGAAGCTCTTGAATAAATGAGACCTGCCTCTTGGCACACCTTCCTGAAGAAAGTTGTAAGAGCTACACTAATTGTGAAGCCATCCATTTACAGGGAAACCTAATCTCCTCGATATATAACAATGGCATGATGTTCACCAAGATCATGCATTTTACCCTGCTGGGGAGAGGTAAAAATATTTCTTTTTTTTTATTGATTATAAAGAAAAACAAAAAACAAAAAAAACACCATTTGATACACATATGAGTGAAAAAAGGAAATTTCAACAAAACAAGCTTATAATTATTTCTCTCCAATTCCATTACAATCATATTTATTCAGCATATTCTATACCATACTATTTATATACTTTTGTTACCTATATCTAGATCTCATTTTCATTATACTCATTATTATTATAATAATGTTATTCTTAACTCCACACTTTTCCATTACATTTAATCTATTACTATTACTAAATATGATCTTATTACTAAACATATCAAACTATTCCTAAAAGTAAACCCATCCCCCAGAGCTAATTATGTTTCAACTTACTCCAGCTTCCAGAATTGTAATTCTTCTTGTGGAATTATGACACTTTCCTCTTTTATTAAGACCTTTTCCACAAATTTCTTCCATATTGCTTAGAAATCATTCCCCTTCATTATTCCTTTTTTGGCCTTAATTCGACATGTTAACTTATCATTAATCACAATTTTCCACACTTCTTTACACCAATCCTCTATTTGAAAATCTCCATGAATTTTCCATTTTCTTGAAATAATTAACCTTGCTGCAGTTAATAAGTTTGTAATTAAATCCTTCATTGCTTGGGTACAATTAACCTTATCAAATTTGGATAATAATGCTATACCCGGACATATTTGTAAAACAATTTCAGTTATCTCTTTTATCTCTTTAAACATCCTTTGCCAAAATTGCTGTACACTTTCACAATTCCACCACATATGAATATATGTACCAATCTCTTGACAACCTCTCTAACACAACCTTGAATAATTCTTATCTATATAATTTGACCTTACTGGTGTTAGGTACTACCTCCAAACCAATTTATAATAGTTCTCTTTTATCCTTATGGACAAGTTTTTTAAATGACGCTGATTCCAAATTTTTCCCCAGTCCTGAATATCTATTTTTGTGCTAGTTCTTCCTCCCATATTCCTCCCATATTTTTCTAAGATAATAATCTTCGAATCATTTGTTCAAATTTAGGATATTCTCTGAAAACTTTATTATTCCTTTTCCAATTCCTTGTCCACTGGTCTAGCTGTATAAAATTAAACCACGGTATCTTAGTACCCTGTAATCTCTCCTTTATTTTATTTTTATTCATCATTATATTCATCCAATCTTTTAACTTATTTATTCTCTGTTTCTTTAATTCCTTCCTGGCCCATGGGATTTACAGTGAACACACACTTTTGATCTTAGGAGAGCACATTCTGTTACTGGCTCCTTCAAAAGGCGAGTTTTGTTATTTTAGTGTTGTTTTTCTCCAATAACAGCAGTAAGCTGACAGATATAAAAATTGGTCAATGAATCAAGAGTGGAAAATTCTCAATCAAAATGGTTTAGAAATGCTTAGAGCACAGCCAAAATATATTTCTGACTGACTCAGATCACTATATCCTTTTTGCCTCTCCACTCCCAGTCAAGAAGTATAGTCTGCAAAGATCAACTGCAGAGTATAGCTTTCACATACAGGAACCAGGGATCCCAATTCAGTAAATGACATCTTCAGTTTTGATTATCAGATATCCAAGAAGCACATTCTTCTGTATACTCATCTTACTTTAACTGTATATGTGAAAAAATGTGGGTAAAAAAAGAGGAACAGGAAGAGGGGGTTAGGTAATAAACCAAATGTAGACTGCATGCCACAATACACAATACAGATCAGTCCAGAATGTAATCATAGTGGAAAAGTTAGTAAAGAGAGTCCCAATGTGCATACCCCCATACTCCTTGCAAAAACCAAAATGCTTTTCTTCCATATAGGCTAGGGGGACACCTGTGTCTCAGATCTAAAATGTCTGATATTCTAAAGGGATTCGGCTACTTGAGGACTAAGTAAACAAATCAATTCCCACCACCCCCCATTCCATTATTCACTTTTTTTTTTCTTATCTGCTGTATCATTTCTTTTTCCGTACAAACTCTACTCTTCTCATCTGACTTGGGCCAAGAAAGTTCTCTCTCTTGTGCTCCTGCTTCCCTGCTGCCCTTCCAAAGAAATCTCATAGACTACTATGCATAGCCATATGATGCATTTCCTCCATTTCTAATATTTCTTCTCCTGAAGCAGCAGTCCCTTCTGCTTTTCTGGATATAACAGAGGGATAGCTCCCCCATAAATTCTGATATTCCAACTGTAAATCGGGAAATCAAGTGAGTTAAGGAAAATTACTAGAAAACAACCCAATAAACTAGTAATTTACCCAGTTAATTAGTAAACTAATTCCAAGCTCTGGGAAGCCTTTGTGTGTTGAGACACGTAGCATTGTGTGTTATGCTCCCTCCCTACCATTTGTCCTTCATGGTTCCTTGAAGGATTGTTAGTTGTGGGATTCTGTAGTCCAACAGAAGAACTTTATCAAGCTCTCCTTTGAAATTCTCCTTAGCATTTTCTCACCTCTCAACACTCTCAGAATCCAAGCTCACACATTTCATTTGTGGCCTAGCACCATGCAAAATAGCATGATCTGTCTAATGATGTGGGAATTTAAATCTACAAAGAGGTTACCACATAGGGTGACTGACTCCAGCTATGTCAGTGTAATTGTCTGGAAAAAACAAGCATTTCCACTGATATGACAAATCCCCCTCCCTCACGTAAGAAACAGTTTCTGCAGTGAGTTTCCACAGCAGTTTATCCCCCCTCCCTCCCTGTGATCAGGCATAGGTATGAAACCACCCTCACAAAGATGATGTGGGAATATTCTGTTATGACTCACATGCTCCCAAGCTAAAGACTGGCACCATGATGTGAAGCTGAGATTCACACTAAGTTATGATCTCAGCCTCATTGTAAAAGGAACACTTTGTACATATAGAGGAGCTTATCATTGTGACTGTGTGCAAATGCAATGGCTATCTCTTATCTCAAAAATGCCCCTTGAATACTAAATAATCACCAGGACAGCAGCAAGTCAGTGCCTTCTGTTTGAAACTAATCTGGTGTTTGTGTGATCATTACACAATTTGCAAGGCAAAGTAGTGGATATAAAATACACTGATCTTTTGCGTATTTCCATAAAGGCAGAAAGAAGAAAGAGATGGATATTTATGTTCATCCCTTTAGGTACTGCACGTCTGCATTAAGCTGGCCTAGGCTACCATCCTGCCACTGCAGTAGACCTCCTATGCACGTGGTTGAAGGAGCTCGCTGAAATGAATCTGCATTTAGGGGACAACCTTAGCTCTACTGGGGTATGATCAAAATGTGGTGCTGGCCAGCCCTTGCCTTCTACACAAGAAGGGCACCAGTTTCCATTATGTGTGGAGGCTCTCCTCTTCAGAGCAACATCCTCCATGCACAGAGACCAGTGGAAATGATGACAAAGTCAGTTGAAGCTACTATACTCTTTGCATTATCATGTTTGCCCACTGGTATCCTGGCATTTCAAGACAAGAAGGGTAATTCTATCTAGCTCTCTCCTCTGAGGACTCCAGTTGACTGAGGAGATAAGTGTGTGCCAGGAGCAGCCCTGGACATTATCTGAACTGTTCCAATATTTTATGCTCCCCACATATTTTTCAACTGGCTGACTAACCAGTGAGGACAACTGTGAGTGCTGTCTTACCTGTGACTCAAATGAAACCCTTCTGAACAGAGCAGATGAGAAAATGGATTATCTGGTTTGCTTGCTGGAATAGATTGTCTTCAGAGGATCCACAGGGAGATACCAGAAGAATTATGTTCTAATTACCTTTGGTGCAAGGAGAGACTCTTTTTGGTTACAGACTATCAAAAAGAAGTGAGGGGGCAGTGAAATATTACCACCTATACCAGTTATAAACTTTATTCCCATTTCTGTCCTTTTATCATGAGCACAAGTACTAGGATGTAACAGCCTCTCAACAAATGTTGCCTTTGCTTTACTTGAAGAGGCTGAAGGACCTCTGTCATTCAGTGAAAAAAGCCATATCCCTCAGGTAATGAGATGAAAAACGTGCTTGTCCCTTACTTATTGTAATAAATCAGCACTGCACGGAGAGGTGGAATTTGTTTAAACCATTTGAAGCAGTGGGTAGAAGACTCATCCCTTTGAAAAACACTGACATTATTAGTGCCATTTCTCTTCAGGCACTGACACCAAGCAACAGAAGATGCCTTAAAAGTCTAATTTCTGGAGATGTCTCCTTTCCCTATGGATAGTTTAATATCTGGAAACTTTCATGCATAATATTACTATTGAGTCATAATGGAAAAAGTCATTTCATTTTTTTCACCAAGCAAATCACTTTGATGTTAGAAATGGGAAACAGTGAGGAAAGCCGTAATAATATCTGAAATTACCATGATTTCTGAGTAACAATGTTTTCTGTTTGTTTCTAACCATCCTTCTCATCTAGTTTTCCATTACAGGTTTTGGTCTAATTATTACTATGGAGAGGTGTCTGGCTGTACCAGGAAGAGGCTCAGATAACTAAATGCTTATACACACACACAAAGGTCCATACATACAGAAAAGTTGGTGAGGGAGATGTATTTGAACCTGCCTTGCTCTTCACCCTTGTTAATTCTTTGAAAGACTATTTATTTAGCAGTCACACCCTGCCTTCTTCCAAGACTTCACACCCATGCACAAAACATGTCTAGATCTTCTCAGCTAGGGTGGTGGGCTATGTTATGTAGGTGTCGAATTCTACTGTGCATATAGGATCTCCAAAAGATAAGCACCTGAAACAGCACAAATTGAGTAACCAAAGATACCTGAAAATGAGTGCTAGAGACATTGGACACACAGACCATAGAGAGATGGGACAATATATTCCGTCCAAATCTAAGGAAGGTAAAAACAAACTGTGGTGGTGGAGACATCTGGGTGTGTCTGAGACCTAAATTTGGCCATCATGCCTGCAATCCAAATGGATTTCTCTTTCACACTACTCAGGTATAATGTTGTGGTTCTACTTTAACTGTCACGGCTGCCTCCTATGGTATCTTTCTGGGGTTTGGTAGTTTGGTCTGAGGCACCAGAGGAGAGCTATCTAGCTGAGGATTCCAAAGGTCCCTCCCTCAACTGCAATTCCCAGCATTCCATAGGACAGAACCATGGCAGTTAAAGTGGGATCATTGCACTACAATTGTGTAGTGTGAAAGGGCCTTGATTGCTTAAGAAATATTAAGATTTTTCCAGTGGGTGCATAGCAGCTAAAGATATTCCAGAGGCAACGATATTCCACATACCAGAGAATTCCACATACTGGAATTCTGTTGCTCTCCAGATGTTGTAGGACTATAACTTCCATCAGCTCTAGCTCTACCCAGCTTAGCAAGTTCTGAGGAATGCTGGAAGCTGCCATTAAGCATCATCTGGAAAGCTAAAGCATTATCTTTGACACAGGGAACAATTCTGCCCCAAACTACTGCAAAGCTTTTCTCAGGATATGTGGCACCATCAATAGGATCCCTTGAGGACTGAACGGATCTGCAAGGGAGAAGGTGACTTTTCAGATAACCAGGCTTCAACTAACCCCTGGCCTCAAAGCAAATAGACAGCCAAGACAACCCCCTCTGCAGAAGTGTTACATCTTGCTAGTAGGTCAACGAAGCAATGCACCATGCACTAGCTACACCTTCCAGAACAGCCTTCACAACAATACCATGCAGAGCACATTCCAATATGGCTCAGTTTACCAAAGCCTCAGTTTACCAAAGCATGCACAAATACTGATGCTTTGAGATTGTGGGATGTAACTTCCTGTGCATACTTAGGGCACCTCTAGCATTTCAGGCTCACACCAAGTCAATACTACACTGATTTTCAGCAGAGCCAGGAAAAATGTGAAGACTAAAATGATACTTTCTCTGAGCACTCTGATCTTGCAGTGAAGCTTGGTATGCATATTTATATTGTCCCTTGCAGAAATATTCACACACACACATACTTACCTTTTCATTTTTCCACATTTTGCTGTGTTACAACCTGGAATTGAAATGGATTTAACTGGCTTGGTTCTCCTTTTGAGTTATACAACAAATTCAATACACTGAAGGTGCAAAATACTTTTATTGTGGCACAAAATTTAAGTAAGTGAAAATCAGGTGGCACTCATGTTGGTCACATGAGTATTCACCTCTTTGCTATGAGAATCTATGCTAACACCTAAAATTGCATTTAAAATATCTTTCTTGGAATATAAGGGCGGCAAACTTCTCGAGTAGAAGAAGATTTTTCATTACCTGAAACAACAAAATTTGGATTTAATCTGTAAGATAGTAAATACTTTCTAAATTCTGAATTGGGGAAGGAATTAATCTCTTCTACAGAAAAGAAGAAAGAGGGAGTGGTGATGTATGTGAAGCCAAATTTGGCCCAGGAGAAAAATTCTGAAGATTCAGATGGTCATTATTTAGGAGTGGAGATACAAATTCAAGGGTTAAAATTTTTGACTGCAAATGTTTATGCCCTACGGGGGGAAAAAGACGTCTTCTTTAAAAAAATTGTTGGGAAAGGTTTTAGAGTTTTCATATGAGAGATGGATTTTTCTGGGAGATTGGAATGATGTAATTAACTACCGAATTGACAGACTGTCTGAAAAAGAAAGAAGGCAAGAACAAGGAAAATTGCCAAAATCTATTATTATTATTATTATTATTATTATTATTATTATTTTTATTATTATTATTTTTATTATTATTATTAGACAGATACTTTGGAATTATCAGATACCTGGAGATCAAAATATGGAGATGCACAAGAATATATTTTTTCTCAGACAGAGAGGCATTCTCATGGGCCAGGACACAGCTTCCCCAGGGATTAGCAGCCTCGAAGACAGACACACAGAACCAAGCACACCAAGAGCTAATCAGGCTAGGACGAGAGCCAGCTGGCTTCAGCCTTCTTAAGGAGGGCACAGGGCAGTAGCCTGACGCCAGAAACAACTTGTGTGTTGCCAGCCCTTGCCTTGAGTTCTCTGGACTCCCTGCTCATTGCCTGCCTCGATTTTCGTACCCTGGACTGTCTGCCTGTGTTGCCCGCTGCATTCTTGGACCTTTGGATTGTTTCTGGACTGTGAATAGAGAAGCTGTACTAACTGTTAGTGTCTTTGTTGACTGTAACTAGCCTCCTGCTGACCCTGCACTTTGTTGCCTGGCAACAGGCATAAATCCTTCTCCGAAATTGATAAATTTTTGATATCCAAATCACTGAGTTCTAGAATTAAGAACATGGAGGTACTTTCTAAGACAGTAATATTAACTCTTTAAAAATGAGCATAACCAATTTAGCTGAAGATTAAATGATTCATTATTAAGAAATAAAAAAAATGAATAAGGCTAAAACTACTTTTAATTTTTTTTTTCAAAGATAATTTGAACAAAGGCATTGACATTAGGGTTGTTTGGAACACTAGCAAAGCAGTTATAAGAGGTTTGTAATATAACAGAATACAGAATTAAAAAGGAAAAGACAGGAGAAAAATCGAAGTATTCTGGTGAAATAAAAATTCTGGATGAAATCAAAGACTCAAAGTATTCTGGAAGAAAGAGAAAGAAATAAGGAAGAATCTAATTAATTTACCACTGTTGAAGGAAATAAAAAATTTTCAAAAACAAATTTCTATAAATATGGTTCAAGAAACTGGGAGGAAGAATGGATATGTTAAAAACATTCTGAGTTTGCAAATAAATCAGGAAAATGGCTTGCCTATAAATTAATAAAAGATAGGGTGAAGAAATTGACATCAGATACTGGTAAGAGAAACTTGTTTTCTATAAAGTACAATATGTTGTGATTAAGAAGACTGAAAAGTGCTTGGACATAACAAAATCTGACAATTATTTCAGACAATCAAAGAATGAGACTTAATTAAGTGGTGAAAATGGCGGAGACTTTAAATAATGTTAAGGTAGAGGAAGCCCCTTCACTGGATGGCTTTCTGGCAATTTATTATAAAAGTTTGGAGAAACAGCTGTCTCTACCATTTCAACAATGGACGGATTCAATTTTAACTACAGGTAAGATTCCAGATGTAATGCTAAAGTAGGTATAATGCTAAAGTAACTTTTATACCAAAAGAAGAATGAGATGTGACAGAGTCTAAGAATTATAGTCCTATTTCTCTTTTGAACAATGATTATAAGATATTTACATCAATTTTGGCAGTAAGGATGAAATAGTACCAAAGATCAGTGTGACTTTCTGCTAAAGAGACTGATATGGGACAATACAAGATGTGTGATAGACATTTTAGAAGCTCCTGACAAAAAACAAGTGGCTTAACTTGTTTTGGATGCAAAAAAAGCTTTTGATAGTGTGAATTGGTCATTTGTTATTTAAGTTTTTTTAAAAGATAACTCTGGACATAATTCTATTACATGGATTGAAATAATACATTCTTCACAGAAAGCGGATTTTGATTAATAAGTTCTGTGATATTCAAAGAGAGACTAGACAAGGCTGTCTCCTTTCACCACTACTTTTTATGTTGACTTAATAGCTCTTAACAGAGCAAAGAGGCAAGGAAAAAAAGTTAAAGGTGTGGTGATAAAGAAACAAATGTTTAAATTAATGGCTTTTGCAGATGGTTTAGTGATTTTTTTTTTGAAGGATCCTTTAGAAAGTGTGGAGACTTTAAATAACTACAGAATCCTTGCCAGATTTAAAATTAATAAAGATAATAAAATTATGCTAAACATAAATATGACAAAAAAGAACAAATTCTTTTAATGAAGAAAAGTGGATTTAAAATTGTTAAAAAGTGAAATACTTAGGTGTTACTACTGAAAACAAAAGTTCAAAGTTGTGGAGAAGGCGTTTGGCTTTCTGTTTGAAACTGTATTTTTATGCCGGCTGCTTAGTTTGGTTGAAAGACTGGATCATTTTGAAAAGGAAAAGACTTCTTCAGTTGGAGGGATCTGATTTGAGGTTTGGTTGGCATGTGTTTTTGTGGTATAATAAACTTAAGGTAGATGTCAATTTTAATAATCATTATGTCAGGCATGCTGTACTGAGTGTGTGAAATAAATATAAGACAGGATTGTGTGTTAAAATGCCTTTATACAACTCCCCTCATGAAGCCTTATTCAGGAGGGAAATAACTTTTAAATGATTACTATACAGAGATTTGTTATTGTCAGAGAAAGTGTTACTGTAGTTTTTAGTCCAAGCCTGTGGTATATTAGATATCATTTGATATCAAGAATTTGGCCATCACAAACCATTCCTTTCCACGTGCTTGTGAGGCCCCCAGACAAGCACGCACATGGGCACAGCCAAAAATAGCTGAACAATACAAAACTAATCCAGGCAGGCCAGTAATTGCCAGACTGCAGCTTTGGGAGGCCTCCAGGCAAGTACCCTTGAAGATCATATTATGTATGCAGCAGTTTACAAAAGACTCCCTGCCCCGAGCAGGCAGCTTGACGAGCCGAATATCCAACTGTCAAGCACTCCACGTTTGCATACTGTCTGTACTATTGACAACGCTGTCATAATTCAATCATCTAAAGTACTGACCTTTCAGAGGCTTCTCTCCAGCCCGAAACTCATTGTTTTCCCTGGGAACAGACTAGCCTACAGGCACATTTTCCCCTATAAGACCCCCTGATTTTGAGCGCTTCTTTGGATCGCTCCTGGCTTCTATCCTGCCTTGCCGTTGCTCCGTTCGTCGAGCCTTCCCCTCAGCTTCCACGTGCTGAGAATCTCTGCTCCAACTGACTTTTCTTCTGACTACCCAGTCTTCAGGATCAGGTGTAGTAGTTCCCCTGAAAAATCCCTCTTAAAACCCTCTATCCAGCTCCTACCTTTCTTTCATTAGGTCTGTGTGAGTGTTTGCATACATACATTTTGACTGTATTTCAAAATAAAGAAAACAATTATTATTTACTTCTGTTTGATTATTGACTCGGCCTGACTCTGTAAACATTGGGCCCAAGATCTCACTAGGTTGCCCTGCCTCTTGCATTGCTATAGCTTGTGCTCTTGCTAATTCTCATTCCCCAATAATTGGAGCACACTGAGGTGTCCTTCACGGGACCACAGAAATCAGGGTAACAAAAGGCTAATACCAAATGAAAGTAAATGAGGAATTGATTCAAGAATATTATAATATCCAATGATTTGCTTATAGACAGATATCTGAACATTTTAAGATAGATAAAAATTTGTTTGGTTTTGAAATATCCAGAGTTTGAAGAAAGATTATGTACTGATGATGAATATTTAATAGCTAAAATGTATAAATTACTGTTGAAAATAACAGTGGAGGATGAATAAATAATGACAGTATGATTAAGTGGGCATAGAATGTGACTCATAATATACAGACAGAACAATGGGAAAAGATGTGGACAAGAGTTTTAAAGTTCACTTTAAGTTATGACCTCAGAGAAAACTTTTACAAAATGATGTATAAATGGTATTTAATACTAGAAAGATTATCTATAAAGGGTATACTAATACTTATTGGAAATGTAAACAGAACTTTTTTCATTTGTGGTGGACTTAAGAAAAAGCAAAAAAAAATTGGGGGTGCAGATTCACTGACTGATAGAGGTATTTTGAAGCTAAAGATTCAAATGAAACCAAAGCTCTTCCTGCTTGGACTGATGGCCAATCAAACAGACAGGAAGTTTGAAAAAAAATTTCAGTACAGTAGGCCCTCTACATTTGCAACAGTTAGGGGCACAGAATCCTCATGAAAGTCAAAATTGCGAGTAACTCCTCCCAGTGAGCACTCCCCTCTTCTTATTCTTTCTGCTGCTGCAGGCATGGAGGAAAGGCAGAAGAGTGCAAGGGGAAGACCTCCCCCCTCCAGTCTTCTGCCTGTTGCCCCCATGCCTTGCCTTGTTTTTGCACTCCCGCGTGGGCGGCAAGCAGAGGAGTGAAGGAAAAGGACGTTCTTCCCCCCTGCGCTCTCCTGCCTTTTTTCTACGTGCCTATGCCAAGGATGGGCAGGAGAGTGCAGGAGAGCAAAGATCTTTCCCCCTGCACCCTTTTGCTGGCCACTGCCAGCACAAGCAACAGGCAGGGGAGTGCAAGAGAGTGAAGCTTTTTCTCCCTGGACTCTCCTGCTGGCCACTGTCAACGCACCCCCATGGGTGATGGGCAGGAAAGTGCAGAAGAGCAAAGATTTTTTCCCCTGCACCTTCCTGCCAGTTGCTGCCAGTGTATCCGCGTGGACAATGGGCAGGGGAGTGCAGAAAAGCAAAGATCTATTCCTCTGCACCCTCTTGCTGGCGACAGGCAGGGGAGTGCAGGAGAGCGAAGATTTTTTTCCCCTCCCTGTGCCTGGGCAAAAGGCCAGGGAATGGGAGGGGGAGAATGAGGGGAGGCAAGTGGGCACCTTGCAAATAATCAAATTCATGGAAGTCAAACCTGCAAATGTGGGAGGAGGACTGTATATAACTATAGCTGCCAAACTGCTTTTTGCTTGAATATGGAATGACTCAATTACTCCATCTCAAGAAGATTGGCTGATGAAACTTTATGACTTGACAGAAAGGGACAAACTGACTATTTTGCTTACAGACGAACTGAGTAATTTTAAGAAAGATTTGGACATGATTATTGCATATCTAGTATTGGGGAGACACTTCTGTTCTGGGTTTGGCAGATTAGTAGCTTTTGTTAGTAAGCAGAAGTATATATTAGTTATATAACACTGAAGAAGCAGATGGAGTATTTATCTTATAATCATCAGCTGAGGGGCTTGGAAGTCATGTGTCTATCATTTTGGCCCTGATTTAGTTTGGTTGTTTGGGGGGGGGTCTGTTTTTAAGGTTAGGTAATTTTGCATTGTTTAGTTTAGGTAGTTACTGTGTGTCTTGCTGTGTTTACTAAAAATAATAAATGAAACTAAAAAGGGGGAAAATTTGTCTGAACCATGACTATGCCTAGAGAAAGCCATATATCAAAACTCAGTGACCAGATAAGGAGGGCTGTAGTCAGAGAAGCAACCAAGAGGCCAATAAGTAACTTAGGAAGAGTTGGAAAAATCTGCAGCTTGGAGTGGTTTAAGAACAAGAACCTGAATTCTTAGAATTGCCCACTTGAAGCCCAGGCCTGAATCTGACTGAGAATCTTGACCAGGATTGCTTTTCATCAACGCTGACAGGACTGGAACAATTTTGCTAGGAAGAATGAGTAAAAAAAAGTGCTGGATCCAGATGTGTGAAGCTGATAGAAGACTGACAACTGTAATTGGTGCAAAGGTGCTTCTCCTGAGTAATGACTCGGGGAGGGGGGCAGAATTTAAGAAGTGCCAATTTATTTTGGTTTGTCTAACTTCTGTGTCATTTCAAAAATATTTTACACCTTCACAGTGTTGAATGTCTTGGGTAATTCAACAGGTAACAATGCCAATTAAATCCATTTCAGTTCCAGGTTATAACACAACAAAATGTCAAAGGAAGGTGAATACTTCTGCAAGGCACTGTATTTATCACACTCCTCCTGCAACCAATTTAAAGCTAGAAAGAAGCAAAATTACTAGCACCTGATAGCTAATGTGAATCCTCCTCCCCAATCCTCCCCCCCCCAAAGAAACATTATGTTATGCAGTGGTTCTGGTTATTCCTGGAGAGACAAACTCAGAAGGTGGTGCTGGGAGACTCCTGTTTGACTCCCCAGCCATTGGCTTCTGGAGTCCCTCAGGGTTCTGTTTTGTCCGCCATGCTGTTTAATATCTACATGAAACCTCTGGGGGAGGTCATCCAGAGTTTTGGGGTTCAGTGTCACCAATATGCTGATGACACCCAACTCTACCTCTCCTTTCATCTGATTCCAAGGACTGGATGAAGGCAAACAAATTGAAGCTTAATCCAGACAAGACAGGGGTGCTCCTGGTCAGTCAAAAGGCAGATTAGGGAACAGGGACTTTACCTGTGCTGGATGGGGTTACACTCCTCCTGAAATCTCAGGCTTACAGCCTTAGTGTTCTCCTGGATTCAATTCTGAGCCTGAATGCCCAGGTCTCAGCAATGGCCAGGAGTACATTTGCACAGTTAAAATCTGTACGCCAACTGCACCTGTTCCTTGAGACGTCAGATCTGGCTTCAGTAACAGATGCCTTGATTACAACTTATTTGGACTACTGTAACACACTCTATGTGGGGCTGCCTTTGGAAACTGTTTGGAAATTTCAGCAGGTTCGAAACGCGGTAACCAGAATGTTGACTGTGGCCAGTTACAAGGAGCACATAGCTCCTTTGCTAAAACAGCTCCACTGGCTACCTGTTTGTTTCCAGGCACAATACAAAGTGATGGTTATGACCTATAAAGCCCTATATGGCCTATGTCCAGGCTATCTGAAAAACTGTATCTACCTGTATAAACCTGCCAGAACCTTAAGATCTGCTGGGGAAGGCTTTCTCTCAGTCCCACCACCATTCCAGGCTTGCCTGGTGAGGACACAGAAGAGAGCCTTCTCAGTGGCTGCTCCACCCTGTGGAACGCTGTTCCACGGGAGGTTAGGCAGGTCCCCTCCCTGCTCTCCTTCTGCCAGCAGGCTAAAACATTTCTTTTTGAGCAGGTGTTTATATAAGCCAAGGAGTTTTATTTATTTATTAACTTGCTTTAAAAATTGAATATTGTTTTAGCTTTTTATAATTTTATTTGTTTTTAATGGTTTAATTATCTTAATTGTTTTTAATGTCTAATTTATTGTTGGAAGCTGCCTTGGGTCCCATTTTGGGAGAAAGGCAGCATATAAATATAATAAATAAATAAGTAAACAAATAAACTGCTGATTAGATCATCTGGGGAAAGTGGCATGTTTCTCTGGATGATTTCTTCTGCTCTTTGTACTGACAGATACTACAGTCCTTCAACTCTTTGTAATGAAAGGTAGGGGTATGTAGTTGTTAGACTGTTTGACTAGAATTTTGGAAATCCAGATTCTAGCCCCAACACAGCCATGAAACTCAACTGGGTCAACTTCCTTTTATTTAAAAAAAATATTCTAATCCTCCTTTTCCATTAGGCCAGATCTCCTGTTGCAAATGCAACCTGCAAGCAGCTGGTCCCAAGCAATTTGTCCACCTTGACCAACACAGTGTTCTTCAGTGGAAGCAGTTCACGTGTTCAGGTGCAAAGCATTAAGTGACAATAATGTCACAAGACACTGGGCAAAGGAACAAGTATAAGTGTGATTCAGGCATCAATGTGTAACAAAGGAAGGGAGTCATTGGTTTGTCAGTACTGAAGGGCTTGGCTGACTGCAGAGCTTTGGAAACATTCCCTTTTTGGACACTAACTCTTGGGATCCCTGATTGTGGTATTGTGGGAGCTGCAGTCTTCAAAAGTCACTTCTCCAAGTTCTGATTGATTGTTATCCTTCTTGTATTTGTCATAACTAGATGGACCAAATTCTTTTCTAGGATCTCTTAACGCAAGCAAATGTTTTAAAATAGTACTTCTGCAAGAAAGATGACTAACTTTCCTGCAGCAATGTTTTAACAGTCAAATGAACCACCTGACCTGTTGTTTAGCTATTGCTGAACCTCTAGCTGGAAAGCACAATTAGTGCTGCAGATCTCCCCAGCCAGCCCAGTCTTCTTCTGACCCTTTTGCTGGCACAATCAATAGGAAATGAATACTGCCACTGCCGTTCCCAAATACCTGCAGCAACAAGGCATGAGAGGGAACACTGCTTAGCACTGACTTTCATTTGGCTACATTCTCTGGTATTATCACCCACCACAGGCTACAAGAACCTACCACATAATCACAGCGTTGGCAGGTATCACAAAGACCATCTAGTCCAATTCCCACCATGCAGAAGTACTCAGCTAAAGCACTACTGTTTAAACCCCTGTTTAAAACTTTCCAAACAAAGAGAGTCCACTGTATTCTCAGATAGTCTGTTTCAATGTTGGACAGATCCTACCATCAAGAATTTTTTTATTTTGTTTTATAATCTGAATCCACTGTTCATGTCCCAGTCCTCTGGAGCAGCAGCAAACAAGCTTGTTCAGGTATCTCTTCAAATAATTAAGGATGGCTATCATGTTACCTCTCATTCTTCTCCAAGGTAAACATACAAAGCTTCATAAGCCCTTCCTTAAGGGGTTTTGTTTCCAAACATTTAACAGTCTTGGTCTCCCTACCCTGCTCTCTGAAAATCTGAGCTCCTACTGATCTATGTAAAATCATCCTCGTCCTGCATGTTAATTAACCTGGAATAACTTTCCGATTTTGGGGTTTAATCATTAATCCTGATCAGAATCTTTTTATACTATTTTTAAGCAACTACCAAAAGAGCAGGAGATTTATCTGCCTTTAACCATCCCAATTAAAAACATGTGAGGGGAGTTATAGAAGTCTTAAGGAATATGTTGGCACACCCACACTGAAAGGCCTTAGTGATGCGGCATCATTACAGTGTTTTTTTGAAAGTGACATTAAAAACCCCTTTCACTCTGGAAGGTGCAGGTGGTGAGTTTTGTGCATGCAGCTTAAAAACTAAAGAAGCCTATTCTCTCCCTCGCACTCCAGTATTTCAGGTTGCAATCCTTCACTCTGTATGAGGGGAGCAGGGAGCAAAGCTCAAAACACATCAATGCAACTCTTTTCTACAACCAGGTTTCCATGGTTGCACCAAATGCATTGCATCCATTTCAGGAACAATAATGGAAATGCCTCTATGCCTCATTTTTTGGAGAACTGAGACAAGCACTCTTGTCTAATGCTCGTAGTGCTTCTGTCTGACTGCCAGTGACACCAGAATACTAGGAAGGAACAGTATATTAATGGATTATAAATATGACGTGTGCAAGGACCAAATCACAGCATGAGAATAGCACATCAGGCACACAGGGTGCCTTGGTAAGGGACAGAAGACCACAGAAGTTTTGAGAAACTGCTCTGTCCTTCATGGTATCTACTTTTAGGAACGTTTCCCAACTGCACAGTCTAGCCATCAAGGGCATTTTATTAGCTTTACCAACATAAGAAATACAAACTGTCCCATGTGAAAATGATCTAGTACTTTTAAAAGTGCAATGCAGATCTAACTCTTCATTTGAGGAAAGTACAAAATATTCTGAGAAATTTCATTCTGTGAATCCTTTGCCTCAGACGCTTTCTGCCCCTGTAACAGCTTTGACTTCTAGGAAAACTTCCAAAATAAGCATTTTGCTCCCAGTGGAGCATCACGCAGGACGCAAACAACGAGCCTAATAACCCTGGCTTCATTAAATCCAAATCAAACAGATATATGTATGCAAACTGGTTCAAAATGTTCTGAAGAAAATTAAGAATTAATGACTAAGGCATCAAAAATTACAAATGCGTCAACTCTCAAGGAGACAGAGAAATCTTTGAAACTAACTGACTCATATACCTGTCTACATGCTCACATACCTTTTCACTCATGGCCCTATCAGGGGGATACCTTGGGAGATATTTGCATTTCTAATAATCATGTTATCTTGGATTGTCTGTGTATCAAATTTCAAATGTCTAGTTAGGAATAAAGTACCTTAAAATATTTATATTTCCACGAATGAATGGGTGTATGTGTGTGTCCGTGTACAAATCAGTTAGTTTCACCTTGGATTTCCTATTAGGGTGCTATCACATGAGCCATAAAGAAGTAATTAAATGCACAGACAGACAGATTGTTGCTCTATTCAGGCAACAGAGTGCATTTATACACATACAAAGCATAGGGCTGAATGTGACATCTTGCTCTCCATGTTTGCACATACCTCATTTAAGTGCCTGAGCTCCATATATTTAGCATGTAGATCTTCAAGAAGCTTCTACCGATGTTCCACTGAGCATGAAAAGAAGCATCTGAATCACGGGGAACCCTTATTTATTACGGCTTCCAAACCAACATAGAGTTCTATTCCTATCCTAGTAAGCACCAGTAGTAGCAGATTGAAGACCTACCCTTTCAACATGGGGAGGGCAAGGAATTAAAAAAGACAAGGCCAACAAATATGAAAATACTGGCTGCATGGCTATTATGTGTTTCCTCGAGCCTTTTCCAGAAGTTAATGCTCCCTTTTATTGTATCCAGCTCTGGGCACCACAAATTAAGAAAAATATCAAGAAGGCAGAGGAAGAAGAAGATAAAAATGATAAAAATCCTGGAAACCAAGACATAGGAGAGGAACTATTGACGGAACTGGCTATGTTTAGCCTGGAGAAGAGAAGATGGAGATGAGGAGAGATATGACAGTGATTTAAATAAGATGGAGCAAGCTTTTTTCCTGCTGCTTCACAGGATAAAACACAAATAAATAAATTCAAATTACATGAACAGACATTATGACTAAATATTAGGAAAACATTGTGATGGTAACAGCAGTCTGGCAGTGAAATGAACTATGTCCGAAGGTAGTAGCTCTCCTTCACTGGAGATTACTCAACAGGGGTTGAATGGCCACCTGTCAGGGATGCTTTAGTGGTAGATCACTATGTTAATAGGGAGTTGGATCGGGGTCCCTTCCAATGTCGCAGTTCTAGAGCCCTCTTCATGTATGTGTATGCCACAGCAGTTGAATTGTCCCAATACATCACGTAAACCCAGGACAAGAGGCCACTGTCAGGGCATAATATGGAGAAATACAATGGTTTTCCATTGGCAGAAGTGTCAAATGAGGCTGATGATATCATATTACTAGCAGAAACTGGAATAACACCTGAAAAGAGTCAAGGAAGAAGTGCAAAAGGACTACAGCTGAACATTAATAAAACAAAAATAATGACTACAGGTGATTTTACACAACTTTAAAGTAGATGATGAAGTTAAAGTTTCCATCTCTTGGCTCAGTCATAAATCAAAATTAGAAACGTAGTAAAGAAATAAGAAGACTAAAATATAGAAGAGCAGCTATAAAGGTAGTAGACAAGATCCTTGAGTGTAAAAAAAAATATGGTTGATTATCAAAGTAAGGATTGTCAATGTCGTATCATTTCTGATGTCTACATATGGTTTGGATAGTGAAGAAAACTGCCAGGAAGAAAATCAATTGATTTGAAATGTGCTGGAGGAAGTCCTAGGATACCGTGGACTGCCAAAATTATCAATAAATTGGTCCTAGAGCAACTCAAGCCTGAATTCTCCCTAGAAGCTAGGCTAACCAAACTGACACTATCATAATTTGGCCATACCATGAGATGACATGACTTAGATATAGTAATAAGAAAAGGAAAAGAATAAAGCAAGATTAGATTATATATAATACAAGGCAACAATGTAATAAGCCAATGTAACAAACTAAGATGTAACAATGTAAGATTACCTTTTGAAGAGAAACTATGTATGAATGGAATGTAAATAAGCAGACTCAACTGGAAAAGAAAAAGAAAAAAGCTTGGAAGTGGGGAAGGGGGGTTATTTTCACTTTAAACATTAATAAAAATATTTCTTAAAAAAAAGATGACATGACTCATTAGGAAAGAGGATAATGCTTGGAAATACGGGGGACAATAGGAAAAGAGGAAGACAGCATTACAGATGGATAGACTCAATCAAGGAAGCCACGGCCCTGAGTCTGCAAGACCTGAGCAGGGCTGTTGATGATAAGGTGACTTCTAGGTCTCTCATCCATAGGTTTGCCATAAATCAAAGCCAAATTGATGGTAATTAACAACAACAAATTCAGGTACAATGACTGAGTAACACCTGAAGAGGACACACACCTCAATTACTACAAGGGTCTGAAACAGAAAATGTTACATCTAAATGGGCAAAACAGAAGCCATCTGTACCATAACAGAGCGAAGCTTAAAAGCTTTCTTTTTCAATTGCAAGGGCTTACTTTTTCCATTACAAGGTCCCAGATCTTATAGACAATGAGGCTGAGCTGACTGGGGGAGTCAGGAGTTGTATTCAAAACAGGTAATGTTTCCAAGCTCTGTAACTGAGGTCAGTGTGTGGAATGAAGCAAGCCAAGCCTCTCATAAGAAACATGCAGAAGGATCACATTAGATAAAGAAGGATTTGTGTTTGTGGCTGGAAGCATGAGTCAGAAATGGCAATCAGGTTGCAAGACTCCCCTTGATGGGGAAGAGAAGACATTGGTGGCAGACAGGAATATTTCTGCATCTGCAGAATATAGATGGTGGTTTTCAGAACATTAAATAAAAATACTTGTGCTGCAGTCACTTTTTTTCAGTTATCAGAATGGTTAAGTATACCATAATATACCACGATATACCAATATACCACAATATACAAATTAGAAATCTATTTCATGGGTTGCTCTCAACACCCTGAAATCAGAACATTATGCCTCGTTACTTCGAAACTGCGCAAACTCTGTTCTATTACAGTATAGGCGGCATGTCTTTTATCTATTTAGATGCAACATTTTCTGTCTCATCTTTTTCTAGGAATTGGAAAGTCTTGTGTCCTGTTTACATGTTACACAGTCATTATATCCGAACAGATTCCTAGAAATGGAAGAAAGAACACACATACGAATTCTAAACCAGCCTCAGACTGGAAGAGGGGGTTTTCTTTAGACCTCAGCAACATTTTTATACTTGCAGAATTGTGTAAATAAGTCTTCTTCAAATTGTTAGGTGAAAGCTTGAAACGTTACATACGTAGTGTCCAAGATATATTGATTACCAGAACAGACAGAAAAGGGCACTTCTGTATTTCACAGCTAAAACAGGATGCAAAATGTATCACCAAAGAGCACCTGCCCACTGCAGCAGAAACCATGTAAAACCTACTCTTGTTAAGAGAATGGAGGGAGGGATCAGTTTTGGACTGGGAGAAAGAAGACTTCCAGTCCCAGAGAGGAACCTCAGTCTAAAATGGAATAGAATGGAGAAGAACTGGAGCTCCCCTTCCACACAATTTACCAGGACTACCGGGGAATGTATCTTAACACCTGCAGAATTCAAACTATGTAAAACCTAATTAGCAAACTGCTGAATGGGGCTTCTCCTGAACATCATGAGCTAAAACGTGGGCAATTACACGCAGTCATGAGCGCCCCCTCGTGTATTCTTAACGTACCGACTAGCTGCGCTTCAAATGAAATTCCCAAAGTTTTCTTCCAACATTTCTGTGCTACAGGTGGCGGATTCGAAAGACTGGTCATTTCCGCACTACACTGTTATAGTGCTATTATTATACTTTCAACAGCCTATGGAATCCTGGGGTTTTGCAGTTTAGGGAGGGGCATTTAGAATTGTCAGCCAGAGAGTTCTTTGGACTCAGTAAAGGACAAACCCCAGAACTCCACAAGATGTTGAAAGTGGAATCATAGCGCTATAACAGTCTAGTGCGGCAATGGCTTGAGTCAAAGAGGGGATGAAAGATGCCACCGCGCAACAAAATACGATCCCGCCGCTTATTTGCTATGAGACAGATACATACTGGAGAATGCATTTCACACCGCTTTTCCCAAACCCCCACCCCGGGAAGAGAGAGCGGTCTCCGTGTACCTTGGGCGACAAAGGAAAAAGTTTCAAAAGGTGTTTTCTTGGAGACCAGACACTTCCCCGCCTACACACCCCGACGACACTTCTGGAAACGCGACGGAGGAGTGAAAGCCCGAGCGCCTTGAAAACCCACATAAATGTTGCCATGGCTCCAGAGCGAAAGCTTTCCAGGGCAGACTAAAAGGCCAAGGTCTCCGCCCCACCGGGCTCCAGTTATGTGAGGGAGGGCGCTGCTTTCAGGATCCAACACGCGAGTATGGACAAAGATGGAAGCGCCCAAACAGAATTTCAACAAGGGTCTCCAGGGTCAAGGAAACCGTTGGGGACGCGGCTGGCCGCGTTACCCCTTGCGTAAAACACCGGCAAGAGTCCTGGGGCATCCCTCCAGACGCTGCTGCCGCTGCTGTGTCGCTCCCGACCCAGGGCGACACTGTCACGGCGTTTTCTTGGCCAGACCTGTTTGCGGACGGGCGGCCTTTGTGTCTCCCGTTGAGGCTGAGAGAGTGTGACCTGAAAACCCCCCAGCGGGTTGCCTCGGGCAAAGCCACACTCTCTCAGCCTCAAAGGGGAGGCAAAGGTCTCCAGACGGTCTCTCAAAGGGCGGCAAGGTCTCCCCCGCGGGCGACCTCGGGCAAAGCCACGCTCTCTCAGCCTCAAAGAGAGGCAAAGGTCTCCAGAAGGTCTCTCAAAGGGAGGCAAGGACTCCCCCTGCGGGCGACCTGGGCAAAGCCACACTCTCTCAGCCTCAAGGGGGGGAGGCAAAGGTCTCCAGACGGTCTCTCAAAGGGCGGCAAAGGTTCCCCCCCGCGGGTTGCCTCGGGCAAAGTCACACTCTCTCAGCCTCAAAGGGGGAGGCAAAGGTCAGGTCTCCAGCCCCAACGCTCAAACCACCCCACCTCCCAGGACGACCCAGTTTGTGATGTGGGATCCGGTTCTGCGCGTGGGCAGCCCGGCTTCTCGCGAACTGGGCTTCTTTGCTACCCAGAGGCTTCTTGCTCGTCCCCAGAGACTTCCCCGTTTGTGCGAGTTTAATTTAAGAAAAAACAACAACAGCAACAACAAAATACCCCCAGCGGAGCCCAGCAGTTCGCTGCAGGAGCCGGGGGGGGGGAAGAGGCGGGTTGCTCTGCCTGAGAGGAAAAGCGCGCGCGGGGGGGGGGCGGGAAGGCGGAAGGCGAAGCCCTACCTGCGCCACGGCCAGGAGGCAGCCGCCCAGCGCCAGGAGTCCCAGGGCGGCCAACGACGGCGCCCGGCCCGCCATCGGACCCCTCTCCCGCGCCGACTCCGGGGCCAACCCTTCTCTTCCTCCTGGAGCCGAAGGGAAGAAAAGAGCTGGGAGGAGGAGCAGGAGGAAGGCGCTCGACTTGGCCGCCGCCGCCCCTCCCGGTGCCAGCCCGAGCCCGGCCGCTCCGCCAAAGTCTGAGGAGAACTTCCCTTCCCGCTCCGAGGCGGGAAACCAAAGGAACCGGCGCCGCCGCCGCTTTGCCGGCTCGGTGGGGGCGGGAAGGGGCGCCCTCGGTGCCTGTGGTGGAGGCTGGGCGCGCAGGAAGGAAGGCGGCCGCGGGGGCGGCGGCGGGGCGGCTGAGGCGCGGACGCCCGTGTGCCGCGAAGGCGGGTTTTCTGGTCCTCCTAGGAGTCAGCCGCCGCCTCCGCCGGGCTGCTTTGGAGAGCGGGAAAGCGGCGTGGGAGAAGGCGGTGTCCACCCTCCGGGAGCTGAAGTCTCCCCTCAAGCAAAAGAGGAGGCGGGTCATGCGAGGGGGTTTCCCCCCCTTTATGGAAAGGGCGTTTGGGTGGTGCAGAAGGATGCCAATTCTAGTACTGGGGGGGACTCTAAAGGTCTTTCCGCACTACACTGTTCTAGTGCTATTCTTCCACTTTCAAGATTCTGTGGAATTCTAGGATTTGTAGTTTACTGAGGACAAAGAGCTTCCAAATGCCTCTCCCTAAACTGCAGGCCCCAGGATTCCGTAGGAGGTTGAAAGGGGAATAACAGCACTGTAACAGGGTAGTGTGGAAAGGCCCTAAGAGTTATCTAGTGAAACCCTCTGCCGATGGAAGGCGTCCCGATGCATCCTTGACGGGTGGGATTCCATCCCACCTCCATTTAAAGACCTCCAATAAAGGAGAGTAAAGACCACGCTAGGACAGTCCCTTCCACTGCAAGCCGCCTCGATCCACTGGGAGAGGCGGGATAAAAATAAATTTTATTACTATTATTATTATTATTATTATTATTATTATTATTATTATTCCACTGCATGCAGAACAGCTCTTAAACGCAGCCCCTGGGCTCTGAGGCAGTCTGTTCCACTCAGGAAAATCTCTCACCATCAAGGTCTTCCTACCCTTTGGGGGAATCTCTCCTCTTGTAATCCGAATACACCACTTTGTATTCTAGTCTCTAGAGCAGCACATAACAAATTTGCTCCATCTTCTACCTGACCGTCCTTCACATAGGTTATTTAAAGATCCTTGCCGGGTCACCTTTCAGGCTACTAGGCTCAGTCTCCAAGCTAAAGGTACTCATCGCCCTCATAGGCCATTTCCTCCTTAAGGTGTTACAGTGCTCTTATTCCATTTTCAACATCCTGTGGAATTCTGGGGTTTGTAGTTCACTGAGGCCAAAGAGTTCTATGGCTGAGAAGTCTAAAGGCCCCTCCCTAAACTACAAACCCCAGGATTCCAGAGGATGTTGAAAGTGGAATAATAGTACTATAAGGGTGTAGAGCAGAAATGGCCTTTGGGATTGGTTTCCAGTCCTTTGACTATCTTCCTCTTTTGGACACCTTCAGCCTGTCCATATCCTTCTTCCAGGTGAGTTTGACCAAAGCACAAGGGAGTGGTATTGTTACTTTTTTTTAATGCCAGCACTGGGCACTTCTGCTTTCGAGAAACAGGTATTTTTTAATGTTATACAGTTAAGTGGGGCCTGCAAACTATTTAAAAGGTGAATTGCCACTTCCTAGAGGGCTCCAGGAAAACAGTTCACACATGCTATCTTTGGGCAGAAATAAAAAAGGAGCAGCCAGAGAATATACAAAGGTTAGTGGCTGCAAAAACAGCCACGTGCAACTGTAGGTCACACTTTCGCCATTTGTGTTTTATCTTGGCACTACAGTGCTGTTAATGCAGCATGTAATTGCTTTAATTGCTACCACATCACATTGTTGACTCATATTTAGCTTTCGGTTCTACTAAGATCCCTTGAGCCTTTTTTCATGCATACTGCTGCCAAGTCATGTGTTACCCATCCTGATTTTGCCTATATAAATGCAGAACTCTTCATTTATCACCTTTGTTTTGCCTTCTCCTGTCTAAGAATGTTATCTTGGATCCTGATTCTGATTCTATCTTCTGAGGGATTAGCTACCTCTCCCAGTTTGGTGTCATGTGCACGTTTGGTTGAGCGTTTCTTCATCCAAGCCCTTTGTGAAGAAAGGGAGTAAGAGACTGCTGGTTAGTAGTCCATTCTTTCCTCTTCGTTCCATCTCTCTACCCATGCCAACTCAGATCTATTCACACACTCCCATGCTGCAAAAATATAAGAAATGCAAAAAAAAAAAAAAAAATGAGATGCAAATTTGAGATTCATGTCAGTAATCAGTAACATAAAGCTTTCCAAACTGTGTGTCAAGACACATAGTGTATTGGCTGCAGCGTGTAGGTGTGTTGTGTGAACTTAAGGGGCAGAGGGGCTGCCTCTCCTGCTGCCCCCATGAGCCAGGCCTGGGTGAAGGGGCTGCCTCTCTGGCCATCCCAGGCCAAGGAAGACCCCAGTGTGGGTGGTGGGCCAGGCTTGGGTAAAGGGGCTACCTATCCCGCCACCCCAGGCAGAGGAAGAGCACAATGAGGACAGTGGTGGCAGCAGGGCAGGCCCAGGTAGAGGGGCTGCCTCCACTTACTGAATTACTGTGTCATGAAATGATGCATGTCTAAAAAGTATGTCACCAACATGAAAAGTTTGGAAAGCTCTGCAGTAACATATATATACAAAGCAGTAAAGCACATTAGGCAGATGTTTAGGACTGTGAGCTAATTGAAGGTGCTGAAGAAAGAGAAACAGATTGTAGAGAAGTTGAATTAATTATTTGCACCTCACTTTTCTGCAAGATACAGGCATCCCCCACTTATTTGACGGGTTAGGTACCAGAGCACTATCAAAAAATAGAAGTAATTGAAATGTGAAACCCAGCCTTTTTTTAGCTTGCAAATGCATTTTGCTGCCAAAAAAACATAACGCACTATATATCACTTGGAAATGTGTGCAAAAGCTGAATAACACACTATATATAGTCATACAAAAGTACAGTAAAATGAACAAAAGCTTACCTCTAAATGTATTGATTCTTGCATCCATGGACAAATGATAGTGATTTATTGAAAAAGTCAGAAGGAAATATTTGAGTGTCATCATCAGAAACTTCAACCAAGCTCATTCTTTCTCCAGAAGGGGACGTCAATGGCGATCTCACAGGAGTTGATATTGCTATTGATGTTGTTGGCTCTGAATCTGATGGGTTGTAGTAAATGGCATCTTGATACAGGAAAGGAACAACGTTTGCTGAATTGACCTCTTGTGGCTTTCTCTAAGAAATTCTCCATAACAGACTATTTGATTTTATAGGCCTCTCTTTAAACTTCTTTCAAAATTGGGATCAACCCTTTCCCAAAAAGCAGTTGCATCCTCTTGTTTTGTCAGTACCCTGAGCTGAGCCATATCATCAGGCAGGGATTTCTGTTCTCTAAACTGCCTTCTGTCATCTTCAAATAACAGGAAGAGATCCTGATTAGTTAGGATCTCATCATGCAACCGAAGCAGTTCTGCAACATCATCAGACTAGACTTCCAATTCTAATTCCCTCGCCATGTCAACAACATTTGAACTGGTTTCCTCCACTGGATCCTCAAAACCTTAAAAATAATCCATTAGTGAGTTTCTCCCAAACATCTTTCAAAGTTGTTTCTTCCCCTGCATTTTTGTTTTTTTTAATGCCATCCAAACTAGTCTTTCCAAAAAGCTTTTAATTTATTTTGCTTTAATCCCTCAGAAAGATCATATTCTAATGCAGCTATTGCCTTTGCAAAAGTCCTCCTTTAATAATAAGATCTGAAATCACACCTTGATGGCTGCAGCAGTGGAGCTGTGTTTGCAGGCATGAAGGTACCTTGAATTTCTTCCTAGGATTTAGAGCTCTAGGGTGGGCTGAGACATTATCAACAAGCAGTAGAATTGTAAAAGGAATTTTCTGTTCCCTGCAACATACCTCCAGTGTAGACTTGAAATAATCTGAGAACCAAGTTGCAAACAAATCACCAATTATCAACATGTTTGCATAATTCTTATAATAAACTGGACAGTTAGCCTTTAAATAGTTTTTAAGGGCCCTATAATTCTCTGAATGGTCTATAAGCATAGGCTTTAGCTTGCAGTCACAAACTGTAATAGACCCTAGCAACAGTGTTAACCTATTTTTTGCAGCTTTAAATTCAGGCATAGATTGGTCTTCTTTTGCAATAAAAGCTGTTATTTTTGTTCAATATAGGACCATTTCATCTACACTGAAAATCTGTTGTTTTCTATAGCCACTATTTTGTTTGTTTGTTTTTTGTTTTTTCAGGCTCTGCAGGATATATTTCTGCAGCTGTGATATCTGTACTAGCTGCTTCTCAAAGCACTTTTATATTAAGCAAATTGGACTTTGTCTTAAATCCATTAAACCACTCTTTGGTAACCTCAAATGTTTCTCCCACAGTTGTCTCTCCTCTTTCAGCCTTCATTGTATTAAACAGATTTAAGGCTTTGGCCCTGAAAATGCCTGTCTCATGCTTTGAAGAATATTGGGACTGATTTGGTCTTGAATCACACATTTAAATGTTTTTCCACATCAGCAGTGAAGCTACTCTGCTTTCTAATATATTGAATATATGAGTTCTGGGTATAATTCAAACTACAGTCATCCGTCCACATTTGCTAGGGTTAGTGGCACAGGACCCCCGTGAAAGTGGAAAAAATATGAGTAACTCTAGGCCCTCCCAAACCATATTTAACACACAAAAAAGGTATGATCACCATATTCAACCTACCTGTGGATTCCTTTGAGGCCTCAGGGTTCCTTCAAAAGGCGAAAGTGAGTGGCTGGTGGGATCTACTGCCACCTCCACTGCTGTCCCACACAATTTTTAATAGGGACTTTACCAGCTTTGTTCACAGTTTCTCAGTCTCACAGGGCTTGCATTCCCTCTTAAACATGGCCTAGGGAGGCAGCAGAGGTGAGAGCAAGTAATCTGTGAATAATCAAATCCACAAAATTGAAACCTGCAAATGTGGAGAGCTAACTATAGTTGAAAGTGCAGGTAGTTGAAAAGGGTAATTGAAAAGTAGGGAATGCCTATAAAACTTTTTCAGGAAAGGAGCCAGAAGAAGTAAGGCAAATACTGGCAACAAGAGACACAGTTGTAGGCCTTATTAACAACTGTTATTAGCAAATCATTGGGCAATTGCAGTTATCCACCTGAGAAGTAACTTGCTGAAAAATTGCTGGTCATCAGATCAGCTGGTGCATCTGAGGTCTAAAAAATGACCATTTTTTAAGATCAGTTTTTAAAATTTGATCCCAGGGAGATCTGAGAAATTATTGGCAGGTTAGCTTCACATCTGCTCTGGACAAATTAGTGGAGAACATTATAAATTCCCAAGCAGGCAGAAGAACAGATCTTGCTGGAGAAAAATCAACATGGCTTCTGCAAGTGGTAAATTTCTGGCCCAGACACATGTAACCACATGTGCTCTGATACTGTGGTTGGCTGTCAAAACAACGGCACAACAAGGGGACAGAGGAGTAAAGGTTTTAAATCCCTGTATTCCCAATCCCTCCAACAGGATCCTGCCCACCAGCAATGCATAATGTCTGCTACTGCCTGCCCAAGAGCCAACCTACAGGACCTCAAGAAAAAATGAGCAAATGAAATTGTAGCAGGAACTTAATAATTAAAACTGGCCCATTTTACTATGTTTAGGCATGTTTTGCTGAAGACCAACAAGTTAATCTTCTACATCAGTGGTTCTCAACCTGGGGGTCGGGACCCCTTTGGGGGTTGAACGACCATTTCACAGGGGTCGCCGCTCCTCAATCCTGCCCCCCTTTTAAAAGAAGGTGGCCTCACAGCCAATGGGAGCAGTGCTTCCGAGACCCCTGTGCTGGGAGGAGGGGAGAGGAGGCGTGCTGGGCGTTTCCCCGTCTTTCCCTGCCTGGTGAGAAAGCACTGGAGGAGCCTGAGGTGGAACCGGAGGTGCGGAGAGCGGGAGGAGAGAGATGGAGCCGGAGTGTTAAGGCGGAGGTGAGGAGAGGAGACCCCGCACTGGCAGGAGGGGAGAGGAGGCGTGCAGCCGGGCGCAGCCAGGCGCTGCTTGGACGCTCACGCCTGCACCACACACACACACACACACACACGGAGGGCTTCCCCTTCAGTGTTCCTTTCCCCTTCATGCCGGCTTGCAGAGTCAGAGTTGCTTGCCGGGGCGAGTGAGCAGCCGGCCACTGCTTGGACGCTCGCGCCCGCACCACACACACACACACGCATGCACACACACACAGAGGGCTTCCCATTCAGGGTTTATGGTGCTGCAGCGGGACGTCTGGGAGGTAAGACCCCGTCCCCTCACCCTCTTCGCCTCACGCTCATTCATGCCAGTGAACAGAGTTGCTTGCCGGGGCGAGTGAGCAGCTGGGCTCTGCTTGCTTCCCAAAGTGGCGGGGCTGCAGCAGCGGCGATCGCCCGGGCGACCATTCATTCTGGGCACGCTGCTCCGTGGGAGTTGTCGGTGTGGCTGTTGCCTTTGGTCCAGCAGGCAAAGGGGGAAACTTTCCTGTGGCGGATCTGCCATCCGACGGGGGAGACTGGTCCCTCTGAGACCGAGAACTCGGTCGGGAAAGGAGCAGGGGGCGTCAGCCAAGGGCTTCGGTTTGTGTAGCAAGAGCCCCCGAGGCTCCTTGGTTGGTTTTGTTTTGTTTTTTGGTTTTTTGACCCGAAAGCGCTGCTCTGATCCGTCCTGTGGACTTTGGCCATTTCCACATTCCAGTGTTATAGTGCTATGATTCCACTTTCACCATCCTATGGAATCCTGGGGTTTGCAGTTCAAACTGCAAACCCCAGGATTCCATAGGATGGTGAAAGTGGAATAATAGCGCTATTACAGTCTAGTGCAGAAATAGCCAGGATGACTTTCTCCTCTCGCTTTTGTTGTGCGTGGACCCTTGGCGCTTGCCACACGCACGTGTTGTGTTCTTCGCCCTGACTGTCTTGCATTCCTCACTTTTTGTATGTTCAGCGTCCGCACTCCCTTTAAGGGAGGGAGGAAGGGAGGGAGTGAAACAAAACGCGTCTGCTTATGCTGCCGCCATCTTTCCTCTCTCCCTGTCCTTTCCTCCCTGCACCTTGTGTAAAATGTGGGCTGTTTTGGCATTGCCCTTGGGAGTGACTGGCTTTTTGAACTGTGGAATCCCAACATTCAGAACTAGAACTACTGCCTTAATTCTGGCATTGATGGATGCTTTCTGTGCTTAAAAAAGGGGGGAGGGTTACCAGTTTTTAGGCATTAGAAGTCTATCCAGAGCAGTGATTTAGGGCAGTGTTTCCAATCTATTTGATGTTGGAAATAACTAACTAACTAACTAAATAAATAAATAATAACGAACATGATTTTATGGTTGGGGGTCACCACAACATGAGGAACTGTATTAAGGGGTCGCGGCATTAGGAAGGTTGAGAACCACTGTTCTACATAAATACTCTGTAAATGCATTATTGTAGACAGTATGCTTAGTGGGGGTTTTTTTGGGGGGGGATATTTTTATTAAAGTTTAAATTGAAAATAAAAAAAACCCTCCCCACTTCCAAGCTTTTTTTCCAATTGAGTCTGCTTGTTTATATTCCATTCATACATAGTTTCTCCTTAAAGGATAATCTTACATTGTTGCATCTTACATTGTTACATTGCTGCTTTGTTACATTGCTTTATTACGTTGTCGCCTTACATTACATACAATCTTGCTTTGTTCCTTTTTCTTTTCTTATGCTATATCTTTATCCAATTCAAGACTTCTCTCCATTCCCTTTCAAAGTTCTGGATAGGCTTATTTTTCAATGAAAATGTTAACTTTTCTATCTCTACCATATCCAGGACTTCTAATTTCCATTCTTTTATATCAACATAATTCCTTTCTTTCCAGTATTGCGCATATGTCAGTCTTGCAGCAGTTATAAAATATAACAATGTCTTCTGGTAACATCTTATTTCTCTTTGTTGCCCTAGCATATTTAACAAATAAATCTCTGGCTTCATTTCAAAATTTAAACTATAAATTCTTTGAATTTTGTCATGTATTTCTTTCCAAAATTTCCTTGCTATCTTTCAGGTCCACCACATACGAAAAAATGACCCCACCTTTTCATCACATTTCCAACATCTTACACTTTCATGTTTAGTTATTTTTTGCGACCTTTCAGGTGTCATATACCATCTGTGTAGCATTTTATAAAAGTTTTCTTTTAAATTTAGACTTGGTATAAAATTTATATCTGTTTCCCATGTCCTCACCAATATATCCAGTTCAATTGGATGTCCAATATTTTGTGCCTATCTGACCATATTATCTTTGACAGTCTCTGATTCCATTTCTCTTTGCAACAATAATTTATAGAGTTTGGAGATTCTCTTCCTCTGGTCCCCCTTCATCAATACATCTAATTCATTTTCTTTTCTTTCAAATCCATATAATTTTTGATCCATTTTAAATCTCTCTTTAAGTTGTCTCCATGGGAACCAATTAAATTCATGTCCTAAAACTTTTAGTTCTTCCTCTGTATGCATTCTTGGCTTATCCTCTTCCCATTTCAACAACTCTTGATAAGTTAATAGATTTCCTTGTTTTGTTAGGGCAATTTTATATGCTTCTTGGGCTGAAGTCCACTTCGGAAGTCTTCTATAAAATTTATGCTTTATTTGTAACCAAACTTTCAATAATGTCTTTGGAATACAATGATTATTAAACTCTTTATTCACTGTTATTTTGTCATAGCATCATGCCATCCAAACCTATTATTTATTCCTTCCAATTCTTTAATTGTTGTATTTTCTACTTGTATCCAGTCTTTGATTAGGTCTAAACAGCATGCTTGGTAATAGGTTTTTAATGATGGCACATCAAATCTTCCTCTCTATTTTGCATCCTGTAATATTTTGAATCTTATTCTTGTATTTTTCCCTTGCCAAATTAATTTTCATAGCTTTTTTTCCCATTCTTAAAAGTCTCTCTTCCTATCATTGGTAAATTCTGAAAGTGAAACATGAGCTTGGGTAGTAACCATTTTAAAAGTATTTATCCTTCCCAGGAGAGACAAGTTTAAATGCATCCATTTTTTCATTTCACTTTTGATCTCCTTCCATATCTTCAAGTAATTGTTATCAAATAAGTCTTGATTTTTATTTGTAATTATCATACACAGGTATTTTACTTTCTTAGTGATTTGATATCCAGATCTTCTCTCCAGATCCGCTTGTTCTTTTTTTGATATATTTAATGTCATCATCATTATCTTTTCTCTGTTTATCTTATATGCTGCCATTTGTCCTATTTTTGTAAGATGTCCATCAACACCTGAATTGATTCTTGTGGTTCCTCCAAAAATATAATTACATCATCAGCAAAAGCTCTGTATTTTATTTCCTTATCCTTTAATTCTCAAACCTCGTATCTGTAAGTCTTCATTTATTGCAATCAGTAATGCCTCCAATACAGCTATAAATAATAATGGTGATAAGGGACATCCTTGCTGTACCCCCTTATTTATACCAAAACTTGTCGTTATATCTCCATTTATGATTAGCTTCACTGATTGATCCTGATAAATCATTTCAATCCATTTACAAAAGACTTCTCCCAGGCCATATTCTTTTAAAACTCGGTGCAAAAATTCCCAGGAAACATTATCTAAAACTTTTTCTGCATCCAATAAAATAATAGCTATCTTCTTCCCTGGGTTTTTATCATAATATTCAATCACATTCAATAGTGTTCTTATATTATTTTTCATATATCTGCCTGGGAGAAAGCCTGTTTTACCTTCGTGAATCTTCTCCTGTATTACGTATCTCAATCATTTTGCCAATATTGTCACCAGTATTTTATAATCTATATTCAGCAAAGAGATTGATCTATAGTTTTAAACTTCTCTTTTATCCTTAACTTCTTTGGGTATCAATACAATGTTTGCTTCTCCCCAGGATTGTGATTTCCCATAATTCTCTATTTCTTTTAAGGTTGCTTGATATGGATGAATTAATTCTTTTACAAATCTTTTATAGTATAATGCGGTAAATCCATCTGGTCCTGGTGCCTTATCCATTTTCAAATCTTCTATTTCAGTTGATGTTATTGCCTTATTTAACTGTTCCTGTTTCTCCAATGATATTTCTGGAATCTTGATTTTAGTAAAGAATTCTGTCCACTTTTTCTCATTTCGATACTGAGGGTTTTTTTCATAGAATAATTTTTCAAAATATTCTTTAAACTTCTGTTTTATCTTTTCATGTTGCATAATCATCTTCTTCCCATTTTTCAGTTCAGCTACTGTGTTCCTCTCTTTCTTCTCCTTAAGTTTATACGCTAACAATTTCCCAATTTTGTTAGCTTGTTCAAGTTGAGTCAATTTCATCTGTTTCATCTTTTTTTCTATTTCCTCTGATGTAGGCAACATTATCTCTTTTTGTACTTTCTTTATCTCCACTTGTAGTGATTTCTTCGATGGATTTTCTCTAAATTCTCTTTCTTTCTCTTGAAGCTTAGTCATCAACTCTTGATGCTTCTCTTGCCTTTTCTTATTATGCTTAGTGGTTTTACAGGACAGATATCTAAGGATCTGTATATAGGGAACTGTTGAATTAAACATTATCAGAACAAGAATGATTCAATGCCCTGGGATCCAAATGTTTCTCCTCTAGCCATTTGAGAACAGAAATGTTCTTAGCTGAGTATAATCAGTGATGAACTGGATGGTAGATATCTAAATGTTCTGTACAAATTTGCATTTGTATCTGTGAAGCAACCAAGTTGGGGGACCTGCTATAATATCTGTCTTCTGGCTGAAGGTTAACAAGTAATTTGTTAAATGGGTACTGGGTCAAATCACCAAGAACTGATTTCCTTCTATTCATGCAGGAATAACATAGTTATTCAGAAAGTAGCTTTAGAAGCTTTTTGTTGGTCAAAGCCTGATTGAAAATTTACATTATACACCAGGCCAAGGTATGTTTTAATTTGTAAATGTATTTCTGATCAATGGCCAGGCCACATTGAAGCTGACTGTAACAGTGAGGATCTTGTCTTGGCCTGCTATAAGAGATAAGTATTCTCCTATGGCATCTGTATTTGATGTGCAGCTTCCGCTGACATGAATGGACACTGACTTGGAAGCCTGCTGCTCAAAATCTGATGTGAAATTATTGACTCATTAGTTAAACCTTCCTGTTAGTCGGATTTCTGACAATGCCTTCATTAGATTTTGTGACCTCTGAACTTCTTTTTAATTTTGCAGACTTTTCCATTTTTGTTATCTTAGCCTTTTCCCCTCTCTTTCCTCTGACTTGGAATTATTTCATTAGCTCTTTCTAAATCAAGATTGCAAACAAAGAGAAATACCTGAAGTCAATGTCTGAGGACGTAACATCTCAAAACTGACTACAGGGGAGGTGAATCTCCCTGCCTCTGCCCAAGGCAACCTCTTCCAGTGCTACCCCTAGAGCTTTCAGGCAGTGATGAAATAAAGGAATGGAAATAAAGGATCAATGCACAGTAACTACACTTCAATTACTTTATTTTCTATTTATATATAATTTAGTAAACCAAGTAGCCAATGTAATTAAATAGTTTAGCATGTCAGGATCATAAAAATACACCCAGAACAAACATATGCTAGAAATATACACATTATGGTACATTAAATTAGTGCTCTGAACAAGATTTATGAGCATTGATTCATCTTTCTCATTTTGTGGTGTCTTACTGGCCACAAAATCAGACTCTCTGACTGAGATCCTGCACTGGAAGATGTACATATATCAGGTAGCTATGCCCTGGAGGTCCGTTGCAGTGCCTCCAACTACAAAACCCCAGCCTTCAAGAACATGGAAATGGCCATGTTGGAAGGAAGGCTGCACTCTTTACAAAGTGAGTTGGGGGGTTGGTCATTGTGTAGGTTGGAAGAGACTTCCAATCTATGCAACAACCACAGAAGTGAGTCCAACTTACACCATCCTAACTCGCTAATAGGACACCAACCTTTGTATTAAGGGCAGTAACACTTTGGAGTCATTGGGAGCAACATGGACTGTCATTTAAGAGCTACACTATACAGACTCAGCCCTCAAAAGAGCCAAAAAATAAAAACCCACCTTTCAGATAGTTTCAAATGGCCCTTTCCTTTAGTCCTAACAGAAAAACAATGAAAAATGATTGTTCCACAGGTGGTTATTTACTCTATATACATATACAGAGATGTAGAATTCACACAGCAAAATAGAAAAACTATATTGCACTGACCAGAACTTCAATACTGTACGGAATATGTGCTTCTAGAATACTGCATTAGCACCTGATTTCTAGTTAAGGAGGTTTGGAACTTCATCCCAAGCCATCAGACTTTGCATGCCTGGCATAAATGTTTCAGATATACAATAATCTGGTGAATAGTACTTATTGCTTCTTTGAAGTCACTACAGGAGAACCTGAAATGAAAGGAACAACCTTATACAATAAGCCACTAAGAAGTGGAAAGGTATGCAAAATTTGCTGGCCCTGGCACATTACTTTCTTAAAATGAAAATCTGTCCACTCACCATTAGTTTATGTGGAATTTGCAAGAGGTGAGTATAACCTGGTTAGTGGAGAGCAGGAAGCAGAAAAATCTCCTCGCCCATCCTGAGCAATTTTCCAGTACTGATCCCATTGACTTCTGGTCTTAAATGAATATGGATAATTATTAAAATGCTTTTTGGGTGGGTGGGAGAAGAATCCTTGATAGTTTTTGATAAAAATGCTGATGCCAGTGGAACTTCCATCAGCCTCCTGCCTGGCTTTGAGTATGGCTGGATATACACACAAATGGAACAATAACCAATAATGAGGGATAACAAGCTTTTTGGAATGCAATGTGTAGAGAAACTCCCTGCAAGGGAAAAAAAAAAACCAGATCAGAGAGAAGGATGATACTTGTCTTCACTCTCTTTCTTCAACTGGTATGTTAATTTTCTTCTTACAGGGAGACTATTTTATAATGTATATATATGCAATATTTCCCCCTCAGCTATAATCTGAAATGGTACAGCCCTCTACATATTTTGTTGCTTGTCCATTCCAGGCTCTTTACTTCTCTATCCTGCCTTGCACTTCAAACGGAGTCTGAAGTCTTACCTGCCTCTGAAGCTACATGCAAGTGTAACATAACAGGAAATTATTTGTCAACTGAGAAAAAGCCTTTGAAACAACTGCATGGTTGCCTCTAAAATCACATTCTTCTCTCAGAGCAAGCTGCTTGTATTGCTACTTTATAGACACAAAAGGAGCTCATGAAAATACGATCCTGGCTTCAACTCATCCTTCTCCAATGTGGTATTTTTGCAATACCAGCCCCTTACCATTGGCCATGCTAGCTAGAATAATGGAAAATGTAGGCCAAAACACCTGGAAGGTGCCTTGTCCTAGTTGCTCAGGACTACTTTCACTGATGAAGCATATTGTGGGAATGCTATAGTGAGTAAGAAAATGGGATTGCAGAAAAAGGTGAGGCATTCTTAAGTCTTTAAAATGGATTTCTACTGCTATATCTCTGCCTTTTCAAACAGTGGAGGCTGCTGTTACCCTCCTGTACTCAAGTTACCAGCTGTTTGGTTCTTCAGTACACCAACTTAAGCTGTTTAAGAGATAAACACCTACCTTTGTTACTGTTAACATACTGGTTAATCTAAAATGTCCTCCTGGGAACCAAGTTGAAACTAGACATAAAGGGCCAGACAAATGCTTTTACACCTTGTTCACCTACGTCTTATTGTGAGATAAAGTATTGTGGAAGTTACTTGGAGCACAAGCATGAGAGTACCTCCCCCCTTCTCCTGGCTGACCTCCTGGCACACCCATTAGCAGTGGGTGTCTTCAGTATCAATAGTGGGTGATCCCCTCCAGGCATTATCTGAATGTTAAGCCATCCACCCCCAACAATAGCTTCATCATCCTGGATGGCTCACAGTTGAACACTGAGAGTAAAACACAGAACAGATTCACTACCCCACTGACATGGTTAGTTTCAGTAGTTTGTCCCAGCCTTGTTCTGAAATTGATATGGCTACTCCATGTTGTCTGCTTTGGCCATTCTGAACAAGCTCAGCAGTAAGCATCTAGCTAATAAAGCCAACTGAATTAAACAGGATTGACTCTTCCAAGATACAGATGAGTGGGACCTGAACCTTTCTAGTGGTTGTCTGCTTATCATTTGAAAGAGACCTACAATGTATAGTCTTGCTTATTCTTCATCACCAATGCTTTTTATATAAGCACACTTTGTTCTTAGTCCAGTTAATGAAGAAAAGTCTTTAAGGAGCAATTCTAAAAAAAACCATTTCATATTGTACCTTGTTCTTTTAATGCATCAAAGGGCCTCCAGATCTTTAAAACAGCAGAAGTTGAATACTGCTTTAAACCATAGACTTCTACAAATAATTATGTAATTTTTTTATACCATTGAAAGCAGGGGATTAGCAGAGCTAAATCAATTAAAGGAATATAAATGGGCCAAACCTCAGCTACAAACACCTATTTATTGAAACCGGTTATCTGGTTACACACACACACACACACACACACACTACATTTGCAGACTTGAACAAACTAAGTATGAGTGAAAAGCAAATTAAGAGTTGAACTTAACCATGAAAAAAGGGGCCAACGTATGCCTGAATATGATAAGTCTGTGCATGCTTTACCAAAACTAAGTTTGGAATGAGTGTAAAACTCTCACTATTGCATTCCAACAATATGGTTCATCTGGTTTAAGACTGTTTCTCAGTTTTTAAGCACTGAACTCCAACTTTGCATGTTAAAGATTCCACATTTATAGTGAGAAACTTCTGCAGGAAGACAGCAGCAAAGGAGTGTTGAGTTTTTAATAACTGCTCACAATTAACAACAAATGGGCTTTCCTATCCCAACTGAATTGAATTGAATCCCAACTGAATTCCTCAAGTCATGAAAAATGGATCACAATATAGTTTTAGGGCTCCCTTGCTACAGGGAGAAGATCGACCATACAGAAAAAACTAATCTTAACTCTAGTACATTATATAGTAAACTCTAGTACATTATATGGTATCTACACTCCAACCAATATTCAAAATAATTGCTAAGGAATGAAGACAATTTTACTCTTGCCTTAATTAAAAACACACTTCGTTTTTACTGGCCTATATTATGTACAAAGTAAACATTTCATATTTACTACACACACATGTATAAAAGTGCTTTTTCTCAGGTTGTAAAGATGCCCAAATCTCCACCAATCCAGTCTATTACGCCCAACACAACATCCTTTGATTCAGAGCACCTACAACTGCAACCAAGTTTCATAGTGCAGAAGAACTATTGTTTAAGGATCTTAATTTGTTAACACAACCAAAGCAGATTCTGTATAGATACTTGGATACTACATTCCTCAAAATGATGCTGAAATAAAGAGAAGCCAGGACAATTTCTATTGCAGGATGCTTCTTTAAGGCAGCTAGTAATTATTCCATGAAAGAAAAAAAGATATTAATCAAAACACCATCACCTCTCGTAAGGAGGGGACAGAGGGAAGAAGGCCATACAACCACATACATATTTTATGGGAGTACCAAAAGCTTTTGATCAAGACCAGGACCCTTTTGTTCTATCAAATTAGTAACCACACAAGGATATTCCTTTTAAGAAAATCTGGTTTGTGGGTATATCTGCAATAAGGTGGTTCTGTTTCCTCATCCATTGATGAGGCTGGGGTAAACATGGAAAAGCTACCTTCAATAAAATAAAATAAAAATCTGACCACATTTAAGTTCTACACCAGTGAAACCAGGCTTCCAGCTGGCAAGGTGGTATGTTGATAAAGGGCTAAAATCACCAAATACTGCTCAGAGAAATAGATCAGTGCATAACAGATCAAATTTTACACCATAGTGCTTACAGAATCCACTCTTTCCACAGCAGTGGCATTGACAGGTTCACCTGGCTCTTCATTATGCCTGACCTGCTTAAGGACTGCTTCCCTCCCCCACCCCAGTAGCTCACCAGGTGCCAATGCACCCACTGTTAGTTCATATGAAGACAGTTTATACCATGTGCAAGATCCGCAATGCTTCTTCTGTTCAAGACATCACAAGCAGGATTCAGTGCTCCAGTATGGTTCACAGTAACCTGTGGAAGACACTGCCTTGTCTCATGTCTTTGATGGTCCCATTTATGTCTTTCTGAAGATACAGTCCAGTTGTGATTGTGAAAGAATGGTTTTCTCCAGCCTCTCTTCAGTAAATATTCTGACATTACAACTTAAAGTGTAGACTTTATACTTCAGACACAGTCTGAGAGGGCAGTGGTTGAAGATCTTTTCATGGGTGTTGAAGAGACTTTAGATAGAGACAGCTGAGTGGAAGGACAGCATTCCCTTCATGTTCTTTTTGAATCTTTAGAAGTCATCCATCCCATCACCTAAGAACTGCTTACTTTAGCAATTCACACCCAGCCCAGTCCAGTGGTCTGGCACCATCAAAAAATACTTGTCCATTGCTTCACAAAATCTTGTACGGTACAATTCTGGAGACACTACAGTTGGCATTTTACCTAATGGTTTAAAGAAAACAAAGAAGAGAGATGTCTTAGATGAAACCGTAGCACAGTAATAAATAAATGTAACTCAAAAGTTGTTCTCAGGGACTGCGTTAGATGAAGGGCCTTAAAAACACAAGATATTATGTACTGAAGACGATTAAATCCATGTAAGCAGGGCAAAACCCGTTCAGGATTAGTTCCTAATGTTTACAGAAAGAGGCATAACTTATCATCATAAACTATTTGGTAAAGATGAGAACTGAGGCCTAGCTGAAGTCTTTTATTCCATGGTGTTTAGTTCATTGAAAATCATGCCCTTTAAGCCTTACATGCAACTCTTATTTCAATGTTATCCTGAAGAATCAATACTTTGAAAAAGATATCTAGTGTTTAGTATTCAAAGATTATATTTATGCAATTTTATGCATACAAGAATTAGAAGTTGCCAGTGAATGCAAGAAGCAAAAGGGAACCAAAGGAGAAAAGGCAGTGTCAAATAAAGACTAGAGAAATGTCTCACCTTGTCCTCCTAAGATACCTGTTGATTTCACCACCATTTCAAGTTTTTTGTCCCAAGTAAATGTACGAATGTAATCTGTAATTAAATAAGTAATATGGATTAATTATAGCACCCAATTGCAAGGCTAGTCTCTGATGCTAGAAGGAATGTCTGTCATAAATATATTAATAAATTCAAACCCTTTCCTACAGAAAGAATAACCATCTCATGGTTTTGTAATGGTGTACAATCCCCATTTGTACTGTTAAATCACTTTTATATCGTATTTATACAGTTAATGTTTAAAATTTATTGAAAGAAAGTAAAGAAGTAAATATCCTTCTTTACATTTTTTTCTGTCTAAAGCAGCATCTTTGCATTTCCTCATTTTCTGTAATACTGTTCACCTGTTTCATCCCCCA
This sequence comes from Ctenosaura bakeri, assembly GCA_948474755.1. NCBI lineage: Eukaryota > Metazoa > Chordata > Lepidosauria > Squamata > Iguanidae > Ctenosaura > Ctenosaura bakeri. Next base: position 474,495 of record CAOLHI010000735.1, on the reverse strand, counting down.
GCTTGTTGCCTGGAGGACCAATTGGAAACAATATACAGTCATCCCTACACATTTGCTAGGGTTAGGGGCACAGGACCCCTGTGAAAATGAAAAAAACATGAATAACTCTAGGACCTCTCAGACCATATTTAACACACAAAAAGGTATGATCACCATATTCAACCCACCATGGATTCCTTTGAAGCATCAGGGTTCCTTCATAAGGCAGAAGTGGGTTACTGGTGGGGCTTATTGCCACCTCCACTTCTGCCCCACACCATTTTTAATAGGGACTTGCAAGCCTCATTCACAGTTTCTCAGTTGCACAAGGCTTGCAGTCCCTATTAAAAATGGTACAAGGAGGCAGCAGAGGTGACAGAAAATAATCTGTGAATAATCAAATCTGCAAAAGTGAAACCCACAAATGTGGAGGGCTGACTAGCAACAAATTGCTAGTAGATAGCCAAAATGACTTTTAAAGCATAGTTACACAGAAAATCACTGATTGCAATTTGATAGAGCAAACAACTCATTATAAACAACTGATAATAGTATCTTAAAAGGAGACGGTGTTCATACAAATGGTTTTCCGTCCAATGTTATGAATTTCATTCAGACAAGTCAGACATTTCACGAGCATGTGTAACAAAACATAGGAATACCTCAGCTAACAAAGCCTAGGACAACGAAGCTCCTTTTTACAAAGTTTTTATGCCCACCTAGCCTTGCTTTTCCTCCTCAACTTCTGCCTAACTTTTTTTTCCCCTAAACAAGATTGGCATTGGGATCTTGGTACACAAGGATTAGAGAAACAAACTTTTAGTGCTGGGTTTTAGTAGCATGTCTACAGTAATCAGTAAAATAAAGCTTGAGCTGGGAAAGGGTAGGATTCTACTCCAGCTGATTCTTCTATAGCTATCTGTGCCTGCATACAACAGGCAAGGTAAACAGCAGCTTGCCTCCAGAATTCCTTACTGAATATGCATGAACAGCAACTCACAAACTGTTTTAAACTGAACTGTTCTGTCGATTTTTTTCTTTTAAATTGCATTTTTTTCTTTTTAAGTATAGATTTAAATTGTTTCAATATTGTGAATACCTTAATTCCATGTTAATGGTCACATTCTGTTTGCCTTTAGCTCTATTTTTCTTTTTAAAATTGTAAGCCACCTTCTGGTATGGTCTACTAAAAGCGTGTTGAGATGACAACTGCTCCCCACCCCCCGCAGCAGCAGACCATGCTTGACGCAGCAAGCCATTCAATAGTACTGGCACAGAACACAGACAACTTCCATCAGACTTTCCTAGCATCAGCTTACAAAGCCTGCACAGAGACAGCCAAGCACCGGATGGGGGGGCTGATCCAAGCATCAAGTCAGCTGTGCAGAGCAGATCTACATGGTGGCAGTCCTTAGCAGGTTCCACTGGCAGCTATCAAACCTGCTCCCAAAAAGAAAAAAACACCCTCTTAGTTGTTTCAAGTCAATGGTTACATACCGATAATCCCAACCACAAGTTCATCGGTGGTATCATCCCGGCCCACCAGAAGAGAATAGTCAATGATGAGATGGCTAGAAAGGAAATAGGAGTCACTATGGATGGAAGCCTTCAGCACAGCCTTGGAATGAGAACGGATGTATAAAGGATTGTCCCGCACCAACTTCAAGAGATTCTCGTCCAGCAGGACCACATCACAGCTCTCCTTTCCTGTGTCTGTTTTCACATTTCTATTCCTCAAGGAGCCTTTTAAGTCAAAGACCTAGAAGCAAAAAAAGGAAGCAAGTTTCAAGGTGAGGGGAAGGCCCTTGAACAACAATAACTATTTAATAATAGATTTCCAGCAGCACCTCCCCATTTAAATCTGTAATATGCATTACGTATCGTTTACACATATTTAAAAAAATTAATTTGTTTTGTAAGACATTGTTACTGTCATATCTTAGTGTTTTTGTCCCAGATCTTTTGTTGTTGTCAATATTACAGCCATGGATTTATATATTAGGGCATTATCCCTCCACAAACAAGAATCCTGCCCACATGAAATTTTCCTTTATTTACCCAAATTTCTAGTATTGAAGTAAATTTTAAAATCCAGTTTAGTATTCAGAAATACAATTTAGATATCTAAAGAAAAGCAGCAGGCAAAGTGACCAAGGGAATGTGAACACAGCCAACAAAAGTATGTTAGAAATTTGGGAACCAAAGAAAAATTTCATGGGGTGGGGGACAGAATTCTTATTTGTGAGGACAGTGCTTTCATTTTACAACCCATTTACAACCCTCATTTTACCGCCACAGCTACATACCTAGCTATGGCAAATCTCTTAAACTAAAAGTCCAGATTGGTCTCTCCCTCCCTCTCACTCTGCCTCTCCAGCAACCCAAGCTTGGACTCAGGCCAACTTTACACCTCATTTTAGCCACAAATGCATTTGGACAGTTTTCAAGTCACACCTCCAGCCTCCGCTCTTCCATATATAATATAATAAAGCAAAGGGGACCATTTCATATGCTTATCCCCAACTTAACTATCCTCCTCCCAAATATTCAGTAAGAATCTTGAATTTATGTTTGCATTTTGAGTTCTGATGGCAGCAGAGCTTGCTATCATCTACTCTGAGTGCCTCTTCTTGAGCAAAGGAGATAATAGTATTAATTTAAAACCAAAAGGAGATAAAACAATGTTAATATTCCTAAGTATTACTAAAACTCTTAATAAATGCTGTTTCACTAGAAACAAACAAACCAACCAGCTTTATCTGCTAGTTCAGAAACACATTTCTTCTACAATATAACAATGTAGTTTGCACACTGCATTGTAAAAGTTGCAGTGAACTAATTCTGTAAATATGTCCTCCAAATAAACAATTCTCTAACAATTTCACAAGCTAGTATTGGGAGTATGGAAATGTGTTATTCATAAACCTTTTAAGCAATGAGGCAGATGGTACATACATAATGCCAAAATATGAATCAATGAATATGTAAAAGGGAGGCTTGTGTTTAGAATAAAAATGTAAAGGCATATTTGTATTTAAGGCTGTTTTATTCAAAAATTAAAGCAACTTTCAATTTTACTTTCTTAAAAATACGTAAGACACAACATCTAATTTATTTTCAAATAAACGAGGCAGTTCCAAGAAATGCAAGCCGCCACAAACTGAAGTTTAAGCACACGAGAAAATGCATTTCTAACTACAGTTGGCCCTCCACATTTTTGGGTTTAATTTTCATGGATTTGATTATTTGCAGATTTCTCCAACCTCTGCCCCCTCACCTCAAGTGCTTCTTTTCTAGAGGAACCTTCCCTCTCTCCAGTTCCAATCAGGTTGTGCAGCCCTTTAAAAACCTGCCTCTGGTCCTCCTCCTCCTCCACCAGCAATTGCCTGGCCACCTAAGGACAGCTGGCAGCCTGATTTCTCTACACCACAAACCTTCTCCCAATGCCCCCCACACACCCCCAAGGAAGGAGATGGGTGAGAGAGATGAAGTATAGGGCCACCATGCTGAGCCCCTTTCACTCTTTTCTCTGAGCCAGTTTGGACCCTGGGTGCCCATTCTCCCTTCTATGCCTCATCCAGCTTCCCAAAGATACACACATGCACACACACATATTTTGGTATTTCCTGTTTTTCCACTTTTGTGGGGGTTCTGTGCCCCTAATCCCGAGTGAAAGTGGAAGGCTGACTGTAAGTTTAAACTTCCACCTACAACTAGCAACAGTTTTGTTTGTTTTAATGCCGCCAGGGTGAACCAAATCCGTGAAATCAAGAGTACCAACTTGCTTGCAAAAGAGGACATGTATATTCTTCTGAACTCTCACTGAGACTAAAAGTTACAGTCACTTCATGAAAGGAGGACTTAGTCATGCGCATATACAGTCCTTTCTTCAAGCCAGGGTTGGGGAACTTCAAGATCCAGGACCAGATCCAGCCATTCAGGACCTCCATTTCACCCCAAAAGACTACATCCCTCCCACATAACACAATCATCTAGTGATTTCCTATTTTTTTTATATTCAACCCTGTTCTGAAAGATTGGAAAGTCTCTCCTAAGGCTTAGTTACTGAAAATGAGAATTTTAAGCTAAAATAATCCAGTATTTTTGACCCCATGCTTTTTGCCTTGACCTCAGAGAACCTCTCAGAAGGAGAATTTGATCCTTTGATTTAGGCCTTAGGCAACAGATGCTAAAAGATGGCAAACAAGGGGTTGGAAAAAACATTCTGTTCCTGTTGCCTTAGGTGCAATGAAGGAAACTGTCCCATTGACAGTGTTATTGAACTGCCTCTCCTATTGGCTTTTGCATCAACTTATCCTTTGCTTCAGACAGCAAAATATTTTGGACCAGCCCAGTATATGCATCTTAGAAGTGAAAATATTGAGAAAGAGCAGAAGGGACAAGGCTCGTGATTACATCTACAAAAGACTGGAAAATAATTCTTTGGGCTACTCACTCACCTGAGCCATCTTTCTGCCATAGAAAAGGTTTTCCATGACCAACAGATCAAGTTTCTTCTCTGTGTTGTTTTGAGAGTTCTTGTAACCAATCCGATAAACCCCAAGAATTTTGGCCAAAGCTGTTGGTTTCTGAAACATGGTTCATTTGGTCAGAGATCAGATGTACAAATTCCAAATTTGAAGTAAAATCCCGCATTCCCCTAAACATACCTAAAGTACTCAAATCAGGTGCAAGAAACAATCCACAGAAAGGTAAGACTGTCATTAGATTCGGTAGACAAAAATTCATTCTGTGTTAATTATGACCAGCTATATCCATGTATAGACATAGCTAGCCACAATTAACTAAGAATGAATTTTATATCCATGCGGAGAACCAGCACAATGTAGTGGTTTGAGCACTGGACTATGAACCTGAAGTCCAGGGTTCGATTCCCCACTCAGTCATGAAAACCCACTGGGTGTATTAGACATGTCACACACTCTGATCCCAAGAAAACCACATATAAGGGCACCACCATAAATCAAAAACAAATGAATACACACAACAATAACATCTATGTATGTACTCCAAGGAAGCAGAAAGTAATTTTTAGCAATTTTTTTCCCACTACAAGAAAGTCTTCACTATTTGCAGTGCAGGATTTATTCTGTGAAAAATTCACATGTGAAATGTTTGCACAGAAACAAATCGCTTTCAGCATGGAAATTTTTTTTTATCAGCAGAAAATGCTAGTTTCTGTGTGGAAAATACTGCAGTTAAGAATATTTTCCACATAAAATTTGCAATCTTCTTGCACAGAACACAGCATTTCCTTCACAGAAAACAATACTTCTGCACAGAAATACCATTCCCCGCATGGAAAATGTTGTTTTTCATGGGAAAAAGGTACTTATTTTGTGCACACTAAGTCATGAACTGCAAAAATTCTAGTGAGTACAGGATCCTTCCTGTCAGGGATTTCCCACACTTTTTGACAGCTTTTCAAATATTTCCAAATATTCCTTCCACTAGTATGTACTGTTGCTTCAAACCAGAAGGAACATGTCAAGATTAATTTATCTTTCACAAATCTTACCTTCTGCTGAACTGCATTAGTAATGTATGTGAAATAGTGTGGTGCAAAGTCTAAAAAGGACTGGACTTCCAGGCGGGGCATTTGCTTCAAGATGAAACGGTCATCTAAAGAAGAATGCATGTTCAGTGCACTGCACAAGGAGGACATAATTTAAAAATCAAGTGTTTATACAAAAACTATCAAACTTTTCAAGCATGTCCTCTACCACCAGAGGAAACGATAGTTCTAATCCAACTTTCAACTTTCCATCTTTGAAAGGAAAAATGACCTAAAATGTGCTCAAATCGCATAATCCATTTGTGTGGAATAAAATGGATGAACATTTCTGTAAATGGGAAAACTGAAACATTAGTCCATTACCTTCTGTTACATAAAAGGCAGCTCCTGATTTGCCTCCTCGTGCCTGCCAAGGCAGTGAGTGAGAGAGAGAACGGATAAAATCTTCTTCACTGCTTCCAAGTATCACTTCACGCATTTTATGGAACTCCCCTGCATAGTAAATCCGGCAGTAGAATTTGGCATTTGCATCAGAGAATTCTGTAACAATGGATGGTGGGGGAAGTTATTACCGTCAATTTTAACCTGGCAAACAAAATTGAGCCAAACTATTTGTCTTTCTAGCTGAAGTACTCCCTACTCTAAACTGACTGGCAAGGACTCTTCAGGGGTTCAAACAAGAACCTTTCCCAAACCATCCTGAAGATGTGCAGAACTGAACCAGGAACCTTCAGCATATAGACCATGAGTTTCACCTCTGAACTGCAGCTTTCTCCAACAAAGCACTCAAGAGAGGAAAAAACACCTCAAAGGCAGTGTAATTACTGTCTTTTAGTAATGAAACAAATATTTACAGCTGAGTACTACAGCAAAAGGCTAGAAAGTATTAGCTATTAATATCACTGAAATGTGCATATTGGCACACACCAGGAATGTAAAGGAGCTTGAAAGATAATAGATAGCTCTCTTTTATAAGGGCCAATCCAAATTATACAAAAAGGCTGATCAATATTTACACAGAATTTTTCATTTTCATCATTCCATTTATCTCTGCTCCTTCTGACCTTTAAGAGGGGATTCTGAAAGTAAGAATAATCATTCCAGCATTTATTCCAGTAGCACCTTTGAGCACTGACAGCACATTACATACATTACCTCAGTACACAACTATGTAGGTAGCCTACAACTATCCCTCCACTACAGAGCAAGGAGGGGGCTGACTCTGAGAAAGAGTGGCTTAGCTATGGCTAGCTCCTGAGTCTGAATCTGTAAATGTGGTAATGCTTTAACCAAGGACTTCCCAGTTCACAGTTTTGAAACACAACGCTAGCAGTCTCCTGGGGAGGTAGAGTAAGGCTGATATCTCAGCCCAACCCAACACTACCATACACCTGATGGGCATATCCCTCACTTGGAAACTCGATGGTTCCAGTTAACTCAAAGTAGGACCCAGCAAGTCTTTTATTATTACTATTTTAATTAATTTTTTAACACGAACAATCTAATTTACAATCAAAGTAATATGCATTCAAAAAGAAAGAGAAAGAAAAAGAGAGAAAAAAAGGAGAAAATGAACAAAAAAAGACATATAACTAATACACAGTAATGCTCTAACCCCCTCAATCCTGACTGTAATGAAAAGAAAAAGAAAATTATTACAGATCCAACTAAATAATCCTACTAAAATTACTACTAATCATAGCAACAGTTTACATCATGAGATTTCTTATTCCTTAAAAAGATCCATAAAAGGTTTTCAATCTTAAAAAGTCTTCCTTGGCTTATCCTTTAGAACCCATGTTAATTTGGCCATTTGGGCAATCTCAGCAACCTTAGCAATCTGTCCTTCCATCATCAGTGCTTCTGTCCATTTCCAAGTTTGAACAAACAATATTCTTGCTGCTGTTGTCATATACCGAAGAAGTAATCTATATTTACTCTCCAGTTCTTTATCCATAATGGGCAACACAAACATGTCTGGTAACATTACAAAATCTATCTTTTTTTTTTTTGATTAACACATAAATCTTAGACCAATAACTTTTCACCTTCTTACAAGTGTACCACATATGAAAAAGGAGCCCTCTTTATCCTGACATCCCCAACATTGGTTTGAAACATTCTGAGACATTTTCAACAGCTTATTAGAGGCTAGATACCATCTGTATATCATCTTATACAGGTTTTCTGTTAAGTTATCACACAAAGTGTATTTTATATCTTTGTTCCACATTTTCCCCATATATCTATGTGAACATTATGCCCAAAATTTTGGGCCCACTTTATCACGTACTCTTTTACAGGCTTATCTTCCATCTCCAGTTTCAAAAGCCATTTATACATTTTTTAAATGAAATGGTCATCATCTTTACAATACTTGAAATAAAACTCATTTTCTCTAACCTCTATGGCTGTATTTCTCTTACACTGATTAAATCTGTCCTTAAGTTCTACATAAACAAACCAGTTAAGATCTTTGACTTCGTAAGAATCATCTCTCTTGACTGAAACTTTCAGTTGTCTTGTTCAAAATACAAAAGATCATCACTAAACAACCATCTCCAATTTTTTACTCATTCATTCCTTAAAAAATAAAGAACTTCCTGCAGTGAGGCAGCTAATATTATCTTAGGGAAAAGTCTGTATTTAAACTTATACCAAACTTGTAGAAGAACCTTTCTAATTTTTAAGTTCAGCATGTGCTTTGACTTTATCATACCAAAGATAACCATGACAACCAAATCTTAAATTACAGCCTTCAAGTTCCAAGACTCTCACATCTCTATGCAATAAGTCCTCCCTACACATTCGTGGGTTTGACCTTCAGGAATTTGATTATTTGCAAGGAACATGCTTGCCTCCCCCTCCCATTTTTCTCCCTCCATTCCCTTGCATTCCTCACTCCAAGCTTCGGAGGCTTGTATTTTAAATGACTGTTTTTTCCATTTGGGTGACCAAACTCCCCTCTCACTGCTGGAGGCGTATCTGCTCTGCCATATGGCTGCAATTTCTTGCTGTGTAATGGTTGCTGATTGGTCGTGTTCTCTCTGCTCCTACCCCTTCCTTTTTCAAGATGGCTGCCCAAAGTAAATAGAACCCAAGAAGTCTGCTCTTCTCCCTTTGAGGGGAAAGCATAGGTAAGCCCTTTAGTGTGTCTCCCCCCCATGTGAAAGGCAAAGGAATGGGATGGGGGAGCTCTGGAGGGGAATTGCTGGGGGGAGTTATTCATGATTTTCCCACTTTCACAAGGGTTCTGTGCCCCAACTCCTCCAAATGTGGATTTTTCCACTTTCACAAGGTTTTGTGCCCCTAACCCTTGCAATATGCCTCATAATGCACTTTGACATGAGGAACTCACAAGGCAACTCTTTCCTTAGCACCACAGTGTACTTTAAACTTTATTCTGGGTTTCTTGGCCTGCCAGACAAATCTGAAAATCTATTTCTGCCATTGCACAAAAGATATTCCATTTCTTATAACAGGGATCATTTGAAAGAGAAATTAAAGCCTTAGCAAAACACTTGTTTTTATTATTGCAAATCTACCCAAAAGGGATAAATTTAACTTTCCCATAATGTCTCTTAATTTATTTTCAGATTTTTTCTCCACAATTGTTTTGAGATAATAATTTGTTGTTTTTGTGACTGGAACTTCCAAGTATTTAATCCACATTTTCCACATTATACTCTGGAAGAGTAGTTAGTTCATTGTCCTCTTCTGAAGTCACATTTTTCGTTAGCGACTTTATTTTGGCACAATTCATTTTAGTCCCAGAGCATTCCCCCAAAGCCGTATTTTTTTCAGAAGAGCCTTCATTGAGTCCAATGGGTTTTGTGTTGTTTTCACAAAGTCATCTGGTTAAGCTCTCAGTTTGTATAGGGTATTTTTCACCTCACTCCACAGACTCTGTTATCTTGTCAGATATCTCTCAGTAGGATGCCCAATGCCAATATAAACAGTAAAGATGTTGTCAGATCCCATTTTATATTTCAGTCAATCTTGTTTCATTGCCATTTACTGAGATCTGGGCCTTCTGACCTGAGCAGATTGTTTAAAATACAATTCAGGCAATAAAGTCAAAGTCCATTCTCTCCTATACTTACTTATCTCCTAAGTCATTTCAAGAAATAGTATGTATTAGTCATGTCAATATAATACATATATGTGTGTGTGTTTTATATATTTCAAGAAATATTATCTGCATCTAAAAATTATAAAACACCTTCTTTGCATCATAAAAAATATTATAATATTCCAAAAATCCAATAATATTAAAAACAGTTCTTCCATTATTCCTTAATTGTCTTTCTGGGGGAGGGGGAAACACTCTGATCCTCATGGATATTCTGAGAAATATTTTTTTCAATCTGCCTATAAAGATACTAATAAATATCTTACTGTTATTATTTAGTACTGAGATAGGTCTATAATTCTTTATTAATGTCTTATCTGTATTTTCTTTATTGATCACTGTAACATAGGCATTTTTGGAGGGATGCAGCACCCACTCTTTTTCTAATCATTTATCACATGCCATTTTTAACGACTGAAGTAGCTCACCTTCAAATCTAATATATAAAAGTCAGTTTATTTGTCTGTGTCAGGCGAAAAAGACCTCATATGATTGGCTGTATCAGATGATGACCTCATACGATTGGCTGCCTAAGACGATTCTATGGAACCCTGGGGTTTGCAGTTTAGGGAGGGGCCTTTAGAATTCTCAGCCAGAGATCTTGGCCCTCAGTCAACTGTGTCTGTCTTGAATAGGCCGACTGCTGTGGAGAAGAGGCCTAGCAGCAAGGAGGAGGGTAGTGTATTCCCTCAGAAACTCAAACTCTCTTATGTTAATAACTCTGAATACAGATTGGATTGGGGAATATGGAGAAAAGTTACAGGTACTAGACAAGACAGTTTGGAGAATTAGAGACAAAGGTTCTCAAATCTTTGCAACAAGTATTATCTGTAAGAAAATAAAATCTCAGGCAATGACAGGTATATACATTAGTTTCTTATAATATACTACAGATAGTTCATCTGGGCCTGGAAGTTTTCCAGATTTAATCTTTTTTAATTCCTGTAATAAATTCCATAGTTGTCACAGGTTCATTCAAACTTTGTTTTTGTTCTCAACATAATGCATCCAATCGGAGTTTATCCAAGTTGTCTTTTATATGTAAGATTTTCTCATTGCCCCTCTCATATAGGTCTCTGCTATAGTCTTCAAAGGCTTTTAATTATTCATTACAAATTGATCCCCCTTCCAGATCTTTGTGACACTTTTCTTTATCCTTTATTGTCTCAAATTTTAGGATAGACACTTCCTGAGTTTATTTGTGAATTCAAAGTTCTTTTACTTAAGATATAATAGTTTGATATTCATTTTTTGACTGTAATCAGAGCTATTGTTGGAGTAACAATCTTTTGTTGAGTCTTTTTATCAACAATTTTCTTATGTTTTTCTCATTCATCTATTTCATCCATCAAAACTCCCTCTTTTTGTTGTCCTCTCATATATGTTTTGCTTGCATCCGAAATCATTGTGGGCTCTTAATTAAGTTCAGCTTAAAAAACTCCCTCAGTTCTGTTTCAATCTCCCACGCAAATCAAATTTTGTAGGTCTAGTTCAGATGTCTTTCTTTAAAAATTGTCATAAACTTTAGTTTCTCATTATTGGGACCATAAAAATCCATTAAATGCATTAATCTTGCTGTTCCAGTTGATCTCCACAATTACACATTTGCCTTGTCCATCTTCAAAACTCAATTTAGGTTGTAATGTTTGATTTATGTGAAAGATTACTCCATTCTTTTGTTCTTGTTTGTGAATACAAACTCTTGGCCCATACTTCTGTTCTGTCAAAATCTACAGTCACTTTTTTTATTTTATGAGTTTCTTTAAGATACATAATCTCATATTTGGGATTTCTTTTAAAAATGACATTTGGTCCTTTTGGGGGATAAATTCAATCCATTTGCTGTCCATGAAAATATTTTCAAATTAATTTTAGCTCTTTTCTTATCCTATTATATTGTTATTGTCACTTCTTAACAACTTCTCAACCATTTAAGTGTCTCCTTTTGTGGCCTCTTCCTTCAACAGTTTGAACGGATCTCTTGCTCTCTTCAAAGAGTTTATCATATATTTTACGCCTACATAAGTGGTTATCAAATCCTCTGGGACTATTCAGTGAAAGGTTATACCTTTTATATATGTGTGTGTGTGTGTATGTGTGCATATAATCACCCTCAAAAATTTATACTGTGTTTTTTTTTTTCAGCATTCTTTTGGGAATTTCTTTAAACATTTTTTTTCATTATCACTTATTTTAAGCATTTTCCTAAAGAGTGCTCTTAGTATTTCATCTCTGACTCTTTTGTGTGTGGAATAAATTATCACATCTTTTTGAAGTTTTTTCCTCTGTGCATAAGCACAGTTTTGCATATAGATTGCTTCTATCTTCTTTTCTTCACCAGAGCTGTTTATAAGGCCCACCAAAACTTCTGAAGTCAATTGGCTCTTCTGGAACAGCTCTTAACCTAGTCTTTCTTTCCTTTGATTTCAATTTCACCATCGCAATTCTATCCTGGGCTTTTTCCTAATCCTGCTGTAAAATGCTAATTTTACTTTGAATTATCAGAGCTCTCCTGTTTGCGTTTGTGTGTAGCTGTTGTGAGATTCTGAAATGACACTGTCATCCCTTTGAATGGTTTTTCAGCAAGCTCTTTAAAATGGTTTACTTGTCCTGTAATCTCTAATCTTAACAAGCCTAGTTTCTGCTTTAAATCCCCATTATTTTCTGTTACATGTTCATTCAAATTTAAAAATCACTTCCAAGTACTTTGTCAATGGAGACTGCATTTTGAATATGTATGGTGCAAATTGTTTGTACTCACTCAAGTGTAATAAATCAATAACTGAGCATGAGGATCTCCATCCCTGCTCAGCATAGGCCACCCAAGATCCTTCAATGATACTGTAAATCTTTTGTCTGGAGAAACCTCTGTCTAGCCAACCTTAATGAATCTTTGTGATTCTTCAGCTTTGCAGTGGGAAACGCATCATTTCCAAAGCATGCATCCCTCCCAGACAACTCCTCAGCCCACTCCTAAGCTGAAAAGTTATCCAGGAGACTGTGTTTCTGCCCCTGTGACATACTTCCATCTCTTTATATGCTTAAAGATAATAATAAATCCCGCAAAACTAAGAGCAGCACACAAATCGTGCTACTATGGTTGGCTCTCTTGGTCAGAGCCCATAGAAAGACAGTAAGTCTTGAGAAAAGTTATGTTACTGAAGGTTGTTTACAATAAGCCTGATTGTTCTGACTCTTAAGAGGTCATAGGCATAAAGAGCAATGATACATGAGCAACAGACATCTTGCCTTGTAACTACAAGATGCCTGAGCTAGTCCAAGTGATGGTTTTAGAAATAACCCTACTAATCTCTATGTGGTGTTTTTCAAAATCAGAATGGAGTTTGTGGCTTCAATTGATAAGACACTTTGTTGAATGCTGTTAGCTGACATTCTCCAAGGATTCCCCCCTCCTGCAACATCTGGCACCCAAATTACTTACGGAGTTCAACGTGGGGATTTCCCAGTTGTTTCTTTTGTGCATCACCACCATCTGTTTCATCTGAAATGATAAAGTTGGACAAACTTTTTTTAAAAAAATGTGAAGTGGGTTATATGTATATGTATATATATGCTGGAATGTCCTCCCCCAAGAAACTTTTAGAGGCAGTGGAGATATTCTCAGATGTGGAGAAAATCACAAACCAGGTTACAAAAAGATGAGTAGTAACAGCTTTGTTATCTTTATATCTAAGGCAAAAAAAGACTTTGTCAAACAGTCAAGACTTTACTTCAGATGGCTGGGCAAAACTAATGCTCCTAAAACAGTGTCACTTCATAAAATTAATGCCCTTTTTAAATTCTACCCATTTTATTATAACCTAAATATTCGACAAAATGCCAACAAATATTTAACTCTTATTTAATGACAAGAAATCAAGGATAGCCAAGCACTTTATGTATAGCAAATCTGCTGACGCAGAGTTTGGGAATATTTACAAGTCAACACAATCATGATGCATTTCACCTGAGGCAGCTTATGTCTCTCCTATACAACGGAAAATAGTACGACCTAGTTAACTGTAGAAGTATAAATTTTGTCCTTCTTGGAACTTTTTTCTCCCACACTGGCTAAACAAATTGCATCTTCGACTTTTTGAGATCTGATATGCAAGTACTGATCCCCTGGCAAAAACTTCTGGCAACCCTCATTCTCACCTTCAGTTCCTATATTAATACATCCTGCTTTTTACCATCTGAATAATAAAAAAAAAATCTCAGTACGCAGTTTGGACAGATCAGGAGCTATGCCAGCAGTTAGATTCCACCTCCCCCATGGAAAATTATTGTCAGGACAAGAAATACATGATAAGTCAGCACATTCATCTGCTTGATCACTACACATCCATCAAGTCTCCTTACCCCCTTCAAAAGCATCCCTCTCCTTACAACAAATTTCTCTACATCTTTTCTATAACTCATTTTAGCCAAGCTAACAATAAAATGCTTCTTATTAATGTACCGTTTAATTAATTGTGTTATATAAGTTGTATTAAATTAAAAAAACCAGTAACACCAAGCCCTGTGTCATTTCAGACATTCAAGTAACTACCTCTTTCCTTTTTTCCAGCCAAGAACATTCCAGGTTTGTTGTTTCCTTGCAGAAGCCCCCGGCCATAATTTAAGATACTATGGGAGCACAAGGCAGGGAGCAGTTTCTTTCAATCTTCACCACTATCTAGAAAATACACATGGCACCATTTTGGCAAACACTGAAAGTTGCTCTTCTGACAATGACAGCAATGCAGCCACAATTGTTTTCCATGATTTTTGGAAGTGGTGGAAATAATGTAAGTGATGACAGGAGACAAACTAGTACTACCTCTACTACTACTACTACCACTACTACTAGGTATTTTTGTTTTGGGGGGGCAAAGTGGGGAGAAACATTGAGTTGTGTAATACCTTGCCAGAAAATAAGAGGAAAAAAATCAGAACTTTCTCCTGTATTGTGACCAACCCAGAATGAATTAGCATATCTTGGTGACAAAACTATTTTCATTAGTAGAAGCCACGGCACAGCAAAATGACTTGACTTTATTAAAGTATAATAGGGAAGTTTGTATCATTAAAGAATTGAAAATATCCTATAGAAAGTATTTGTATGGAAGCTGTCAGATATACATGCAGTATATTGGAAACCTATGACTTCTATACAAATGTATCTTTTCTATAAGCCTGTGCATCTTACAGGAGCCTTTGTTTATAGATGCCAATCAGTCATTTTCATTGCTTTACCATCAATTTTGTATTTGCATTCCTTTCCTCACCCTCCCCTCATTAAATACTTTCCCTCAATAATGTTAATTTTCAGGAAGTGGAAAAAAACCTGTACATTTCCTGAAGTGGGGGGACAGGGTAGAAGAGTTTAAAACCTTGTACCTTGAGTCTCTGCCCCTTGGTTTTCTGCCCCCTCTTTGCCCGTCTGCCCAACTTGATAGTAGGCACTGTCTGCTCCGCGCAAGGTCTCCTTTTTCTGAGAAGAGAGGTCGGGGCTCTTCCCTCCCGTGCCACGGAAGAAGGACAAAACTCCATATGGTTTCTTTGCTATAATCAAAACAAGGAGAAGAAGATTGCTGGTCATTCATCCAGTCTAAGCCCATCAAAGACTGCTAGCTCTTCTCAGGACTGACTCCACCATTAGGCAGGATGAGGTGATTACTTCAGGTTGGAGAAGTGTTATTCACACCCTCACTCTCTTCTCATGCAATCATACTGCCTAAGGTGAGGCAGAAGATACTTCTCCATTTCTAGTGCTGAAACAAGATTCAGCTGCCAGTCTGGCTGAGTTCTGTAGATGGAATGGAGTGGACAGCACCTTGTTCTTTGCTTCACGCATCAGAAAATGTCTTGAGCCTCTCCTGGTTCTTCTGTTTAGGGGCACAAAGCTCTTTGAAGCTTTCAGAGGAATTATCAGGGAAAGATTATTCTTTATTCTTTGAAGGGCAGCCTAAACTTCAGGAATAAAGTAAAAGAGTTGGGTGTGCTTTGGCTTGGGAGAAAAAGATAGCTGGGAGTGTGGGGGTGTAGGTGTGTCAACAACACAGCAGTCCTCAAAAACCTAAAGGGTGGTCACAAACAAAACAGACTCAGAGAGCAGGACAACATCAAAGTTACAGGAGAATGGATTTTAGCTAAACATTAGGAAAAACTTTGACAGTAAGATCAGTTTGACAATGGAACTGATTACTTGGTAGTCTAGTGGGATCTCCACTTGAGATCTTCAAGCATAGCCTGGATGACTGTCTGTTCACCAGGGTGATGCTCTATGTCCACATTTCCTTCTTTGATAGGGCATTAGGGACAAGATGGTCTACAAGACTCTCTCTACGTGATGATTCTATATTCGATGATTCATTTCCTTGTGAGGTATCATCAAAGACAATACTTTTTAAACTATACGATGTGGGAAGCTAGAAATCATCTTTCCCCAGTGTGCCAATGACTGGTACCATGCTGTGTCTAGTGGCTATAACTGTTTCTCATTTTCCTGGAAACTCTCAAGAGACTGGCAGCTGAAATTTCTTGAACCAAAGAGACAAGTGCTTCAAGTAGCATTGCTCTAAGAGGCCTCAACTTTTTCCTCCCATTTTCATTTTCACACAGGAGGGACTTCTGCTTCTATAAGGACCCATGGCACCTATTGTTTTTGCAAGTAGAAGATTCATTAAAAATAACACTAACACCACTTGAGAGAAAAAGGTTTTGAAAATCATTTATTCTCACTAGCTGGTTAAATGTTTCAGCTGGCACAAAGCTGTCCAAAGATACTTGTTCAGAAATAGAAAACATAAGGTTGAAAAGACAGCCAAGAAACCTGTGGGCCACTAGGCACGGAATTCAACCCGGCACCTTACTATGGCTTTTGGAGGGGGAACAGTGAGGAGATCACAGGGATTTTTAGAACTGTTGCAAAACAGGAGTGAGAAACTCCTGCTGATAAAAAATAATAAAAACTCCTGCTTGCTTTAGGCTTCATGCCTGCTCTATGGAGCTAGTAAAACAAAACACTGCTGAAGTCAAACTGGCAAAATTAACTATGTTTATTGGTAAGAGAATTTCAAACTACCTAAGTTACAGAAGAAAAATTCAAACTGCCCAACATCATGGCAGGTTCAGCAACAGAGTGCAAAGAGAAAAGAACAGAGAGACTTTTACACAAGGCATGGGGTTTATATGATATGCAGTAAACATGCTTTCGGCACCTTCACCTCACGACAACAAGCGTGAATAACAAGTTCATAGCCATAACATGTCATGTAGCAAAAACACATATGATGGCGCAGCCGTGTGCCAGTTCCGGACAAGCTGATAACGCTGAGGAAAAGTTTCCCATGGAACTGGCTAGCCATAACAACAAGTTTGTAACAGTTTGCGTTCTCACACACACACACACAAGAGCTGTGAGAAATTTGTGGAGCAAGGAGTCCATTATGCATCCACATAATGCAACACTCCCCTACTCCTTGTGGAACAAATTTTAGTCACACATTTAGCCACTTTGGACTGGAAGCTTTGTCAACCCCAGCTTGCTTACCAGCTGACCAAATGTTTCAGCAGGCAGTGGCTTAGTGAACACATCAGCTAAGTTACATTCTGAAGGCACATAAGTGAGAGATCCTTTCCCATCTCGCAAAAACAACTTTACATTGTGAAACTTGATGTCAATGTGCTTTGAGCGAGAGGAAATTTTGTCAGAACTTGCCATGTGAATACAGGCTTGTGAATCACAATATATTTGTACAGGCTGTGCAACAGAAATTTGCAGATCTTTAAACAACTGTATGAACCACTCTAGTTCAGTACAGAGTGCAGACAAACTCACATATTCCGATTCCATCGTTGATAAAGACAAACATGTTTGTTTCTTAGCTTTCCAATCAATAACCACTCCACTGTATGTGATAACATAACCAGATGTGCTCTTGCGATCTGATACATCTTCTGCAAAGTCACTATCAGAGTAACACACCAATGTAGGCTGTTCTTTGGGACAAATACACAAACAGTACTCCAAAGAACCTTTCAGGTACCTAAGCACTCTTTTCACACCTTGCCAATGATACTGGGTAGGCTTAGCACACGCTCTGCCCAAAATGTTTACACTTAGAGCAATATCAGGGCGGCTGGTACTTGCTAAGTACAGGAGGCCTCCAATGACAGATTGATACAGATGTATGTTAGGAAACATTTCATCACCAATGTTTTTCATAAACCCAGGTACCATAGGCGTTTTTACAGCCTTGCAATCAGACATGTTGCATTTTTCTAACAATTTCACAATCTTTTGTTTCTGACACAGCAGAAAACCATTTTTGACTTGTTGTACTTCAATTCCCAGAAAGTTTTGAACTGGACCCAGATTTTTGACTTGGAACTTTTTTCCCAGTTCATTCTCAAACACTTGTGCTTGAGTTTGTGTAGCAGAAACTAAACACAAATCATCCACATAGGCAAGGAGAATTTCTAAACTTTCCCCTTTCCCTCGGACATATACACAGGGATCAGCAACACTTTGTTTGAAACCACACGCCTGCAGAGCATTGTGTAAACAAACATTCCAACATCTGGCTGATTGTTCTAGACCATAAAGAGCACGTTTTAACCCTCGAGGGACTGGGAGCAGAGACTGAGGGTTGAGCTGGCTGCACTGCAGGCTGTCTGGATACAGGAAGAAGAATTTCAGACGCTGATTGAACACGTGCCCAGTTTGCGTGTTCCTCGAAGGAGGCATTTCTTGACACAACACAGGAATTACCACCAGCATGAAAGCGATACCCTTTACAAAAATTCTCATAACCAACAAAACGCAGACGCTGGGCTTTTGGCTCTCCTTTTTTCCTTTGACTTTTGGGAATGTGCACCCAGGCAAAACTCCCAAACACCTTCATGTGAGCAATGGAAGGCTGTTTATTATACAGATACTCATAGGGGGTTGCATTGATTACACTACTCCAGAGCCTATTGTGTATGTAACAGGCAGTCAGAACTGCTTCACCCCAAAAACTCAGAGGCAGATCTGCATCAGTTAGCAGACTGTGCATCAGAGTTTGTAAAACTCCTGCATTGCGCTCAGCCACTCCATTTTGGTGAGGAGAATAGCTGGCAGTTGTCCTGTGAATGATCCCTTTCTTTTTGAACCATTGTTGCATATTATTTGACAAGAATTCAGCTCCCCTATCAGTTTGCAACTTTTGAAGAGAACAACCAAACTGCCTCTCAATCAGGGAACACCAATTCTTGAGGACTTGACACACATCAGATTTTTGCTTCAACACATAGCAGAAAATGTACCTGCTAAAATCATCTACGAAGAGACAGAAATATCTACCCCCTCCGAGTGATTGTTTACTGAGGGGCCCTACAATGTCACAATGAACCAACTGAAATGGAGCAGTTGGCACACGGGAACTAACCCGTGGTGCTGGCAGCTGCTTGGACTTGGTTTGCTTGCAAATTGCACAGTCAAGGAACACACTACAAGACTTCAAAGAACACCCTTTACAGCAACCTGCCAACTTTTTTAACACTGGAAAACTAGCATGTCCCATGCGCCGATGTAAAAGATGAATGCATTCATTGTGTGGTGCAGTATTAGCATACACATTACACACAGTTTGATTTGGCTCAAGGAAGAACAGCCTTTCTTCCCGTGTAGCCACAGCACACACCTCCCCATTTTTGAGCACTTTGCCCTGTTTTCCACAGAACTCAACCTTAAACCCAGATTCTGTCAGTTGCCCCACTGATAACAGGCAGAAATCAAGAGAGGGCACATACAAAACATTTTTCAAACACATATCAAGTGCTGGGACATAGGCAATCCCTTCACCACAAACCTCAGCTTTTGTCCCATCTGCCAAAATTACCTTTGAAACACTGGCAGAAGTTAAGTCACTGAACAAGTCTTTTGAATTGACGAGATGCTGGGAACACCCACTGTCTAGAAGCCAGGCTGGGTCTGGGTCTTCTGCATCTTGGGGACCTTCAGGAACAGCTACAGCAACACGTAGACGTCCCCTGGCACGACCTCTGTTCCCTCTGCCTCTGCTGGCCCTGAAACCTCTGCTGGCATTTTGCTCCCCTTGCTTCAGAAGTGGGCAATCACGCCTGAGGTGTGAAGCAGATCCACAGCGAAAACATCTCCGGACAGCATGGGCATGCACCAGCCCCTCCTCACTGCGATCAGCAGCTGAAGATTTTTTCTTACCGGAGCAGGCTTCTGCCGCTGAAGCCTGTGTGGGAGGTGCCGCATTCCTGGCTCACTTGTCCTCTTCCTCCATCAGC
Organism: Ctenosaura bakeri; assembly: GCA_948474755.1. NCBI lineage: Eukaryota > Metazoa > Chordata > Lepidosauria > Squamata > Iguanidae > Ctenosaura > Ctenosaura bakeri. Next base: position 454,561 of record CAOLHI010000735.1, on the reverse strand, counting down.
CGGGCAGAAACCATGGAGACAGTCAAATCCCTTTCTGGCACGGACTGGAGTGAAGAAACGACTAGTTCCCAGGAAGCATCAAGGGAATTCAAAATACAGAATACCCTGTCACTCTCAGGCAAAACCTTGCCTCTCTCTCGGAGTGATGAAAACAGCTCTGAAAAAACTGTCAAATGCTCCCTCATCGAGGTGCCTGGGGTCCATTTGGTATTGTAAAGTCTATGAGACAAAGCATACTTTGCTGCTCCAGATTCACTGAGATGTATATCTCGTAGTTTGACCCATCCTTCACGTGGAGTATTAAGGTCCCTGATGTGCGTGAGCTGGTCATCTTCCACAGCCAGGAAGAGCATAGACATGGCTCGTCTAGTTGCAGCCTGAATCTGAGCTGCTGTACCTTGCAATGAAACAGGATCAGTAAACGCTCCCCACAGACCCTCGGCCTGCAGATATTTTTGCATTCTTGCTGACCATGCAAGGTAGTTTGACCCGTTGAGCTTCACAAGGGGCAAACCCCCAGGCACTGGTTGAGCCATGGTAGAACCAGCTAAAAACTTATTCAAAAACACTCCTCAGCAGGCATAACTTAAAGCAGGACTCAAAACAAGGTCGATGGCTCGCAACCATCCTCTGCTACCATGTTGCAAAACAGGAGTCGAGAAACTCCTGCTGATAAAAAATAATAAAAACTCCTGCTTGCTTTAGGCTTCATGCCTGCTCTATGGAGCTAGTAAAACAAAACACTGCTGAAGTCAAACTGGCAAAATTAACTATGTTTATTGGTAAGAGAATTTCAAACTACCTAAGTTACAGAAGAAAAATTCAAACTGCCCAACATCATGGCAGGTTCAGCAACAGAGTGCAAAGAGAAAAGAACAGAGAGACTTTTACACAAGGCATGGGGTTTATATGATATGCAGTAAACATGCTTTCGGCACCTTCACCTCACGACAACAAGCGTGAATAACAAGTTCATAGCCATAACATGTCATGTAGCAAAAACACATATGATGGCGCAGCTGTGTGCCAGTTCCGGACAAGCTGATAACGCTGAGGAAAAGTTTCCCATGGAACTGGCTAGCCATAACAACAAGTTTGTAACAGTTTGCGTTCTCACACACACACACACAAGAGCTGTGAGAAATTTGTGGAGCAAGGAGTCCATTATGCATCCACATAATGCAACAAGAACTGCTCTCTAGGAAATCAAATGACTAAGCTTGACAGAGATCTTTTCTACTATGAAAAGTATCTGGTAATTTCATAGATTCTTAAAGGGCCTTTTCTTTCCTTCCAAAGGAAACTGTATGTTAGACCGGCATTGGAGAACAACATAAGCAACAATTTCTTCTTGCAGCAACAGAGTCCTGCATCACTTTTAAAGACTAACAGGTTTATCTCAGCATCAGCTTTCATCGATTACAATCTACTTCCTCAGAAAAAGTTTCTTTACAAGAAATGTTTCTGTAAGAGAAATGATAGTTGCCAAATTCTTCACACCAATGGACTCATTATTATGGCGACTTGAGGGGAAGGAACCACAGTGGTATCATCCAAAAACATGAGTTTTCTTGCAATTAACCATCAACAGATGATTTCCCCAGAACAGCATTACAGTCCCTATAAACAGTAGGTGAAAATAAAGAAAAAAAGCCAAACCTAAGTAACAATATAGAGAAATCTGATTTGCAGTATTGGGGTTTCCTAGCTCAAGCCAATAGGCATCAAGTCCTGATGCAACACACTTTGCATCTTAAATTAAGAACACAACATCACAGGAGACCACAAACCACACATTTAAAATTCTTACGCTGTTCTGCCTCTGCTGTTTGGTTTGACTGCCCCACATTTGTTTCAGGTAGTCGGACAGGACTGCTGTTTTTTGTTCTGCTCTCAGCCAAGCTAGAAATGAAACAATTTTTTATTAGAATTCACCAGGTGTCAATGCAACTTACCAAAGAATCTGGTAACAACAGCCAGCATGTCTCCCTTGGCCCCAGTTATACAATCCACAGAAATGGTGAAATTTCCTTTAGAATTTAAGAAGAGCTCTGCCAGCTTAGGCCATGGTCTCACCTAGTTTTGCATCCTCTTTCAAAGAGTGGCCAGCTAAGCCTCTTTGCAAAGCCAAGAGGAGGGCACAGGGGCAAATGCGGACTTCCATTTGTCCCTAGTCAAGTAAGTTTTATTCAGTATTGCCCCTGAAACTTGAGGTTCATTCAGTGAATGAACAGCTGCTGACAGTCCCATGGATAGCTCTTAGGATCTGAGATGAAGCCTCATGAAGAAGGTACATAAAAAGCATTGGAGACTGCATACTAAAGTCACAGTGAACACATAAATAATAGAACACTGGGCTTTGCAGTATGATATTGCAAATATCACATTATATATAATGGAATAGCAAGGTAAGAAGAAAAAACTAGTAAGATTCTAAGGTCAAACCTTTAAGAATGCTCATTCCAGGACCAAATACTTGAGGCAGCTCATCTACTGCCAAAATAGATCTTAAGACACCTCATTAAAATGAAGGTAAACACATACTGGGTGGTAGCCCCATAATACTGCCCAAAAGGTTGTTGGTAATTCTGAAGGGTGCAAACAGAGTTAGGCTGATCATCAGCATTATTCCAATGCACCATTAACAGACAGCTATCAGATAATCACCTGTTAGTCTGAAGTCCTTCTTCAACATTGCTCTTTGGAGAGACTTTGGATAATTCATCTAAGGCATTTCTGTATTCTTTACAACTGAGGAACAAAGCGAATAGATGCTCAACACCACTGTTCAGAGCATTATGTACTATACAGAAAGAAAGAAGGCACAGCTCTATTTCTGGCTGAGAATGCAAACATTTGTCTGGGCTATACCATTTCAGACGGCAGGTGAGGATTCACATAACAAAAACTTCCTTTACAAAAACTTCACAGAGAGAAACCACCACATTATAGACTACTTCTTGAGGAGAAACATTAAATCAAATGAGCTCCCAAATGAAATGGTATAGTCCAGCCACAGGCTTACCTACATGGAGCTGGGAAGTAGGAGCTAAGAACAAAAGGACAAGAATAAAACATAAAGCACAAAACAACTGAAAAACAGCAAATGAATAAGAATCTCAGGCCCAAGACCACTAGCCTAAAATTTACAGCATCCAACAATATTTGCACCAGCTGAGATCACCTACTAAAATGTGAGAACTGCAAGCAACAAGTGAAGTGTAGTAAACGCTGTGCAAATGTTATAAATGTTCTAGTATTCTCAGCCATTTTTTAAAAAAAATATTTTTGTTTAAGAGGGCTTTGTTGCTGTTTTTAAAATGTTTTAAAATGTTTCTTTAATTTGGTGTTTTGGACACTCTTGGTGAAAAGGCACCACTCACCCACCCACCCACCATTTCAGTGGTCCAGGTACAATATAATCAGTGAAATGCATAATTTGATGTCAATGGATTTAGCCTTTCCAGATTCCTGCTCTAATTCACTGGCTACCTTTTGAAGAGGGGTACAAGGTGGGGAAAACACAGAGATAACAGAAACCAGTGATGTCAGGTCAGGAGTTTTTTCTGCCAGAGCCACTCTCAATGGGGTCCTTTATTCTGACATTTTTCAAACTACCTCATCAATACAAAATGTATCCTGTATTTCCACCAGTACAATTTAAACAGGACCTGGTTTACTTCCAAGCCACTGACTGTATAAAGTTAGGCACAAACAATTTCCTTCAAGATCTGTCAAAACACATTTTCTATTGGTATTTTAAAGAAAAGCCTTTAACTGAGCAATGACTTTGGCTCTGCCCCAGTTCTGCAAGTACACCAGTTACACTGATCTGGCAAGTACATTTTACAATATTTTAGCCAAGCCACTCAAGTGAAATGGCTATTGCTATGGTACAGGGAATATTCATTGGCTCACAGAGCTGAAGTGCAGTACAGAATGGAATCAAAAAGCCAGTATTCAGTTATCCATGCAAGATGCTTTATTTCCTCTTACTACCATAGTTTTTATAGCTGAAGACATGTTGTGTTTTCTTGCCTCATTAAGCTCCTTTTTCTTCTGAATGCAAAAAACTCTGCCCTACTATATTCACATTAGAAAACCTGCTATACGGAACATGATACATCACCAAGGTATAAAGCTGATTGCCAAAAGCTCAGGCTTGTTACATTTCCAAGGAAAGAGCTCCATTAATTTCAACTATATACCACTTGCTGTTATACTCAAGATCACTCCAAAGTGTGCATAAAAATCTCTGAAGAAAGTTAGCATTTCTCTTCCTAAATATGGACTTTAAAAAATAAACAAGGTGTAACACACCAGCATACCTGAGTGCAAAGGCTATGATGGAACTTGGTTCCTTTTCACAGACTGCAATGGGAACACGTTCATGCTCATACATTAAGTAATGCTTGTCAGGTTCACTGCATTAAGAACACAAAAGGGGAAAGACAAACGATAAGATGTGGTCACGAGGAAGAAACTCTGCATAGCAAGTTTCCTCAGCCGAAAGGAAATGTCTATAAGGCAAAAGCAGACAGGCTGAAACAGGGTTTTGTTTTAGGTGAGCCACTGGACAGAGAGTACATAGATAGGAATTCAGAATTCTTATGTTCACACACTTCTTGTTGCTGATACCTATCTGAAGCTGGATGTCCCAGATTGATGCACTATCTTTTAAGCAGGCAGGCTGCGGAAAATATTCAGGCAGTACAGCCTGTTAGTAATTTTTAACTTCTCTGCCTTGAATTCACTGTGAAGAACGCCAAAATTGGCTAAAGGAGCAAACCAGATGGCTAGTTAAGCAATTAGTAGAAGCTAACAGACAGTCATCTACAGTTTGGATATACAAGGGTTGGCAGCTGTCTCCTCCTGCTTGAGACTGCTGCTCCACAGAAATGCTTATTATTTCATCTAGCTAAATATATTTGCCCATGCTTTTCTCCAGCAAAGAAAACACTCAAGGCAACTTGTACAATATTAAAGCAACAATGATTATGATTAAAATATATAAACAATAAACAAACTCATAAAACCCTGGAGATGCCAAAGATTGAACCTGCATATAAAGTACGTACTTACCCACTGAGCAGTCCCCGCTCCACCGCCACCAAGAAGAGGCAGGATCACATAGGAAGAGATGGATTTTCATGCAGATAGGTCACAAGCCATTTAGGGTTTAAAGCTGATAACCAGCAGCTAGAATTGCAGTCAAAAACTAACTGGCAGCCAGAGTAGCTGACACAATAAAGCGGACACATAGGTCCAGCACTTTGCTCCAGCTACAGTTCAAGCAGCAATTATTCTCCAGGAGTTGAAGTTTCTGAGTGCTCTTTTTATACTTTGTCCTTGCATATCTCTTTCTCTTGCTGAAGGGCAGCTTACAAATACAGAAAATAAAGAAGTACATGAATCTCATTTGGACAATTGTGATGGCTCTGCATGGGTCTGACCTTGAAAGACAATCAGAAACTTCAGCTGAAGGACATCATGAAAAATAGTATGATCATACACCCTTCTATGATTAGAAGGCACTATGAGATGAGCCTCTTCACAAGGTATTAAAACAAAAGCAGGCAGGTATAGGTCTTCCTGTAGGTATCTGGACCCCAAGCCACTGAGGGTTTCTAGGCAAGCACCAGCACTTTGAATTGGGCCTAGAAGCAACCAGAGCACCTCATTTAGGATCAGTGTGATATGATCCCACCTGGCTGCATCTGTAAGCTTAACTAGCTTCCAGGCAATCATGAAGGGTAGCTCCACAAACAATGTGTTACAGTAGTCCTGTCAGGAAGTTTGCAGGAACCATCCTGACCATTATCTCTACTCAAGAACAGCCATCACCGTAACAAAACAAAGTTGGTAAAAGTACACCTAGCTTTACACAAATCTCTACTGACAAAGACACATATAGGATTACATGAAAGTTACACACTTGCTATTTCATGGGGAATGCGACATTATCCAGAACAGGTTGCACATGCAACTCTCAAACAAGGTAATCTGCTACCCATGTTGTTGATGATGATGATGTCGTGTGCCATTTCCAACTTATGGCAACCCCAAGGTGAACCTATTATAAGGTTTTCTTGGCAGGAATTGCTCAGAGAAGGTTTGTCATGCCTTCCTCTGAGACTGAAAAAGCATGGCTTGCCCAGGATAACCCAGTGGGTTTGTACAGCTGAGAAAGTATTCAAACCTTGTTCTCCAGAGTTATAGTCCAACACTCAAACAAGCACGCTACCCATAGAAACTTCATAATGTCAAGATTTCCAGTTCAGCATGTTGGATTTTATCCAGTCCATTCCTGAATCCAGCTAATAATTCAGATATCCCTAAACAGACATAATTATGGTAAGATGTGACTATGCCAGTAATGGTCACAGCTGGAGGCACTACCCAAATCTCAGCAGCTACAGCCATTTCACACCCCATATAATTAGAAGTATGAAATTTATGAGTCCTCCATTTGATTGTGGGTATTGCTGTTAAGCAGCAAAATTTGCCTGCCTCAAATAATAGATAATATACAAACTATTCTCTTGATCCTCAATAATGGTGCTAAAACTTACAAAGGGGATGGGATCGGAATGTAGCTATTTCCAGGCAACAGATTTGCAAGAATAGCCTTCATAGTGGATTTCTCTTTCACTTGGCTGTCTGTGGATCCCAGCAAATGTCCATCAAACACATCTGGAATTTAAAAAAACATACACGTATCTCTTAAATACCATCAGCCAGAAGAGCTGCACAATTTGTTTAAAATTGTTGCTTTGGGGAAGCAAACAGAAACCGAGTCTCCCTCTTATATGGATAGTTTTCCGCTATACTGACTGATAATTATTCCTCCACTTTTGTCCAAGTGAAGTAGTGGGATTACTATGAACTAGGTCAAGATACCAAGAATAAATAAGCTTGAGCCTATCCTGGTCATGTGCAGACATTACTACAAACAAAAAAATTGATGGGTTCTAAGAAAAGAACACAGACTGATGGTGAACCTTTGCTGATGGCAGGACTCTGCAAGTTCTAACTGGAGATAACCAACCACAAATGATGTCCTAACATGTCTCTTAGTTATTAAAATCCTTTAATGAGGAACTTTCCAAACACTTGTGGATTTCTTTTAGATCTAATCCTTGCTTTAGTAATAAATTCAGTAGTGATGGTTAATTCAATTAGAAACTTCCTCAGTAGTGGATGGGCAGAATGAGTAAACAAACAAACAAACAAACAGCTTTAAGTGTTCAAAGTATTTTATACAGATTTACTCTAATCCTCACAAAAGCCATGTAACATGAGGCAGTATTATTATCCACTGTAATGCTAATGCAGGAACCAAGTATGGATTGCTCAAGGCTACCTAGTAAGTTCAGAACCAAAGGGCTTCCAATTATTTTAAGAAAATAAATAGAAGACACTAAATAATTATTAAATGTCTAATATGTATATGTAGCCAAGGCATATCAAATCTGCACAACCTATTTGCCAGACCATTCTGTCTTGTGTTCTATCAGTTATGGTTTATTAATGATGATATGGTTTTCTGAAAGAATTAAGTGCTAATCAACAATTTATGAAAGCTGTAATTAAAATAAGTTTAAAGAAAGAGAGAGAAAAAGAGATACAGGCTTAATATAGACTCTCAATGGTCATCACCTTATCTACCCTTCTGGATGTTCATTAAGTCTAAACCCACTTTTAAAATACCACTTTTTTCTGGTTTATTCAAGTATGCAAGTCTTTCCACAATTTTTTTCAACTTCTGATTTCTTTTTCTTGCATGTTTATACAATACACAGCACACTCAAGGCATATATTACAATAGCAATTCCCAATTTTTGGCCTTCCAGATATTTTGGACTACAACTTCCATCACTTCTCCTTGGCCATATCAGCTAGGCTGATGGGAGCTGCAGTCTAACGTAGCCAGGGGGCACTGGGCAGAGGAAAGCTGTGCCCAAGGAAGAAACAGCCAATCTATTATGAAGGCAGTTCAATCAATGGACTCATTTTTCTATGGATTTTAGCAAACACAGGAGAAAAGGAATGCAAAAAAGGTAAGAGACCAGAGACAATACCTTCTGAGCTGTTGGCCGTGTCTGGTTCTGACAGTGCGTGGGCAAAGGAGGTTCCCCCTGTGAACTGGTCAGACATGGCTTCAGGAGGGGTTGGAAGCTGGAGAAGAGAAGAGCTTGTGGAGCTCTGACTTGACAAGGTGGTCAGGAAACGATCCTCTGTTAAGTGAAAATGGACACAAGAAAATACTTAATTTTCTACGCATGATCAATATAGACCTGAATGGTCTGCATTCCCCTCCGAAAAATTATTTATGTTTCTACAGAGATATAGAGAGAAAACAGACAAGAAAAATAAGTCAATACAATACTCTGAAAAAGCAAAACATTCTAAAAAGTGGAATTAGCAGATTCATATAAGATATAAGCATAAGCATATCATTCAGAAGGACAAACCATTTTCCTATAAGGCAGGTTCTTTCCACACTCTTAACCCTGTAACTGGCCTTTGTGACAGAACAGGAAAAAAAGGATGTAACTGTAAAGAGATACAGAGGATGCAGCTATACCAGAACAAGGAAATCGTAAACATACAAAAAGATGTTCAAATACCTCAGTTAGTATGAAAGACTGAGGCCCTGCAAAGAATGCAAACATACCTTTCTCTCCATTTTGTAGTGCTGGAGAGACATTGCGAGGAGATGCATCCATTGAGCTGATCTGTAAGACAAAATGTGGTATTTTGTTTCTTGCTGCCGTTTTGTATTTATACTTCTTCCCTCTCACCTTAATGACCATGACTTCCTTGTTGGCAGTATTGCTACCAACATTTTCTTTCAACTCCGTAACTAAATATTGGTTCACTCTACCAGCATGAATAACATATCTTTATTCCAAATTAATTCAGTCAAACCAAAATAGTGACTTTATTCATTTAGTGTTGCAGTGGTATTTGGGTTTGTATGACAGGAAGTGTGGTGTACTGGTTTGAGTGCTGGGGTGTTGAACTAGGACTCTGGGAGAGCAGGGTTCAACTGTCCACTTGGCCATGGGAACTCACTGGTGATGCTGGACAAGTCACACTCTTTAACCCAATAAGGCAATGGCAAGCCCCTGTTGAATGGCTCTTGCCAAGAAAACATACCCTGTGATAGGGTCTCCATAAGCCAGAGTGGACTTGAAGCCACATGACAATAAATACAATATCTACCTTCACTTATTAAGAAGCAAGTTCAATCAGATTCTATGACTAGAAACACTTTAAAATTAGAAAACTAGATCATTTTATTCTTTTAGTAAAATCTGTATGCTGAACACAGGTGTTCATGGCTGGGTCTTTGACTACATATGCTTGGACACAAGCTCCAGCTGGTTCATACCACAGGTACCCAGCCAACTCATTTCTGTCTGCAACACAGAGCAAGTCAGTCAATCACCAGATGCTTGTTGGGATGCAATTCAAATTATTTCCAGAATGTGCAGTGTTTTAAGAGCCGTGCCATCAAAGCTCACTTCTTGCTCCTTTTGGTTCAGGAATACCTGAGACGCTGCAGAGAAGTGATAGGTGAGGCAGCATGAGTGATATTTGGTTGTTTTCTTCTCAAAGGCACCCACTTGGGTCTCTTCCAAGTGGAGAGAAGATAAAGAGATGTACATTCTCTCAATGCAGTGAGAGAACATGCTTGTTGTTCCTTTCACTGGGCTAGAATCTAGGGAAGACAACTTAAACCCTTTCTCTTGTCTCTTCTCTGGAACCCCTCAAGCATCTCCTACAATCAGAAAGAGAAAGTATTACCCCTGCCATACACATTCAGTGTTAAGAACAATGTGCAACAGCTTCATGTGCTGCCAATGCAAGGCTATTAACCCAAAGAAGCACATTGATTAGCATGGACTGACTGACTGACTGACTGACTGTCTTTCTTTCTTTCTTTCTTTCTTTCTTTCTTTCTTTCTTTCTTTCTTAACATTACTTAGAACTGTGAATTCTAACTACATTGCAATTCACTTTTGAAACCTGAGAACATTACCAAAGCAGTTTCTGATACAAGGGGTGGGATACAAGCCTGCAGCTACCTGAGAAACCCCACTGGATGCACATGACTTCGCAGGACCCTGCTCAACTATAACATAGCTCTGCTGTGTCAAGGCATGCGGGCAGAGTTTACTTCCTGAATGTTTCCCCATCATGACAATCATATTGGCATTTGAGGAAGGGGTCCTTAATTGTTGCCAGAAATTATGCAAGTGTCTGAATTAAGAATAATTTGTTAGCATTAAGACAACCAGCCTTTTCTCCCCCAATCTAGTTAGAACTGCAGTTTTGAATTTTCCAGTACAAACAGTGGGACCCATTACCTTACTCTCTTCACCTTGCCTCAGTCTCCCAGGACTAGGTGGTACCGACGGACGTTTCCTCCCTTTCTCTTGTTGGAAGAGATCCTGTAACCTACAAAAGGGTTCATGTTATTGCTCTGACACATCTAAAAGCTTAAATTAGAAATCACACCAACAACAGAATCAGAAACTTTTCTCTTCTAGGATACGAGGGATTGTGCACCTTTCCAGAATAACCCTCCGCAAAAAAAACCCTCCTCTGTTGGCCATATGATGTCAAAGCCTGGACTATGCTCCAATGGCCTTGGGCGTATGGCCAAAGTTTCAGCTGGAGCTTCTCCATCTGGTGGCTGGGATGGTCCTGGATTCATTCCCCCATCATTTTCTTTGTACAGGGAAGAAAAATGAGAGCAACATACACTTAGGAGAGCACTTTGAGAGGCATCTCAGTTCCATGGTTGGCACTCAGATAGCTCCTAAAGCTACAGTGTAGGGTGACCCATTGGTTTCACTGACCCCTTGCCTACCCCACATGGAGAAGATGAGAGAGCAATGAAGGATGCAATGGTTGTGTACCCCATATCCCTTCTGAGGGGGTGTGGCTTTCCACACAGCTCCACAGGCTGAATGATAGATCCCAGGATGGAGAAACAGACTCAGAAGCTGAAGGTTCCTCAAGTCATCAGCATACTAATTATTTAAAAGGTACCATAAACATCTAATCTATCCTAGTTCTTCAGAATTCATTTAACCATATTTATTAAGGTATCAGTCTGGTTACTTCAAAAGGGCTCTATTCAGTTAACACCTTAATCACTCTTGTGCTTTGAGTTTAGAAGATTCTTACTTGTGCAGTAAATATGACCATTCTACACCACTTGCAAAGAACATCGCAACATCCAGAACGTCCAAAACAGGCCTAGGGTATAGCTATATTTCAAGTGCTTATTTTAATAGTACCACAGCTGATCAGTGGACTACATGTCTTTAAGCACTGTTTTATCTCTGTTGCTTTTAATTTTAGGCATGCTAAACTAAACCTCTCATTAATTCACAAGTTGTTATCGGTAGTTACTTACTTGCTGCTGTTAGCATTTACCCAAGACATTTTTTACAAATAAATCCTGCAATCTGTAATCACTCTTCAGTGATCAAGGAAGATGGGGGGAAACTTTGCAAAGAAACCATAACCCCAACAAGGAATATGACTTTCTAAGTAGAAAGATCCATCCAGAAAGAGTTGGGAGAGGTGTGGTGAGGTGGACCTGTCACCAGGCAGATAGGTTTTAGAGTCCTTGTTAGCATCATGACCAAACATTAATAGCTGTCCAATGGCATGAAAGAGTTAACTTGTATGACTTGGCTGAACTGCATTTACTTTTGCATCCACTTTGCAGTTTGAGGCTGAGAAAAGATAAGAAAGCTGAGAACCAGCTGGGTGAGTGAATCTTCCTCTGTTACTAACCTGCTTATACAATTATATTGCTATTACGGAGAGATGGCTCACACTTGTACACTTTGTTTTTGTCTGCTTTTGCACTATATAACCCTTGAGAGTCCATCTTTCCTTAGCATCACCCTAAGGGGTGCACTCAAGTCCAAAAGCTCCTCATACATCCAGCAATGGGGAATCTGATTGCTGGCCAATGGATAGTTTGTGCAGAATTTCTTTGAGAACTCATTTCTACCATTGGCTGTGAGGGGTGCTGGACATTATTAGCAAAAAGACTGGAATGCTTCTCAGCTGTGTACCAACTGCTGCCTCATTTCCCATCAGCAAAACTTATGCTTTAGGAGTAACATCGGTCAGTGTCTGGCACCAAAAGAACCCTTGGAGAGGTGCGGATCTGCACCCAGTTCCAGAACAAGATAAACAGAAAAGCTCTAGGCGGCTGCCGTAATGTAACACAACCGGGGTCATGGGAGAATTAATACTGCCAGTTGCTCACCTGTTATTCCAAGCTTGCAACATCTCACAGAGACTTTGCTTTTTGGCTATCAAAGATTCAGCAACTGGGTGCAGTTGCTGAGGAGTGTCAAGTGATGAAGAAAGCATCCTTGCTTGGATTTTCTCAATCCAGTTTCGAAACTCGACTTCTTCCATCTAGCAAAGGAGAAAAACAAAATTGCAATGATTCTTCTTGGATAAAAAACCTACTCCTGCCCCCCTACCCAGAGTGTTCTTCCAGAAGCTCTGTCTTCCTACATGACAAAGCAGAGATCAGATGTCTGGAGAGCACTGCCCCAAAAGCCATTTATTTTGGCTGAGCTCTCAGAAGTAATCCTGTGTACGGAAAGCCCATGTCTTTTAAACAACACAATTAAAACCAGCGACTGTAAAGAGATGCAGTTGACCCTCCACATTCACTAGGGTTAGGGGCCCAGGACCCCTGAAAAGGAGGGAAAATCGCAAATATCAAAATTGTGTGTGTGTGTGTCCGTGGAAAGGGGGCCAAGGAATGGTGGGGAGAATAGGCACCTGGGGTTCAAACTGGGTCAGGAAAAGGAGAAGGAAGGGAGGCAGTCAGCATGTTGTCCCTATACTTTCCCTCTCTTGGCCATCTCTTTCCTTGGGTGTGTGAGGGACTAGGAAAGGATTTGTGGTGCTGAGAAATTAGGCTGTGAGCCATCCTTAGCTGACCATGCAATGGCTGGTGAAAGAAGAGATGAGGACCACAGGAGGGTTTTCAAAGGGCTGCATGGTCTGACTGGAGCAGCCGAGAGGGAAAATTCACCTGGAAAAGAAGTGCCTGACTTGGGGGGCAGGGGTGGGAGAAACTCGTAAATAAAATCCATGAAAGTCAGACCCACAGGTGTGGAGAGCTAATATCATTTCCATTTTAACTGTTATCTCTAATCACTGAAAGAGAACTTGTACAGATGTTCAGTCCAAAAACAGTATTGGCTTAGATTGGCAGTGCATCCTGGATCTCTGGGCTGTTATGTAAGAAACAGAGGCCTTCTGTACTGAGTATTTCAAATGTATTAACATTTAATGGAGTCGGCATGCATCTTGCTCACTGTATGGATCAAAAAAGTGTTGTTACCTCCTTTTGGGCAAAAAGATCCTCCATCTTCTCCTCCCTGGTTTTACTAAAGGTGTCTGTTTTCAGAGATGTGAGGCGCTCATCAACAGCAATATATACCTGAGACACCCTGCAACAGCAAAGGACAGTCTAGACCTAAGAAGACTTGCATGGAACCAGGCACCATTCAGATTACGCCACATACACTGCAAACCCGCCAGCAATTTCAGCCCAAGGACCACAGGTTCCAATTATTCACCAGCTGAATATAAACTAACCACATATGGCACATGTTACACTTCACACTTGATCTTAGCCAAAAGGCTAAGAAGCGAAAGAACGTGGAACATGCGTTCCCTGCTAAAAATGTAATGACACAATCAAACACACGATGGCTAACCTATACATCTCATGAGCCCCCTTGTCAAGGACCTAGATTCAGCTATCACTTCTTTCTCTTACATATAGACAATTTAAATTTTATGTTCACCATCACATAATAAGATGCCCTCTGGTTCATTTTGCTGAAAAGGATCCATAATACCAGAATAAGCCACATTCCACTAAAATTCTAAACAAACTTGAATGTTTACTGCCAACTGGACAAGACACAATATAAAGTAGTAAAGCAAAACAAAATGTAATCTTTTCTAAACTATTTCATCACTATGCTGAATGACCCAACAGACATGCAACAATTCTTCTGCTAGGAATTTTGTACGTATTAACAAAGGTCCAGTAAAGATTATAAGTGAGGAGCCATCAGCAATTTTGACTGTATTGTTCTCTCAGCATGAGGTAGTAATCAAGTTGCATGTGGTTTCCTGCTGCTCAGCATTCACTTCTTTCAGCTGCTTTGCCTTAACAACGTGCATGATGATGACCCACATTCTCCTTTTAAAACTGGTATCTGAACTTTCACAGAAAAATTACAGAAACTGCCCTTGCAGCAGCAACGGTAGGGGGAGCAGTAAGATTTCGCTCCTGTAAACCTATCTCGTAATTTTCATTTTTCTTGGCTTTCCCCTTGATGTTTTCACGGAAGCAACTGATTATTACTGCCCATCATCTCTCTCTTTCAGCAAATGGACAATGCCCTTCAGGAACAGATGTCAGTTTAACAGTGGCTTGTTCTGTTTCCTTCTACTACTTCTCGTACAACTGTTTTATAGTGGAGGGTTGAGAACCCAAGAAATGTGTTTAGGGCTGTGATAACATCAAAAGTCTGGGGAGGGAAAGATAACCTGGTCAAGAATTCAATTCTTGATAATCTCAGAGGTCATTTAAAGAAGAGAATAGCAAAGAGGGCAAAAAGTGGCAAGGTTCTTCCTATGTGTTACAACACTACGATGCATCATAACAGTGTGCAGACTGTGCCTGGGGACACTAGAAGAACTCCTCTGAAATATCAGAGATTGTTCCATAAGCTGCATAACTTTGAAAAGAAATGCAACAAAAGTCCTCAACTTCTAGACTACATGCAGGGCATCACATATTATGCTATCAGATACAATTATTTGTGACTTCAACACAAAGCAATAAAGGAACCATAATGATACTTCAGGTTGGATATAACAGGCCAGAAAAGATAATGAGATACTTACTTTTGAGAAAAGTCCTTCAGATCTTGAAGCATGACAACCTTTTGTGGCACCTGACGCTTTATGTAGATCTTGGGATGTGGGACACACACCTCCAGCAATCGGATAGGAGAATAGCTGGGAAGAAGAGATTGCACAACTTTCAGATATAAGTCTCCATTTACACTAATGAAGACATAAACCTCATACCATCAGGGGAACTATGGGCCTCAAGCCCTCTGCGGAGTTCAGCCCTCTTCCTGCGTTGTCAGTGCTATGCAACACTGGCAAGTTCATGCAATGGGCCTAGATATTTTCTCATAATACAGAGAGCAGTTACAGCAGAGGACTGAATGAATATTTCATAGGGAACTAGTAGAGTCAGGACAACCTCTCATTTCAAATATTTTCTCTGAAAAAAGGGAATCGTTTTTGGTAAAATGTAGCTGACATCCTCCTTGCCAAAAGCCAAAAAGTAACTGCCAAATTATGAATTAAAACATTTTGGGGGAATATTAGCTGTCTGCTTAATAGCAATGATAAAAATGAAGAAATAGCTATTATTTGACCATAGGAAAATGCTATGGAATTCTGTGGAATTTGAATGTTCCATTTTACTCAGAAAATATGGAAGAATATGCTGCTATAACTTAGAAATTATAATGAAACTAGATTAAAATTGTGCTAATGATAAAAATCTGATTGAACTGACATATTTTAGAATTTAAAAAACTAAAGACAATTCGAAGCTGAAGTTGTACAACTGTGAAAGACTAAGAAAAAAATAAGATATTGTAATGTTATCCATTATGCATCCCACTGAAAATGGTTGTAGTCTGAAATGTCAAAAAAAAAAACCTCTCAGGTCTCTTTTTACTGTGCTGCAAAATCCTACATTAAAATAAGTTTTAAAAAGCACTGTAAGAATTATGTTTTAAAGATTACTTTTTTGATTATTATGTGGTGTTCACAAATTTCATTTCTGATACTAATATAGATGTGTTAAAATAATAAAGTTTTTAAAAATCCAATATATAACCAAAATTGATATTGCAGGGAAAGGTTTTTAATCTAAAGAGAAAAGGTATCTGTATTCTTACCTGAAAGATGCCACCATCTGATTATAAGAAAAATACTGGTGGTAGTCATGATGTATGGAGTGTCCACATGGCTCAGCATTGGCCCTTCGGGTGTACTGGTGCCCATAAAAACGAAGTTCAAGGTATTTGGCAAAAGACATAGACCATGAGTCACTGGAAAGCGGAACAACTGGTGTTACCTGGAAAAGGTAAAACAGGCTAGTGACACATACAAAAATCTGCTCAAACCAGATCTCTTGTACTTTACCAATTTCAAGTGAGACAAGAAACTCACAGTGTGCATGAGCCTAGCCTTAATTATATTGGTAAGTGTCAACAAAATATCAAGGTCAGTATATCTCCAGATAACAGAGAGACTTAAGTAAAATTAAGAGTCTTATTTCACAAAAATGCAATCCTGTAAAAACACAGCCTAGATATTAGGATGCTTTCTCACATGTACAGAAGAACTGCTTTAATATTGCCATGATGATGCAGCCTGTCCAATATTAGTTTTTCAGTAGGAATACATTTTTCTTTGAAAAGCTGGTTCTGTTCTTCAGAAAGTAATAATACTTGTCACATCATATGAAGAATTTTAATTCATTTTATTATGATTATATTACATGTGTAATGGCTTTTTCCAACTCTTAAGTGCTTTAGATTACAATTTCCATCATTCCTAGCACCCATGACAAAGGCTAGTTTGATTATGAATGCTATAGTTTAACAAATGTAGAGGAATCCAGGTTAGGGAAGGCTGTTGAACATTACAGCAGAAATAGTTTACATGATATTTTATGAAATGTCAGTGTCTTCAACATGACTTTATTGTTAAAAGGTAGTTCGCTCTCACTCTCTCTCTCTCTCTCTCTCTCTCTGTGTTTAGGCCGTTGGTCTCCACACATTATGCATGAATAAGGATGTGATCCCAGCTTACAAATTAGGATATATACATGATCAGCCTTTATAAGTTCCATTTAAAGTAGAATTAAATGCAGAAATTCTATACAGAGATATTCTGGCGGCACCTTTGTGCATTCCAAATGGATTCCATACCCCAACCCAAACCATTGTGTTATCTCTGCATTTGCCTGCATCTTTGTTAGCACCTATCTGCCTTCAAGGTCCACTTTATGATTTAACAGCTTTGAGAATGGACTTTGGGAAAATATCAACAATAGAATGGAGATCCTGTTACCTGCTTGCATATTCTGCACCAGGAGTAGGTAAGAATAGTGTGCTGATAGCCGGGTACTGGAGAGTCCAGTTCCTTCAATATAATCTGCACACAGCCATGGCCATGAACAAAACGACGGATGTGGTGAACCATAGGTGTTTCACAGAACATGCTAGGGCACTGGTAGGAAGGCCTTTGGAAAGGAAAGGAAAGGTGAGAAAAACATGTTTTACATTTCAATAATTATTTACAGTAGGATGCTATATAGAAGTATTTGTGAACTTTGTGCTCTCTGGAAGTTTACAACTACAAATGCCATCTCCATTAGCCAATTTAGTCAGTAGGGAAGGATTCTGGGATGTGCTGTCAAAAAGATGTGGAGGGCAGTAGGCTGGAAAAGTTGCTCTACAATACCCTTTCTCCCTTATTTCATACTATCTCTCTTTGTAAGGAAATTAACTGCTTAATATTCGAAGAGCCCATTCACTGTGTCTATGTGGCATGCTAAAAGCTTGTACTATATCTGTCTGCTTCTCACCTACATTATTACAGTCTCTTCCTTGTACGTTCACCCCTCTCCAAGCATTTAAGAACAGCTCCAATAAACATATCCCTATTCCTCCTCCTAGTATTATGATTTAAATTCACTCATCACTCAAGTGTAGCCCATTGGTCACATATGTCCCCTGAAGCCCCCTAAAGCCCCCAGACTCGTTTTTAAATGGGGAACCAATGGAAACCAGGGAAACAAATGTGGCAGTTTGCTTCATCAAACCCTTCAGAAGGTCCCTAAATCCCAAATTTAAAAAAAAAAAATGTGTTTTTTTCAGGACAATTTTTTCCAGCAAAACCCTTTCAAACCAATTGTAAATGTGGTGATTTGATTTCCTCAATCCCTTAGTAGTCTACTCCTGATTTAAATATTTCTACACTATTGCAAGGCACTTGAAGCCACTTCCGACAAAATTACAATAATTCTACAAAAAAAAGAGTAATAAACAGCTAGTTAAAACAGAACATGGGCTTGACACAACTTGACACAAAGATAACTTGACACAAAGACTAAGGGGACACACAGAAGAGAAAATAGAGAGAGAATGGGCCCCGGTAAATCTGTTCCTCCATAATTGGAGAAACGCTTAATATAAGGTTAAGGCCTGAATTAAAATGTAAGAAGTAATAAGGTCGGTTAAATGTGACAGATTGGTATGAAGCTACTTTAAATAGAAGAAGCTATCACGATCACATAAGGTAAAGAAGGACAAAAATGATGTGTGTACATTATTTATAAGGGTTAGTTGTGCAATCTAAATGCAAGTAGTTTCAGTGAAGTTTCAAATCGATGCAGGAATAGTATGATGGATAAACGATCTGATACAATTTATTCTGTGAATAACATGTCAAAAAAAAATACTCAAGGAACAGCGAACACAGTTGAAATTAAGCAAGAATATTTATTTGCTCTAAAATAGGTTACAAGGAAGGAAAATGTATATATTGGTCAAGATACTAGATGTGCACAAATTTTTCTTTTTGTATTTATTTTGCTTTTTATTCTGCTGAAATATCAATAAAAATATATATTAAAAAAAACAGAACATGGGCATAAAAAGACAAAATCAAACAGATCTCATGGTATAAATTCTGTCACCCTCCCGCATCCATCTATCACACTGCTGCTTACTATGACTACAGTCGGCCCACTAGAATCCATGGATTTCATATCCAACCACAGCTTGAAAATATTAAAAAAAGAAGAAAGCAAAAAGCAAACTTTGATTTTTGTCATTTTATATAAGGGATGCCATTTTACTTCACCACTGCATATAATGGAACTTGAGCATCCATGAATTCTGGCATCCACAGGGGGTCCTGGAACCAAACTCTAGCAGATACTGAAGGCAAACTATATTATCCTTCAAGGACACAGCTACAGAAAGGTTTCTCTACTTTACTGCTACTCAAGAATGAAGACTGACACCACTGACCTTCTGCATATAAAGAGTGTTTGAACACAGACCTTCTCAAAGCTTGAATAAGAGACCACTAGGAAACCCATTGTACATTGCTCCTCAAAAAGGAAGAGTGTGATAATAAGTATAATAGCATAAACAAAAATACTTCCATGGTGGTGAAACACTACTAACACTACTTGATCAATTGTCCAACAAACTACCACACTACAACATGAGTCTAGAAACCCGCATAAATACCTATTACTTTTCCAATAGAGTTTTAAACTTTAAGTCAAATAATAATTCTTACCTGAAACAATACCTTTCTAGAAACACACCCAGAGTGAGATCATTCTTTCCATAAAACTCCATTACCACCATCCTAAAGTAAATGAGAATAAGACAATTATTCTTCAAGTCATCTGAGAACATCCATGGGGCAAACTCCTAGAATCTACTTTTCCAAAATGTGGTTCTTTAAATGGGCACATGTTCCAGAAAGAAATCACATGCAAGATTTCACACATTACTGCTCATTCAAGACATTGCACTACTTTTGATATAGCCACAAAGCTGCTGTGCTGTTTCCCTGCTTTGCCTCCAATATGGTAGGTAAACAGTGGTCATAATCAGATGTTGCAACAATTCAGGATGCTGGCTCACTACTGGTTCACAGGTCACAAAAAAACAAAACAAAACAAAACAAACAAACCATAGACTGTGATCCATGATTTATTTAATAACTTTCACTAAAAATAGGAATGATTGGGAAGCATGTATGAGCATGTTGCTCAGCCAACAGTAAGCCAGGCCTTCTGCAAATATCTGAAATGGGCCAGTGTGGCTCTCCCATCTCTTTACAACAACTTGGGAAGAATGAATGCTGTAACATTTGGAAAAAATATTATTATACTATATGGTATAATAATATACCATATTATTATATATAATAATAATATATAATATATCAAGCTGCAATACTGAATTATCACTGGACAGAGCAAACACTGATAGCAGCAGAACTATTTGAAAATATAAGAGCCACGTTGACTGGAAACTGAGGCCTATCCAGTCCAGCTGTCTGTCCAGTCATCAGCTGGCTGTGGGAAGCCCACAAGCAGGAGATGACAACAACTGCACCCTCCTTCTCATGTTCCTCAGACAGAAATAATGAGAGGCAGACTGCTTAGCAGCCACTAGTAGCCTTATCTTGCATGACTTTGCCTAATTCTCTTTCAACGATATCCAGGCTGGCAGACATTGAAAGAAGTACAAGTGATAAGTTACTCGAAGCACTAACACAGGTCATCTAAATAGCACGCAAGTATACCCAGCTAACAGAAACATCTCAGTCGTAGTGAACCAAGCCATTTCTTTAGGCAATTAACTTTATAAAAATGCCATTACACTATTCTTTAGTAAAAGGCAAAAGATTTATACAATCTGAAGAGAAACCAGAGTACACTTTTCCTAAGTAATACATTTTGCAGAATTTCCAGCATCTGCAATTTTATCATAACATGAGGGCTTAGAGCAGATCAAGTCTTCTGTCAGGTCTATTGCAGGATCTAGGGTGCCCTCTGTTTCACTCTTTGTTATCTTCAGTATTAGCTAAGGGTAGTGGAAGGAAAACATGTTCATCTCCCCAGAATGGGAAGAAGGAATGATCAAATCCATAAGGCAAGGTTGGTGATTCATAATCATTTAGATGTGGTTGGACTACAGCCCCCAGCAGTCCTACCCAGCACGACCTGTAGCAAGGGATCTTGAATGCCAAGAAACCTCTGCCTTAAAGGGGAGGCAGGAGACCATGGGAGTCCAGTTTTATTACTTTTTCCCCAACATCCTCCCTAGTTAGGAGGCCCTTGGAAGAAAGACAGGAGTTTTTCAACTCTCAGTGAAAGTCTCCTAATCCAAGATGGAAGAAGAAAACAACCTGGAAAAAGGTACCTTTTTGGATTTCAGCTTCCAGAATCCTCCAACAATGTGAGCTATGAGGGGTCTAGGAGCTATAGTTTTAAAAAGTAACTTTTCTAAAAGAAATTGAAGGAAGAAATGGAAAGTGTACACTCCTAAGTAGCTCTCCTCTTCACTGACAGCAGTTATGCATTAGGTAAAGTACTTTGCTGCTCCCTCCTCATTTTCACACAGAAAGGGCATATTTTGTTCTTTTACTTGTAAAGTACCATGTACCGTGATTGTGCTATATAAATAAATGATAACAGCAATCATCATCATCATCATCATGCTACACACAGAGATTAGTTGGGGAAGCAAGGGAAAAGAATTAATTCCACACCATGGGCTAACGCAGGCACTTGGAGCATTGCTGGATTGGGCTGAAGAGCTGCTGAACAAGACACAGAGCCTCTGATGGTTTGCAGGACTGAGACAATCCACCTAGAGAGATAAATCAGAGTAAAAAAAATTACTATGCCATGTCCAACAGAGAAATGTCATATTTCAGTAAAGAATGCACTCAGTCCCAAAGCAAATGAAGCCACAGCTCTCTTTGCCCAGATACATTTTGAATTCTTTGCGCAGTCACACAAGCAGATAATCACCATGGAAAAGTTTTAGGAATAAAGGATCAGACTTGGCGATTATATTATGACAAACTAGCTGCCTAGATGAAGGATAGCATGCATTTTTCATCTGCACATGAACACCCCTTTCCAGATCTACCTCTTCCATCCGGTTTATCCTCATAGTTGTCATTGCATGGTACTACCTCTGGATTTCAAAAAATGTTTTTTGTTGTTGTTGCTCCTCCGCGTTTCAGGGTCTGGGAAAGTGTAGCTCTCCAGACACTGTCAGAACACAATTCTCATCTTTCATCACTGACACTCCACAGCCAAGAATAAGGGATCACAGGAGCTTCCACCAACGTCTGAAGAGCAACATCTTCCCTTCCTTGATACTGCCTCTATTTATTAGTGGAACTCTATCCCTCCTCCTAACACCTACATCCTTTTCCTCGTAGCTCAGTAGTCCTCTAACTACACAGCAGGCCTGGTATGTGGGGCACAAGCTTGAGACACTTTCCTACAAATGGAGGATGGGGACAAACACTGTGGCCACTAGAAGTATCATGCCAGTGGTGGAAACTATAAGGAAGAACAGGTTGCTTACCTATAATTGTGGTTCTCGAGTGGTCATCTGTGCCTTCTCACACTAGGAGCTTTCGCGCATGCGTGGTAGCATTCGGAAGATTCTAGAGCTTAGTAGCTTGGTGGGAACCCCTCCCCCATGCCCGTACTGAGCATGCTCAGCCCGCCAAGCCAAAGGTCTCTCCTCAGTTCTGTAGTCCGTCAATAAGGGACCTGAGAAGAGGGGACGGCTGGGTGTGTGTGTGTGAGGGCACAGATGAACGCTCGAAGAACCACAGTTACAGGTAAGCAACCTGTTCTTCTTATTCGTGGTCTCTGTACCTCACACACTAGAAGACTTCGTACCTTACCAGTTGGACGGTGGGTCATCTCCTAGAGAACGGAAGCCAGCACCGCACGTCCAAAACAGGCATCTCTACGGGACCGGCAGTCCAGTCTGTAGTGGCGCACAAAGGTTGATGGTTGAGACCAGGTCGCCACACAGCAGAGTTCCTGCAGATCCACTCCTCGCAGGAGAGCTGCTGAAGTCACGGCTCTGGTGGAAAGAGGCCGGAGCAAGGCTGGCGGAGGCTTCTTGGCCAGTTCATACGCCAGCAGAATAGTCTGGGCCACCCATTTGGAGAACCATTGAGTGGACACCTTGTGGCCTCTCCGATGCCTGCCGTAGCACACAAAGAGGTGTGGAGTCTGTCGAAAAGACGCAGTCCAGTTTGTATAGAAAGCCAAGGCCCGACGAACATCAAGGGAGTGAAGGGATCGCTCCAAAGGTGTAGTCGGGTCTGGATAAAAAGTTGGCAGGATGATGTCTTGACTGAGATGGAAGCTTGACACCACCTTTGGCAGGAAAGAAATGTCAGGGTGAAGGACTACCTTGTCTCTGTGGAATACAAGGAAGGGCTCATCAGACTCGCCCGCCTGGCGGAGGTGACAGCCACCAAGAAGGCAGTCTTGATGGTCAGAAGCCTGTCATCCGCCGGTGCCATGGGCTCGAAGGGCAGTCTCATCAACTGCGATAGCACCAAGGAGAGCGACCACGGCGGTAGCGGTGGTGACACCGGTGAATAAAGGTGTTGCAGGCCCTTCATGGACTGCTTCATGGTAGCATCACGGAAGAGGCTGCCAATGGGACCCTCGAGGTTGATAGGCCACGATAGTGGCAAGGTAGACCTTTAGGGATGGAAAGGCAAGGCCCTGCTGCCAAAGGTGTAGGAGAAAATGGAGCACAGTAGGCAGACTGACAGGCGATACCGGCTCATGTCGTGCTTCAGCAAAGGTAACAAATCTCCGTCATTCATAATGGTAGCTGCGGCATGTCGACTCCTTCCTCACCGCAGTCAAGACATTCTGGCTGGTCAGATCGTCTAAGGCATTATCCGCCAGGCGTGAAGGGACAGGAGCGGCAGGTCCGGATGGAGAACGAGACCGTCAGAGTGCAACAGGAAATCCGACGCTGTCAGGAACCTGAGGAGTCAACTGTGAGCGGCCTCAGACAGGGGCCCGAACCAGTGCTGCCTCGGCCAGTACAGGGCTACGAGGACGACGTCGGCTTGGTCCGCGAGGATCTTGGAGATCACTTGGCCCAGGGGAGGAAACGGTGGGAATGTGTGGAGGAACCCCTCAGTCCACTCAAACTGGAAGGCGTCGCCGAGAGAGCCATGACCCTGGCTGGCTCTCGAGCAGTACCGGTGACACTTCGTGTTCTGGCTGGTGGTAAAGAGGTCGATCATTGGCTCACCCCACTGGTCTTGTATCATCTGGAATGCCGCACTCGAAAGGGACCACTCGTGGGGGCAGGAACTGTCCCTGCTGAGGGCGTCTGCTGTAGTGTTTTCCTGTCCGACCAGGTGCACCGCGACTGGATGGACTTGAAGCGACACGCACCAGTCCCATACCTGAAGAGCTATGGTGAGTAGGGTGGTTGAATGAGTTCCCCCTTGTCTGTTGACGTAACAGACCGCCGTTGTGTTGTCTGTCAGGATCAGCATCGTGTGGCCTGCAACCAGTTGGCGAAATGCCCTCAGAGCTTTCCAGATGGCGAGCAGCTCGAGGGCGTTGATATGGAGGTCGGTCTTGTCGATCCACCATCCCTGGACTCTGAGATTTCTGCAGTGTGCTCTGCACCCGAACAGGGAGGTGTCTGTTGTCACCGTGAGCCGAGGGGTCAGTTCCCAGAACGGCATCCCTGACAGTAGATGGCAGTAGGACAGCCACCATAACAGGGAGGGACGCACCTGTCGAGGAATCTGCAGGGGGTGTCTCTGGTCGTCCAGGAGTGGATCGAAGACTCTGATGAACCAATGTTGAAGTGGCCGTGCACGGAACCGAGACAGGTAGGTCACTGATGTGGTCGAAGCCATGTACCCGAGGAGTTGCTGGATCCTCCCCACTGATACCGTCGGGGCATCAAAGACAGCAGATGTGGCCCGACGAAGGGACCATGCACGTTCCATAGGCAGGTATGCCCTGGCAGACACCGAGTCCACAGTTGCTCCAAGGAAGTCGAGGACCCTCGCCGGATCGAGGTGCGACTTCTTCAGATTGACCGGGAGGCCAAGACGGGTCAGAAGAGAAAGAGTCCGGTGGATATCTCTGTAGAGTTTTTGCCTGCAGGATGCCACCAACAGCCAATCGTCGAGGTAAGGGTAGAGCGAGACGCCCTTCATCCGTAGGTACGATACCACAGGGGCCATGCATTTGGTAAAGACCCTGGGCGCGGTGGAGAGTCTGAACGGTAGCACCCTGTATTGGTAACAGGTGCCGTCAACCGCGAACCGTAGGTACTGTCTGTGCTGCGGGCGAATAGGGATGTGAAAGTAAGCATCTCAAAGATGGATGGAGGCGAACCAGTCCCCTCGCCAAAGGAATGGCAGGATCGAAGACAGTGACCATCTTGAACCTCTTGGGGTGGATGTACTCGTTCACCCCTCTGAGGTCCAAGATTAGCCATAGGGTTCCGTCCAATTTCGGTACCATGAAGTACCGGGAGAAGAAGCCGGTGGTACCAGCCGGGGACGGAAGTTCTTTGATTGCTCCTTTTTGTAGCAGGGACTGGATCTCTTCCAGCAGAGCCAAGCTGGCTGGGGTGGAATAGTAGACGCCTCGCAGGGGTATACTTCCAAACTCGATGGCATAACCAAGACGGATGATGGAGAGAACCCAAGAGTCTGTGGTGATGTGACGCCAATCGGCGAGATGTCAGGCCAGGCTCGGTTGGTCTTCGAAGACTGCTGGCAGGCTGAAGGATGGCTGTGGGGGCGACCTGTGAAGGCAGTCAAAACCGGGACTTCGTCCCGGAAGAAGACTTCTTCGAAGAAGAGGATGGGTGTCTCCGAAGAGGTCTCCGTGCCGAGGATGAGGTAGACAACTGGGACGATGCTGAACGATGTGAGCCAAGTTGATAGGTCGAAGACAACGACCTGCGCCAAGATGGCCAGGAGCCGAAGCTACGACGAGGCTGAGGGGGCTGATGTATGCCCATCTTCTTGGCCGTCAGGCGTGCCTTGACAAGATGGTCCATTGCCTCATCCACTGTAGCGTTACACAGCCCCTGGCCATCAAAGAGGAGGTCCTCGATCCTTCTCCTGCTGTCTTCTTGCAGGCCAGACGATCGAGCCACGTGTACCGTCTCAAGGCAACGGAGCCCACCATAACCCGCGCCGCCACCTCCACTGACTGCCTCAATGAGATGATCTGCTGGTTTGCGAGTGCTACTGCCTCGTTAAAGAACTGCATAGCACTCGCCTGATTCTCCTCAGGGAGGTTGGACAGAAGAGGACAGAATCTGTCCAGCAGGTTCCTCAGATAGGCTGCGAGGCAAGCTTGAGTGTTGGACACTCTGGCAATTAGAGATGAGGCAGAGTAAAATCTCCTGCCAAAAGTGTCCAGCCTGCGGCCCTCTCAATCCAACGGGGTGGTGTGCGCCCTACTACCACCCTTGGTCTGGGCAGATTCAACCATGATTGGACACCAGATGCGTGAAGAGAAATTTGGTGTCCTCTTTCTGGGTGCGATACAGGTACTCAAGCCGGTTGTCAGGGGCATGGGCCCGGCTGGGCCTGTCGCTGCCCGAGGCTGCCGCTGAAGCGGCGGCGGACGCAGCGGCAGCCGACGGGGCCTGCGCGGAGGCCGCTGCGGCCGACGGGGCCTTGCCTGGAGGCCGCCGCGGCCGACGGCTCGGGCCTGGCGGCCATGGGAGAGGCTGCCGGGCCTGGAGCCACTTACCTAGAGGCTGCAGGCTCGAGTCCCTCGTCGGCCGGCTTGCCGGGGTGGGCGGGTCCCGGGCCTGCTCCTGGAGCTCTGCCCACCTGCGGCCCCGATCCGTGGGAGGCCTGGGAGTCTGCCTGCGGCCCCGATCCGGAGGAGGCTGATGCCTCCGCCTCGCCTCCTCCTTTCCAGCAGCGGCAGCAGGCCAAGGAGGCCGTCCGCCGGTCCCGGCGCCTGCTGGAGAAGAGGCGACGGGCAGAGAGCTTGCAGCTGTGAGGCACAGCACAGTTGCGAGCCCTCAGCCACATGGCCACGCCTGATTGGCTGGCGCCTGGCTTGGAGGGCTATTTGAGGCAGGCGCCGGGCTGGGGAAGGCACGGAGCAACAACTGTCGGTCAACCGTGGTCCTGCTGTCCGTGCCTTGTTCCTGTCCGCGCCTGAGACCAGTCCTCCTGTTCGCCTTGGTGAAGTAACCTGCCTTATGTACTTTAACAGCCTGTGTTTATTTCTGTTAGGACTGAGTGGAAGCTTTGCCTGCATTAAGGACTATTTCTGTTAAGACTGTGTAGCAGCCTGCTTGCTTTGTACTTTTGAGTTTTGACTGCATTAAAGCCCTTCACCTCTAACCTGGTCCTTTGCCGCTGTCTGACCACCGCCTGGCACTGACACCGGTGAGGAATTGGCTGGGTGGACGCCGGCTTGGCCCACAGGTGTTTAAGGGCCTCCATCAAGGCCGGCAGGAACGGCAGCGGTGCCATGGACAGTGGACGGGTATCCACGTACTGGAATATGGGGTCCTGCGCCGCTGGAGCCAGGTACGCGACCTTCAGTCCAAACGCCGTAGCCATCCTCATTGTTAGAACCTAACGTAGCTTGCTGTGATGCTCTGAATAATCATTTCGCAGATAAAATCTCTCAGATAAGAGCCGACTTGGATGACGGTGTTATACCAGAAGTTACAAATGGAGTGTCCGGCGACTCCGTGAACAGGATTATACTGGATCAGTTTCAGTCAGTGAATACCGAGGACATAGACAAGCTCCTTGGAAAGGTAAGAAAGACAACTTGCCCTCTTGATCCCTGCCCTTCATGGCTGGTCGTCCAGGGAGGAGTTGCCATTAAGACTCATTTAAGACATATTATTAACGCATCCTTCAGGGAGGGCAATTTTCCAGCTTGTTTAAAAGAAGCGATCATACGGCCGCTTCTAAAAAAGCCCTCCCTAGATCCTCTGGATATGAATAATTATAGACCAGTCTCCCATCTTCCATTTTTAAGCAAGGTGATCGAGACGGCTGTTGGTCTTCAGCTCCAAGCTGTCTTGGACGAAAGAGATTATCTAGATCCATTTCAAACTGGCTTCAGGGCAGGATATGGAGTCGAGACTGCCATGGTCGCCTTAGTGGATGATCTTCGCCTAGGTATTGACAGGGGAAGTGTGACCCTGCTGGTACTCTTGGACCTCTCAGCAGCTTTCGATACCATAGACCATGGTATTCTTCTGGAACGCCTGAGAGGGCTGGGGATCGGGGGCACTGCACTTAAGTGGTTCCAGTCCTACCTCTCAGGTAGATACCAGATGGTGATGCTTGGGGACAGCTGCTCCTCGAAAAAGGAGCTCAAATCTGGTGTCCATCAGGGTGCCGTCCTGTCCCCAATGCTATTTAACATCTACATGAAACCGCTGGGAGAGATCATCAGGAGGCATGGAGCAAGGTGCTATCCGTATGCTGATGACACCCAGATATATCTCTCCATGCCTCGGATAATAGCATCAACTAAGGGTGGCATCTCGCCTCTAAACGAATGCCTTGAAGCAGTAATGGATGAGGAAAAACAGACTGAAGCTGAATCCAGATAAGACGGAGGTACTCGCTGTTAAGGGCCCTAGCCCAGGTATGGAGGTTTGTCAACCAGTTCTAGATGGGATCACACTTCCCCTGAAAGACTGTGTCCGCAGCTTGGGGGCGCTCCTGGACTCGCCACTTCAGATGACAGCTCAAATAGATGTGGTGGCCAGGAGTGCCTGCTATCAGCTTTGGCTGATACGCCAGCTGCGCTCCTTCCTGGACCTGGAACACCTAAAAACAGTGGTGCATGTGCTGGTAACTTCATGGCTTGACTTCTGCAATGCGCTCTACATAGGGCTACCCATGTGCTTAGTCTGGAAACTTCAATTAGTTCGGAATATGGCAGCCAGGTTGGTCACCGGAAGATCTAAAACTGACCATATAACACCCATTCTGAAGTCTTTTCACTGGCTGCCTATTATTTTCCGGGCACAGTACAAGGTGTTGGTTCTTACCTTTAAAGCCCTTCATCGCTTGGGGCCAGCCTACCTGCGGGATCACCTTCTCCCATATAATCCACCCCGCACATTAAGGTCCTCTGGGAGGAACTTACCACAGCCAGTCAGAACTAGGTTGACTGCGGTTACCCAGAGGACCTTCTCTTCTATTGCTCCCAAGTTATGGAATGGCCTGCTGGAAGAGACCCAGCTGATTACCAGTCTTGACTGCTTTAAAAAAGCAGTCAAGACTGTTCTCTTCCTACAGGCCTTCCCAGACTAGTACCCCACCGCTTCCCACCAACTGTCCTCTTGTTCTTAATAGTTAATGTGTTTTAGGGGTTTTTAGATGGGTTGGTGGGTGGGGAGGATGGGTTATGTTTTAATTGCTTTTAATGTATTTGATATATTGTTGTAGTACCGCCTTGATCCGTTGGGAGAGGCGGGATTATTATTATTATCAACATCATCATCATCATCATCCGAAGGAGGATGGCGGAGAACTGCTTCACGTCTTCCGGTGCCGATTCAGATCCTGGTTCTCCGAAGACCAAGGGCAGAGACTCGTGGAATGCAGGCGTGGATTCGTCGGAGTCTGAGTCCGTCTCGTAGGTCTGTGAAGACTGAGACAGGGACCTGTCTGCAGACCTTTCTCTCGATGACCGTTGGGGAGGTAGCACCAGGGTGACCGTCGGCGCTGTCGCTGTCGCTGTCACCAGTACCGTGGACGGTATTGCCGCAGCGGCCGTCGGCTGAGGTGCCGAAGCTGTTGTGATTGGTACCAGAGCGGGCCATGGGCGCTGGATCACCTGGGTGACGGTAGTGGCCGGGGCCACAGTCTGTGCTGGAGCAGACTCTGAGACCAGACGGGTGACGGTCGAAGTGACTCTCAGTGGCGGAGACATGGCCCGATAATGGGGCAAGCACTCCCGGGACCTCGCGCAGCGCGGAAACCTCGAAAACGACCGACTTGGCAATCGCCGATACCGCGGATGGTACCTCTCACAGGATGGTGAACAGGACCACCAGTAAAGTGACCAAAGTCTCACATCCCGGTGGTACCTGTCTCTATAGGATGGAGAGTAAGACAGGTACGAGCCCGGATGTTCTCGCCAGGCATTTTCTCGACCGTACCTCCCGATGTGTGATGCGGAGGTAAACGGTGAGTCAGTCGAGGAGCGAGACGGAGCCCGTTTGAAGTAGGCCTCCCAGTGGCGTGGGGACTGACGTCTCACCCTGCATTCTGGGGAGCGTGACTCACTCCTGCCAGAAGCCGCCCGATGACTGGGCGAGGTCCGATGTGGGGCCGGAACATCCTCTGGGCAGTCCAACCTTTCTGGGTGACCGGGCGGAGAAACACGGCTGTGAGCACGAGCGGTTCAGAGGGCAGGACCGAGCTGGCTGTCTGCTCCTCGTCAGACACCTCCAGAACTTCCTGTGGGTCCGACTCTTCACCTGGGTCCCCAGTCTGTTGGGTTGGAGGTGTCGGAAGGCAGGTCGCCTTGGGGAGTGAACCCTGCTTCTCCTTCCTCTTCCTTTTCTTCTCCTTCTCCTTAGAAACCTCTTGAGAGGCAGGTCGCTTACGCTGGGCAGCAGTAAGCGGCCTAATTGGCTTAGCTGCCTGCGAGCCCGCAGGAGCCTCCTTGGAAGTCAACGTGGCCGATGGTAACTTTGGGATCCTCGGTAAGGCCTATATCAGTGGCCGCGAGGATGGCAGCGGGCCCAATACTGTCGATGTCGGCGGTACGGCAGCCGCCGATACCGCCGATGGTGTGGTCGCAGGTCGGCTCGAAGCTGATGGTTTGGACATGACAGAGTGAGCCGCAGGCTGATCCCTCGACCAAAGAGACTCTTCCCAACAAGATTTTAAACGGGACGAGCGGTTTCGCAGAGTCTGAGCAGTAAACTCACGGCAGATGGGACAGGCCTTAATGTTGTGAGTTTCTCTCAAGCAAATAAGGCACTCACGATGTCCGTCAGACAGGGCGACCTTGCAACCACAAGTTACACAGCTTTTGAACAAAGCCAACACAGACGGTAGACGAAGACAAGAGAGTCCCAGGGGGGAACTTACGAGGAGGGCGGAGAACGGAGGCAGAAGGAGAAAAGCCGACGAAGAAAAAACGAAGGAGGGGAAAAAGAGATCTGAAATACCAATAACCAAGTCCAAATATCCAAAGCCAAGTCAAGTACTGAAGTCCGTAGTCAAACACCAGGAAAAAACAATCCGAAGAAAAGCCAACAGCGCTACTAAACCAAGAAGCTTCCGTTCACAACGGTGGACGAGAAAGAACTGAGGAGAGACCGTTGGCTTGGCGGGCTGAGCATGCTCAATATGGGCATGGGGGAGGGGTTCCCGCCAAGCTACTAAGCTCTAGAATCTTCCGAATGCTACCGCACACGCGCGAAAGCTCCTAGTGTGTGAGGCACAGAGACCACAAAGAAGAACTGGGGATTACTGAGAGCATCTGGCCACAGCAGACCATCCCAGTCTGACTCGCTTTAGAAGGGAGACAAGATGCCTC
The DNA here is from genome assembly GCA_948474755.1 of Ctenosaura bakeri. Classification (NCBI taxonomy): domain Eukaryota; kingdom Metazoa; phylum Chordata; class Lepidosauria; order Squamata; family Iguanidae; genus Ctenosaura; species Ctenosaura bakeri. The sequence goes on along the minus strand of CAOLHI010000735.1, from coordinate 423,261 downwards.
ATTCTAGTCCCTTCTTAATGCCAATGTGAGAACAGACAACCTAATTAATCCGTAGAACCAACCTCCCTTCCTCTCACACACACGCAGCTGGCCACATGCATGAAACTATGTGTGAAGATGCTGTACAGATCTTCCCAAAGGGATGGCTGTCACTCAACTGGGACAGTGGAAGGGGTACCTCAGTTTCAAGAGTTTGATTGAAACTACTATAGCTTGATCTTCTCAATCTACAATGGAAGTCTGCTTTCTTTTAAGCATCTGTGGGAGGTGGGTTGAGGAACACAGGCCCCAAGACAAAACAGTCATGATTTTTTGCTTCACTTACCTTATGAGACCACAGGGATTCATTCTGAATAAATCCTCTTTCGTCATCATCACCACTCCTGCTTCCAAACTTCACCTCGGATGTCTCTTTACACTGGGCAAAGGGATCTGAATCCTTCTGCACAATCCTTCCTCCCCTGGCTCTGAAATCAGCTACCATTCTGGCCAGATTTTGGCTATTGTTCAAATGCTCTGCAATCCTAGTGCTCACAAGTTCATGGGAGGGTAAGATCTGGACAGGTTTGGCTTGGATATTTCCATTCATTCCTTGCAAGCCAGCCAAGTCCCTCAACAACTGCTTCTTCCTCCTGCTGTCCAGATCTTTGTACTCCTTATTGAGCCGAGGAGACACGTAAACTTGTTCTGGGAAATATTCCCTTGTGGGACATCTCATGCCTCTCTCTGTCAACAGAAAGGGCTCGCGGAATGTGATGACTGGGGAAATGCAGAGAATAAGATCCTTCAGCTCTTGCTTAAATGCTAGGGTGAAGGATTTGAGGCGATCTTCAGAGGAGGTCACCTCTTCTGTAACATACAACCCAGTGTCATCTTGCAGAGGGTCCCTAAACTCACGAGTCGGGCTTTTGGGCTCCTGGAACTCATCCATGCCCCTGAGATTCTCCAGCTGCTCACTGTCCAAAATTCCCAGATGTTGGTCAGTCAGGTCAATGGGCAACAAGGACTCTGGCACTAATGAGGAAGGAAAGAAGGGGGCTATGTATGAACAATCCACCGAGAAATGTTCTTGCTGCTTCTGGGAAGCAGCATCTTGTAGATTGCTGTTATCTTGATCATCCTCTTCTGCCAGAGTTCTTTCTTCCAAGGAGCTGATCTCATCCAAAGATGCCAGTTCAGACATTATGGGCATTTTGTCAGAGGCCATGTCAACGTCTTTTCCTGCAGTACTGTTTGATTGATCTTGCTGCCCACCATCTTCTCCCTGGCCTTCAACTAAGGAGTGAAAGGAAAGGTTTTTGGGCAACATGGGGGGCATGGCAAACTCATCCATCAGGAATGATATCTCCAGCTGGGAATGGTAAGCCACACAGATCATAAAAATAAGAATTTCCTTCACTCGAGCCAATTCATAATCACTTGCACCACGCAGCTTGATGGTGCAACCCAGGTGCTGAGGGCAGCCTTCAAAAAACATCAGTGTTTTTGTTTGATCTGAAAGAGAAGAGAATAATGCTTACAATACAGTCTTTGGGGAAGATTTGTAGTCCATATCCCTGTGTTATAAACGGATTCAAAGTCTATTAGAAAATAGCCAGTGTTCCTGAACCTAAAAAACTTATTAGCTTTTAATATTCTTTAATATTAATTTTAATATTTAACATTAATATGTTAGTCTGCCTTTGAAAACAACTTGGAAACTTCAACTGATCCAGAGCACATCAATTTCATTAAATAGTCATAGAATCATAGAATCATAGAAATGTAGAGTTGGAAGAGACCACAGGGGCCATCCAGTCCAACCCCCTGCCATGCAGGAACACCCTCAAAGCACTCCCGACAGATGACCATCAAGCCTCTGCTTAAAAACCTCCAAGGAAGGAGACTCCACTACATTCCGAGGCAGCACATTCCACTGCCGGACAGCCCTGTCAGATTATTTTACACCAATTCTGTACCAGCGGTACCGGGTTGCTGGTGCATTTCTGTGTTCAATTTACATGGCTGCTGTTGTCATTTAAAGTTTTTAATGATGGGAACTAGGTTAGCTGAAGGACTATCTACATCTACATAAAACTGTTCATGCCTTAAGATCATATCTGGAGGCCCTACTTGACTGCCTGTCACTAAAATAAGTAGAGTTGGAGGTCAGTAAAGAAACAGTCTTTTCAATTATAGCCTCTGCCCTTTAGACCTCAATCAGTGCCTTTTGATGGTGACATTCCTGGATCCATCTGTGGAGTTCCATCGATAGCTGCTTTTCAGGGCGCTTTAAGAACATATACTGTTCTCCCTGGCTTTTAACTGAAAAGGTTTTATGGGATTTTGCTGCTGCTACTGTTAAATATCTGATATATTTTATTTTAACTTGTTTATTTTAAAATTGTTTGAGTTGCTTTTATAACTTTATTCTGAATTTTACTGTTTTATTTTGTAAGTAATATTTGGAACACCACAGTTCTGAAAGGTAGCTAATTAAGAAAAATTAAGAAATGTTTATACATTTGTTGACAGCAAAGAGGCATTTAGCAGGCTGTCTTACCAGCTCCATAGAAAATGGAAGCACTGAAAGATCTCCTTGATTTCTTATACAGATTATATTTTTTATAATTAACTTTCCCCAACACTAGATGCTTTAGAATGCAGTCCCCATCAGCTCCAGAGAATACGGACCTTGCTGAGGGATCATGGGAGCTAGGAATATCAGGTTGGGGAAGCCTGCTTTATATCATATCACATACACAAAGTATCTTAGTTATATGAATTCCAAGCACTTGCTTTCCTGATGTATCTGATTAAATGGACCCTGGTCGCATGAAAGCTTACATTACAAATATATTTGTTAGCCTTAAAGATGTTTTAAGATTCAATATGCAAAGGACTAACACAGATGGAAAGCCCTTACATGGGCCTGCTGATGTCCAAAAATGTATCAGTGTAATCAAATGTAATAAAATTACTTTAGGAAGGCAGGGAAACTAGTTTCTCCGATTTTTAGACATGCAGGTGAGCAGTTATAATTTTAATGATGTTCTGACATATAACTGGAAGACAGATATAAATCCAGAGGTTCTAAGCTCCCAAAGGGTTTCAAGCAAGCCACATGCTCAGGTTTAGCCCTGTCAGGATATGGACAATAATACCAGCTTATTTACAGCATTGCTATACGAATTACAAAATATAAAGGGACCTATATGAATTACAAAACATTTAAAGACTCAGGCTGCTTGAGGACAAAACCAACACACAGGATCACATATGATTCCCTGAGCTCCTTTTGATTACAGAGAGGATATAAAAGTGTAATAAATATGAAGTATTCTCTCATCACATTAGTCATGGTACTGTGCTTTAAAAGCACTGTTTTCAGGCAAAGAGTTTTACTCACTGTTAGGCAACTGAAAAACTTGAATGTAAAATTTGTGGCAAGTTCCCAGGTGTGGCTTGGTCAGCAACTGATCCATTGACATCAGTACATCTCCCTGAGTCATTCGACTTACCCTGTCCAAGACATGCTGCAAAACATTGATAAAACAGAAAGCGTCTTACATTTCACTTTCAGCTTAATCCAGGAAGAGACAGAATTTAAATAGCTATAGAACAAGACAGAAATCATAACAAATTATCATGTGATTTCCTCAACTGACAAAGAATTTGCCAGGTATACACTATGCAAAAACTATGTAGTCCCAGATCTGTCATCGAGTAACAGCACAGGTATGATTATATGATATGTTCATTTTTGTATGGAACTATCTCACTTTGTTTTTGAAGTGTCTGAGATGTTTTCTGGTGAAGACTATGGAAGCAGAGAAGGCAACAAGGCAAAGTGCACAATACATCATTCAGCTATGGAATTACAATAGATCCCACATATTTGGCAAGGGATAGATTCCCAGACTTAAGATGGATGGAGAAGAACATGGACAATACCAAACACTTAATTCTGACCACAACCCTCTGGCTGGGTGAGGCATTCTGGGAGGGAAGCAGCTCCCCACCTGTCTCCTCCTTTCCTTCCTGTTTTCCTTCTTAGACAGGCTTGGTGAGCAGCCCCCTCCTTGGAAGACAACTCTGGTGGGAGACCTGGCTGCTCAGAGCCATGTGCTTCTCTCGGCCAAGGAAGGAGCTTCTCTTGGCCAAGGAAGGAGCATCTCCTTCCTCATCCAGGAAAGGCAAAGGGAGGGGGAGCCATGCCAGGCTTCCTGTGCCTCTCTCAGCCAAGAAAGGGGTATCTGCCTTCTTTTTCAGCTGAGAGTAGTGCAGGAAACTCAGCTCTGCCTCACCATGTACCTCTCAGCTCAGCAGCACAGAGCAAGGGATCCAGCTAATGGCGGCAGCCAGGCCCTGAAACCATAGATACTGGTCACGCAGTTATGGAGGACCTGCTGTATTTGCTACCACAGCATTTAGGGACCAGCTCAGGCTGATTTAAATGGAACTTAGCTAAACTAGTAAATCTGATTACCAATCACGATAGTTATAGATTCTGGTACCAGAGGTAACATGCTCCTGAACCCCAGCTGCTGGTGAATAAGAGCAGGAGGGTGCTACTGCACTCATCTCCTGTTTGCAGGTCTCTCTCAGTACTGGACTGGTTAAACTGGGAGAATGTCAGGAGGATGTGCACACCGGAGGGCGAGAGACTGAATAATGCACAAGCCTTCCCCAGGATTTCTAAAATCTTTTCCAAAAAGCAATGCTGATCTCAGTAAATCATGAGAATTACAATGCAATACAAACCATTTTAAAAAAGGAAAATCAAGGGACATTTATGCCCAAATCAAAGACAAACAGCATATGGTCAATATCTCATTTACCCATGGAAATCTGGATATGACTAGGTACCTAAGACATAGCAGCATCTGAGGGCCTCAACCAGCTGCTTAGAATCAAGCACTTACCGGCTTAACGTTGATGACCAAAGTAATGCCATGCTCCAGCAGCATGTCCTGGGCAATACGAGACACTGTTTTTTCCACCAGGACTAAAGTGGGCCTAACATCCACAATCCTCTGCACGTAATTCTTCAAGAATTCCCTTTCCTGAAATGACAAAAGCAGGTATGACAGTAATCAGATGTGAATTTCAAGGGATTTCAGGGCTAAAGGTCACAAACTGAAACATGTTCATTTGAAAGTCAGTGTTGCTAAAACCAGTGGAAGGATTCTAGAGTAAGCATATGGGAGATTAGAATGGTAAGTGCAATCCCAGTTTGGAAAGCACCAATATACAGTAAAATGAGAAAACTTAATGAATTAAATTACTGACCAAAACAAGCAGATAAAGATCCCGGAATTACGGAAAAGGTCTTTTTTAGAAACAGACTATTTAGTATCAGTTGTTACGCTACAGTTGACTTTTTTTAAGTGCATCTCTGCCCATCACAAATAAAATCTCTATTTCAATATTCATAGATTATATGATTTTAATAATTTCTAAAGAAGAACAACAAAGATGCCCTTAGAGATGAGAATCACATTGCAGTCCTGCATAACCTCTTTCTTCCCTGTCTGCACTCTTTCTGCATCTTTACCACAGTATAGCAGTGCATTTGCTGCTATGTCTACAGTTTGCAAGACCCAACTAAACATACAAATAGTGAAGCAAACTATCAAGATATTACCTCTGCATAACGTCAGTGTTATTTTCACAGCAGAGCTGATATTTGAATGGCTCCCCTGCAGGGTAAGTAATACCAAGTTTGCTATCAAAAGCATACCTACTCTAGGACAAAACAGTGCAACTTAATTCTGAGTGAGCAAATATAGGACAGTGCTGCACATCAAACATATAGATCTTCATACGCCTCTTCCATACTGGCACTGTTAAAACTCATATCATTCACTAGGCAATCTTCTACACTACTCTGTGAAAGACTCATCAATGTATGCCATATAATGAACTGAGGGAAGGAAGTGGTTTTCCATACCACATAAGCAATGAATTAAAACAAAGGAAAGCCACTTATTTCCTATACATATTCTGAACTAATCAGTTTCAAGAATTTGTAAAGCCAAACAGAGAGTCTTTATATTAAGACTTTGAATAATACAGCTTTTCCAACCTCATTCCTATTGCTGAGACCAGTCAGACGGATAAAGTAAGCACAGTAAAGCCACTTCATTAGGACTTTGATGTAATGTTACAGAATAGAGAGGACAAAGCAAAGTAAATCATCCCAACCTGCAGGACAATGGGATCTATGCATGTAAACTTGGTTTCTTCTCTGTAAAGGTATTCGATAGAACACTTCAGTAGAAGAATTTTGGGGTTTTTAATACAGGAGTTCATCTAAAAGAGACAAGGTTGTAAAATTTATTACTTAGCAATACTGTATTAAAGGACAGATTTTAAACAGTATCTGGAGTCCCCAAGTCCCTTGTATAAATAGTACTGAGCTAGACAGCCAAAGATAAAGTCTTATAGTCCCCATGAAATGTTATGGCTATTTGGACACCCCACTCCCTACTTCCTCATAATGTAAGACTCAAAAAAATAGAAGGAGAAACAAAGAAGATACTTAAAGCCTCTGTTTATTTTTACAGCATGAATTATTAGTCCTGATAAAAACAGTGATCTATGGCCTTCTTCTTCTTCCAGCTGGGGCACACACACGCAAACACACACATACACACACAGTTGGATTCCTGGATAGGAGAAGAGAAGATACCATGACAGAGCTATCAACAATGTCAGGAAAACAGGTCCATAGTCTCCAAGGAGTCTAGCTGTGGAGAGTCTCCACAAACCCTTTACTATTCAAATATGAGAAGTTGCCCCAGAAGGCTCTGTACTTTCTTTGCTGACTTTTCATTCCTGACAAAGGGGAGAACATTGAGCAAAAAAGCAGCATGAGTAGCCTGTTAAAGCAAGAAATGGAGGGAGATGGACAAGAGTTAGGACAGAGCCCCTTACAGAAGAGCCATAAACTAGCCATACTTCTCAAATCCTTGGCCCCACATCTGTTTTGAAGCTCAGCTCCTAGAATGTCTCGCCCTTGAGCATGCTAGCTGTGTTTTCTGGAAGCTGAAGATCAAAACAGATGGGAAGTTAAAGATTGAGAACTACTGATATTGTTATGCTCCCACAACACACATTCTAGCAAGCACTGATTTTGAATGAGACACACTTGGACTCTCCTGAGTTGTGGTTTCCATTCTGTCACAGAGGGAAATCCCCCCAAACACACACACACAATTCTGCAAACCACATGTTTAGCAGGAAGTGTGCATTTGAAACTGAGCAGTGGGATAGTGAAGAATGAAAACAAAAAGTATTACAGCATGGGTTCATTGGAAACTATACAGAACATGAGATTTGTCATGTAAATCACCTCCACTGCTATGTTACAAAGATAAAGTAGCTGCATCATACCTTTTTATGTGCTATGTTCTTGGTGCATACAAAGCCATTCACCACTACTGAGTCAAATTTTTTTCCACCTGGAATCTGGCAAAACAGGAAGGATTTCATTGTATAATGAATAAATCAAATCTCTGTCAATACAGAGCCCACACAATATATGAAGATGTCGCCCAGAAAAAGGCCGCAAAATGCAGCCTTAAGCATGATTTGGGTTAAGCTCACATGTGAATTGACCCTGTGGTCCACAAACATCATATACTCTTCCCCTCACTGGCTAAAGATTTTCCTGAAATTCCCTTTCTCTTGCACACCAGCATTCAACAGATGTTGTCACCTATAATTTCTGTTATTTCTCTCTTGAAATCATCTATTTCTCAGGGATAAAACGTTCTCTTACCACTGAAACAGTGTTTTTTTTCAAACTGATAACGCATTTTTTTCAGAACAAAGCACTGCCCTACTGTTATTACTAGGTACAGGAACAAACAAACACCCACTCCTGCCATCTACCCTAACACTACCCTAGCACTACCATTTTTCAAGCTTCTACAAAACATTTCTTTTCAAAGACAGGCCACTGCCCTTCTAGCACTGAATGAAGCCTCCGTAATTATCACAGTAAGAGAAGAGGATAATGACAAGGCTGGGGACAGAACAGATAACACAGTGTTCCAGGTGTAGACTGCCTTTTATTTTGGCCTGTTCAAAAGTCAATGTGCTAAGGAACCTGCTATCTTTAATGTGTCTTCTTGATGAATAACCCCTATCAAAATAGCTTTCCTCTGTTCAGATGAATCTAAACTACATGGAACTTTTTCACACATAAGACATCATTCTTATTTTTCTAACTACGCTTAGAGTAGGACTTTGCTGTGTTTTGTTTTAAAATGAAACTAAGTGACACCTTAGCTAAATGACTGTATCTCAAATACAAATTTTAAAAAAACTGTAAAAAAAGCCAGGGGGTAGAACTGAGAAATAATTATATTCCAGCTAACATATTTACACTATGCACACTTTATTACCTCTCTCTAATCAACTGCCACTTACAAAGTAGCAATCTGATTAAAACTTCATATAGGTATGGATGGTGGTGCCTCAGCACCCAAATTCTACCCACCAGCCACTCAACAGCATCCTGTTTTCCTAGTTCGCAAATACAGCAGGTAAACTGAGCCATTCATGGCCTGCATCCATATGCGCATCCATAATGTTTGGCTTGATGGGTCATATGTTGAATAGGTCCAGACTGGGTTTCAATTTATTATTGGAAAGAAGGTCAAGCCATTCAGAGAACATCACTGTATGCTCTGAGCTACTTTTCTTCCCTCTCATTTCCAACTCTTCTTATTGCGGGGACTCACTTTTTTGATATGGACAAACTGGCGGATGTCCATGTCATCATCTCTGTTCTTGACATCGGGTCGCACAGTCTGAACCACCTGGCAGACCACAGGCACAATGATATCCCTCCAGGAGAGGGACAACGATTCAGTGTACAGCAGCTGTTGAAGCAATGCCATCATGTGATTGTGATTAGCCGAGCTGCAGAGAAAATGTTAAGAACCCAGTTAAAGTACAGGAGAAAAGAAAATGCCACACGTCCCCCTCCAACTATTACTGAGAGCATTTCCTTTCCTATATAGCACCTCTCTCTGACCTCACTTCTCTACCTCCCACACACCATCTCACCACCAGTGAATCTTAGATTTTGAGTTACTCTACTAAGACTTCCTTGAGTTCCAGCAGAATGTCACCTCTAGTTTTACTTATTTAGAACATGCCTCATCACAAGGCATACATTCTTTCAAAGGCTGGTTGTTGTTTTTGTTGTTGTTTTGTTTGTTTTTTAATTAGGCACACTAAATTTAACAGAGAAGGATGTGGACCAATTCCCAGACTTTGTAATAGGAGATGTGACTTGAGGAACACAGCCCTAAGTTTAAGAACTACTGTGCACATTAAGGCTGCTCTTTGTTTCCTCGCCCCAGACCCAACTTACAGCAGTCTCTCCATGGCTTGCTTTTCCCCATTTTCTTCCCTCAGCAGGTCCAGATTACTGTGGTGCCAGCCCAATGGGGTGAAAAACAGGTCTTTGGATTTTTCTTCAACTCTCCGATTGAACAGTGACTCTAAAAAATGATGAGGTGAGATAGAAGAGGAAGTTGCATAATTATATCTTAATCCATGCATTGGTTTCTTTCAGAACCGATTCATACATGACATTCTTTTCTCAAAAAGTGACATGGCCATGAGGACCATGGCCCTTAAGAGTCTTGTTCCAGAATTAAGCTGTTAAAACAAAAGTTTGGAAAAGTTCCTTTTCCATACAATGATTCCTTCAATCTCCTAGCCAACATGAAAAGTCTGGCACAATTTCACCCCCAGGGAAATGTTTTTTTAAACGTCTATGCCTAGTAAAGAAAATTTGGTTTTAGAAAGCAAAGCCAAGATTTTCTGGTTGATCTCATAAAAGTATGAATTTGGACTCTTGAGCTATGGTGACTTACTTATCACATATGGGTTTTCCTCCCTACCAACGAATACTTTAGGTATACAGATAAGATGGGCTGACCTCATATATTAGACTGAGAAATTCAAATAGTGACAGAACCATGAAACTGATTAGGTAGCCTTGGGACTGTTGTCTGCCTCACTCTGGATCAGAAATGTTACACTGTATTCAGCATTGTGGAAGGAATGGGAAACATGTGGCCCTCCAGATGGATTTTTGCTTGTGTTTTGTGACAGTTTTTTGTTTTTGTTTTTTTGCCTTCTTCGGGAGCATAAATCCAATCTACAACATGCCCCTGAAGAAGGCCAATTAATTTATAAACATGCCAAAATGCACTGGGCTTTTTAAAGAATAAACTTGGACCATCATAAGCACGTGGAGTCTAGTCTACTTTCTTCTGTTGATTTATTGCATGTGCTATCCAGTACTTATCCCTGCTACAATATATAACACATTATCATAGTAAGGTCAGTTCAGAATAGTGTATCTCAAGCTATCTGATGAGGGACCAGCATTTTTTTCCCCATCATGTCATGGACCAGGACCATATCTATTCCCATTGGGTACAACTGTTTCTTGTGACCAATGGCTCGTGGACCTGCATCAATCCATCACTGACCACTATTTTGAAGAATAATGGATTTGAATAGCCCAGCAGCTGCATTACTTTATAGATTACCAACCTGTAAAAAGTTGAACAGGAACATCTTTGGGATCATAGCCAGCAAACCATCCACTCAATCAGAGACTAGTTGAAACCTGTTGCTAATAACTTCCACTATAAACATGGTTCTGAATATCTGAGACACTTAACTCAAAACAAGCATCACAACTGGCAAAATATGTCACGAAAACTAATCCCACTGTTGCCAGTTCCCCCAGGAGGAGTGTAGCTCAGTAGCAGAGCCCAAACTTTTCCGAAAGTTCCCTGTTCAATCCGAACAGCTCCCAAACAGGGACATCAGTCAGTGTAAATATTGAGCCACCTGGATCGGCAGTAAAGGGTAGTTCCCCATGCTCCACTCTTTAACAGCATCACTCCAACTCTTCATAGCCTACAGCACCGTGGGAAACAAATCAGCACACAATGCCCTGAGCTACACTGGTGATCAGTATCTGCACAGATCGGGGTGGGATTCATGCAGCCTACATATGACATGCAACTCCCAAGACCGGGGGGGGGGTTCTGAGGATCTCCTGTCTTTAAATTTTCCAACAAAATTCTTTCACCCCTCTAAAATGGGAGAGCTGCATCTCCCTCCATGGTCTCCAATTCTCTTCCGTAACAGTATGCCTTCTCTCTGCCCCTCATTTTAATAGGAAACTCTGTTGGTTTTTCATCAGAAAACTAGAAGTGCTTCTTCCAAATTAGATTTGACCTTACGGTCAGTTTTGGCTTTAAATGGGGGAGCGGCTGCAGCTGCTGAAGGAACTTAGTGCTGGGAGAGTGGATTCCTGAGCTTGCTGACTCCCCGGACAGGTCCAGTTCCTTTGGCAACCTTGAGCAGCAGAAAAGAATGAACTCCACTCCAGTGCATGTACATCTCTGAGATATCCTTAATTTCTAAACATATATCATCCAGAATGTTCATTTGCCCACTGAGATACCTTTTGGATAATAAAGTAAAGTCCTTCCTTTTCCCTATAGGGCCACATGCTGGGATAAACAATGCAGTAAACAGCCACACAAGGAGTACCTATGCCTTTCCCTTGGTCCTTGATCTGAAAATTCTCCTACATCTAGTAAAGAGAACAGTACACCGAGGTGGAGATTTCCTTCATTCAGGAGAGTGGACTTGAAATTCAGAATAAAAGTTTACACAACAACAGTAACTTCCAAATCCAGGTTATTTTCAAATGTAACTGATATGAAAGGAAAATGGCTTTTCAACAAAAGGTGACTTCAGTGCTTGGAAAAGTAACTTTACAGACTAGAGTTCCTTGAATCACCCTGCAATCATGGCTAATAGTAATTTCAGACATTGGAAAAGTTCTTCTTTGGACTACAGTTGTCATAATCCTCAAACCACCATAGTCAGTGCCCGTGGTGCTTGGAGGATTCTGTTGCCCAGAAAAGAAACTTTTCCAAACAAGTAGTACTGTGCTTAGTAGCAAAATAAGCTACTTGCTATGGCTAAACTTCTAAAATTAGTATGTGTGGTTCTTTTAGAATGGATATTTTAAAAGTACTATATTTCAAAGACATGAGACAGGCCAGCTTTTCCAGTTATTCTCCAGAACAACTTTACTAACTTTACACTACTGAGAGAGCAGGTCTCTTACAGGTCTACACTGTGTCTGCTTCACTGTCATCTGATGCAACTCAGAACAGACATTAACCTAGCTATATTATGCAAGAGGGAGGAGTGTACACCAAGCATGAATCATTGCACATAGCAGCAGGTCAGTTCTTTTGTGTGTTTACACAAACAAACTTCCAAAACTACATTTATTCAAGTGGGAAAATGGCTGACAAGAAGGAATACAAGTCTGTAGGAAAGGGAGTGTATTGCTTTGCTCTGTTCAAAGTTTTGAGTAAGACCATGTTTGCTCAAATTTAGCATGTTGAAACCCTTTAGCAAAAACAAGGGAGTGGAGAGGAGGAATGACCCAACATGACCCAATTTTGGAAGGGAAGGAATCTCTTTCCCACATTAAACTTACCTTTGATGAAAGCATCACTTATTGAGATCATTTGCTGTCCTCCGTTGTCGGCAATCAAGTATTCTGAAAGGAGAACATAGCATGGAGATGGGAGAGGAGAAAGAAAAATGACAGGATATGCTAGCATGCTACTGTAATTATATGGCTTACACACCCACGCAGCAAGAGGAAAAAGAGATATGACTCAGGCCATATATTTAGTGAGTGTTGTAGAAACAACTCCCAAGAAGTTCAGGCCTAGAGGAACTTCTCATTCTTTTTTCATCTGTCACTGTGTTGGCATGGCTACCAAATACAGCATTACACAGTTCTGGAACTAGCTTGGCATGAAAGTGAAAATGAAAAGAATATATTTGCCAATTTCCACATGCCCCATATGCCCAGTTACTAACAGTATCTCTGATGTAGACCTCAACGTACCAAGCAAGGATTCAGATAGGACCAGCAACCTGAACAGCCTTATTTTTAAAATAAATTGCAACACTACTGAGGGTAAAGGTAGTCTTATTATTCCCAACGCTCCCATTAACAATGAACTGATATCCAGCAAGACGCAGTGCCTTTATGCAGCTAATTTGCCTTGGTCATCCTCTCAAAATACACCATTCCATTTGGGGTACTAACAATGAGTCACCAAGAGAAGTCTAACTGGGAAGCAGGATGAATGTTCAACTAATTGACTTTCTAACACAAAATTCTGAAGGCTACAGCCAAGACTGTCATTCCTGAACCACATACTATCAATTTTACGATCTATTTTTCCACGAACTGATCACTGTTTTGACAACTAAACTGGCTGAATAAATACTTATTCTCGGAAACCTGCCCTGCTACTTATATCCCAAATGGGAAACGACAGCGCAAGAAAGTATTTCAGCACCATCAGCCACTACACTCTGCATATAGGCCTTCCTAAAAGGGCCCAGAATTAGCAGGATGGTCTCTCTTCAAAATTCAGAATTTCTCTGGGTTCCATTTTGGAACAAGTCACTCCACAGACACTGATCAGGCTCCTAGAAAGGTCATATTGGCCATAATGTAGAAATTAGTATCCCCTCTGTGCTCTTACTCAGTTTCTCTGTAACAGTAGTACTAGTTGTAGGCCCTCAAGTTGTTTCTAATTCATGGTGACCCTGAAGTGAGCCTAAGAGCCAGTGCAATGTAGTGGTTTGGGCACTGGACTATGACTCCAGTGACCAGAGTTTGACTCCCTGCTTGGCCATGGAAACCCTGGAAAAGTCACACCCTCTCAGCCTCAGAGGAAGGCAAAAGGCAAACCCACTCTAAACAAATCTTGCCAAGAAAACCCTGCAATAGGTTTTCCTTAGGGTTAGCATAAGACAGAAACAACTTGAAAGCAAACAACAACAAGGAAGAAACCATCATGGGCTTTTCTTGTCAAGATTCATTGTGGAGGATTTGCCTTTGCTTTCCTCTGAGACAGAAAGAGTATGACTTGCCAAGGTCATGCAGTGGTTTTGCACTGCGGACCAGAGATTTGAATCCTGGTTTCCAGAGTCATAGTTCAACACTCAAACCACTACAGTACACTAGTTCTCACATTTTTCAGAGTATTCAGTATAGAGACACAAATGTTCCTAACAAAGTTAATTAAAATTCAACTTTGAATTTTAGTCACTTCAAGGCAATCATCATTCCTGTGATATACTTTTACCATTTAGAAAAGATTTTTCAAGTTGGGAAAGTAAAATAAAAGCATGTTAACTCTTTAAGTACAACTGCAAATTGAGGTTTCGGCAGTCATTCACTAACTTTTTAAAGCATATTTTAAAGCAGAATATCTAGTAGGATCAGTTTTAATACTGTGCTCATATCGTGCTTCAGATACTGTCTGGTTTCAAAATAGCTGCAGTCACAAGAAAAATCAATATCCACAGATTTCAGCCATAGTGTTTTCATTCCAAAAACCATTTCACTCTACAAAAGGCAAAGGCAACCTGATTGGTTTATTAAAAGAAAATAAAAGTTGGGTCAATATTGTTGTTATGGCCAAATAACACGTCATGAAACAAGAGCAACTTTCTGAATTCACCAGAAGTCTTTCACTGACAGGACATTAAACAAAACCAGTTGGCAGGGGTGAAAGCAAGAAAAAGCTAACAGCAGTTCCTGCAGGATTTTGCCTCTTCCTATGATCTGTCTCCTCAGATTTCCAGGGGATTTTCCACCATGTTATAAAGATGTTAAATGGTGTGGCTCAAGAGAGTGAATGCCTCACCATCTCATGCTTCTACTGTAATGTACAAAGGCACTGGGAAGAGCGTATTGGTCCACAGCCTTCAGACCCACCTTCCTTCAAAGGAAAGCATGTCAGCCAGATCTCATGTTAGCCACAACAACATGACTCTCTTCCTCTTTCACCATTAGCAAGATCCATAAAGCAATTCTGGTGTTGCTTTTGTGCATCATCTGTACACCTGCCATGCCTACAAACACAATGCAGAACTGGATAAAGTAACGTGCATTACTATCACAGAAGGCTGTGGCTCAGCTATTTTGTTTAAGTGTATGGCAACCATTTTGTTCTGCACATAGTGTCATGAGCAAGCATGACAATTTGTGGGACAGAAATAGAGTAAAAAGGAGGAATGAGGAAGGACAGCTGGATTCTGTGGCCTCTTGTTTCTCCAACATTATGATTTTACCAAACGTTTTGCCAACCCTTTGCAAGACAAAGACACAGCCCCATCACTTTGCTGCAAAAACAAAGCTATTCACTCATTCACTCACTCACTCTCCAATTTCTAGACATTTTGGAGCCTCATAATTAGCTTCTCTGGGACAGTGGGCTTCCAGGACATTACAGGCTAACTTGGCACTTCTCATGGCAAAGTAAAGATGAGTCAAAACTGCTTTTGGCTATCATGTATGACTTCAACAACGCAGTATCCTTCTCATTTTCTCACCTACTCATCAGTAAATGTGAATGACTAGGCTCAGAGAAAATGCCAGGCAGAGATAACTATGGATCTGTTGTTTCCATAAACACTTTAACTGCCATACAGTTGTGACCAAAGTCAATAAATGGTGAAATGACCTGCCAACATTTCTTGGGAAATGTATGCAGTATTAAATGTTTACACTTTTTTCCCCTTGATGACCACCAAGATAATTTTTCAGACACACTGGCATGCAATATTAGAAGAAATATGAGTCTGTTAATTCACAAGCAAAAGAAGAACTCCTAGTACTATGGTTATTGCATATTAGTCTCAACACACAGCAACTAATTTAGAATTTTAGTAAGCAGAGATATTGCACGTTACTATGCATTAATAGTTCAGCCATATACTGAACTACAATGTGTCAAACTTAATAGCTGCATTTGTTAGTTTTTCACTTTATGGCTGCATCTATGAGCAATGGTAGGCACAGGCAAATTTACCTTCTTTTATGTACTTCCGTCTAGAAACACAAAATCCCCTAAATTCCATTGTGGCTTTTATCGGGAAGTAATGTCAAAAGAAACAAGGAAGATGAAAAGATCATACTTCTTTGCAATATCACCATGAGGTTTCGTGCTCGGGTGGAGAGGGAAAGGGGAAAAAGCAAGGATTTATGTATTTTAAAAATAATAGCTTATATGCTCTTACACTTTTAAACAAGAAGGATGGAAGTGGTTCTAAACATATACGATTACATATAGAGCTGTAGTACTAAGAAACTCCCTAGTGGTACTAGTTGCAAGAGAATAATTTCTTTATTCTTTAGGGCACCCTCCTCAATGTGGTATCTTGAAGCCAGATGTATTGGACCTCAACTCCCATCACATCAACCCCACTGGTCACACTGCCATGGGAAGAAGAGAGTTGCAGTCCAACATATCAGGGAGGCACCAAGCTGAAGAACGCTGTTTTAAGAGGTGGAGACTCACAAAATCACCTTGCCTGTGAAGAAAGATAACTAGCTGTGGCAGAGTGGGAAATCACAATGATTTGGAATGTTCCAGATCAGCATTTTATCTGTAGCAGCACTATCGCTCTTCCATGTCATGGAAATCTTAAACAGGATCCTCCTTATCTTACATCTGTGTCCAGTATTAATGGAAGCTTAGAGCAGATGTTCTTCAGAACACCCAAACCTACACAGACAAAAGATACCTGACACAGGAACAGCACCAGAACTTGTAACATATTATAGTGACGAGTTGTTTACAACAGGAGTAAACAGGGTCAAGCAGGGGAACAACAGCAGGAGATAGAGTTCAGACAAACAGCTATCCAAGCCCTGCCTTTTATCATGTGCAACTCCAAGTGGTGATGACCTCATACCTTTCTGGTCGGCGGGGTGAGGGGGCACATGTGGGTACTTGGAGTGCTTCTTGATATGGAAGTTCACGTTGTCCAGCTCCACGTTCAGGCTGATGGAAGCGGCTGAGTCGCTGTCCATGGCAGACTGGAAGCTGCTGACTGAGGTACGCTTGCTAGGGCTGGCAGAATCTTTAAGATTTGAGTGAGAGGGGAAGAAATACAGGGAGGAAAGGGCAGGTTCAAATAACAGGTATTCATAAGGGTTTCAAGGAGAGGAAAGAAAGTGTCTTAGTTAAATAAAGCCCAGTGTGCAACGCTGAAGAGAAGAGAAGAGAACAGTATTTTCATCTGCTTTTATTTTGTGGCTTTTTAAAGGATTCTGATGCTAATTTGAGGCCATTTGCTTTTCTTTTTCTTTTCTTTTTTTCTTTCTTTCTTTTTTTTTAAGTGGAATGGCTTTCAGAAGTCATGCCAACAACTACAGTGCAAACACTTTATACCAGGAAAAAATATCTATCTAGTAAATCACACAGAAAATACTGCATCTATTTAAAAGGATTAGAAAAGAGCTTTCACTTCTAAATATCAGCAAGCAGAGCAAAGCAAAAGTTTTACATGCTGTTAAGACTGAGCTCCTTAGGAGAGGGATACAGAAACTCACTGGTCAAATTGTCATCTCCTTCTTCTGCAATTTGTTCTGTGTCACTGTCATCAAACTTGATGTCTTTGAACCAAGATGGCTCGGAGTGGCCCTCCACAGAATTGACCGAATCACTGTCTGGAGAAGGAGTTTCAGAAAATTCTGTACTCTGCATGATCATGTGGGAAAGAAAACAGATATTTTCCTTCATTATTCTCACTTAGCATCCTTGAAGCAAGTACAGCTTTCCTACTAGAGCACAGCTGATTTTATAAGTATGACAGAATTTTCATACTAAGCATCTCTATGCACAGAGCTTGGAAACAATACTTTTATAGATTATATCTCCCAGAATTCCCCCACAGGTAGCAGGAAATATCTTTTCCAAAGTGCATCTCTTTTAATGCTGAGCCACAATAAAAGGAAGGTGGTTATTTTCATTATTACAGGCTTGCTTTCTCCACTACTTGTTAGGAAAATAAAATATTACCAAAATATTGGAATATGGAAGTTATACAAATAAATTATTTCAGAGAGGATGAACTTCTCAGAACTAGCCAGAGAATCAGAGACATATTCATGGGGCAGGATCTGAATATCTATAAACATAAAAATGAAAAAGAAAACAAAAAAAAAGGCTTTTTAAATACACCATTTTTTTAAAAAAAAAGTAATACAAAGTGTTGCTATAGATGAGATTAGAATGGATGCATTAAAGAATGGAAACAAAATTAAAAACAGGGACTCAAAAAAACTGCCTCACGCATACATACATCAAAACTCTATGGCCCAACAAGGAATAAGCAGAGCGATTATAATAACAAGGGGATGAGTCTGGATAGCAAAAGCAAAAAAGTGTTTTCAACATGCAGAAATGCATCTTAGCTTGTCCACTTTAGCACTATGAAGTGCTTTCCTGCCATTCCATATAAAGAACAGATCTCTACAGTAACATCATAAATCACACAGTTATTCAAACACACACAATAATCAGAAAGATAAGATACCTATGAGGGCTATGGCCAATTACAGACAAATAATCTTGAAATTGGGGGTTCTGTTCCAGAAATCCTTGTGTAAAACAAAAAATGCAAATGCTCCATCCCATTACTGTTAATTGATGCAACAGGTGTGCATCTACACTGGTTCAGGCAAATAAACTGCACATCCATTGATGATAATGGGACAGAAGGCTTCACGCAATCTCACATTTGTGTATGCAGAGGCGGCACCAGCAGGGAGCGCACAGTATATGCTCAGATGTGACTTTTGACCAGCATATCAGCAGATCAGATCTATACTTCTACTTCCCATTTCCATAACATGCTTTATTCCCTCATCAGTTATGAACGATTAATAAACACCAGTAAGTCAAAAATCCCACAACCATTACAGCTCCCCAATGATTATTCACATCCTTTTCACACCCACACTGTTCATAATATTTCAAGAAAATTCACCATAACACAGGCTTCTAACACAAGGTGGATGGCTAGAATGAGGAGGGCCTTTTCAGTGGTCACACCCTTTCTGTGGAATGCCCACCTTACTTTGCACTATATTGTGGTCTTTTGAACATTTTAAGAACTGTTCTACATTATTAACACTCTTTATCTTCCTGCTGCTTTTAATCTGATTTTATATGCTAAAAATGTTTTATGCTTTACTCCTAGTTTTATTTTGTTTTTATCTTGTGTTTCTTTTGCCTTTTACATTTTTATAACCAGAGAACACTAATTTAATAGTGAAATAAAGACTTAAGTAACACACTTAAGCTCAAGGTTGCCAGAACGCTAGGACAACAGCTAGTCTGTAATGCTGAGAAACAGACTTTGTCCCTGAGGTTAATACTCTGCCTGTTGATGAAAGATATGCATTTACTACCTGAGCAATGTTCCAGCTGACCAAATGAAAATTACATCAACCACTTCCATTTATAAGACCAATTCCTAACACATTTGTTCCACATTTGAAGCAAAGTGAAATTCGAACATAGCAACAGGGCTCTCCAGAGACTTCTATTTACATTGAAAACAAGAAAAGCAGCCAAAAGAATGGGAATTTTATTTTCTCCCATTCTGGCTTCTTCATCTATGAACATCTCTACAGTTTAAATTCTCCAACACAGACTTCAATGGGGTTAGATGAAGCCCATACCAAGGATTTTTCATATATCCTACACTAGCTGAGAACTTACTTCTGTAACAAACATAGCCAGAATTCCATCACCTCAATTTTTAATGCAAACTGAGCAAGTTTACAAGTTCATTTCCTTTTGTTTTACATGATTTACAGCTTGCATATTTCCAAAAGCGAGTCCCGCTTTCTTTAATGGGGAGCACACACAGGGATTGGGGACTGTTCACCTTAACTCTGGGAACTGTAGTCTCTAAACAGTGCTTGCTGCCAGCCACCTAAGTCAAAAAGCCTTACTCAAGGTCATACACAGCTTCAAAGACCAGTAAACAAATGCACCAGACTCTTTTATAAATAAATAAATAAATAAATCAGCCATTTCACTTTTTTAAAACATCAAGGAAGGGTCCTATTATGGGCCATTATTTTTTTTAAGGCCACTTATTACATTCTTCTTCCATCTCTCCTGGGCTCTTTGGGAGAGAACTTACATGGTAATGACTCATTTGACTTTCTCCATCCCCTTCACAGAGCCAAATAGTTTGAAGTATTGACACTAGGAGTCAGAATTAAATCCAGGAGTATATATAAACCTAGTTTCCTGACAGCAAATGGCCAAGACTAGGCAGAACAAAGCTCTGTTATGTTTTACTTTGTTATGCGTTCCCCTCTCCAATTCATCCTAATAGTGAAGAGAGCATTACTTTGGAAAGGACTGACCTATTGAGAAATAGGCAAGTCACTCACCCTATTTGTTTGAATTTGAGTGAATTGCATAATTATGTTCTGAGTAGCATATAATTTCTTTGCAGCTGTTACAAAGCTGCTAATGATAGGTGGAGAGAAAGTTTTTTTTGGCCAAATGATCTTACACAAACTGCCTGTTGCCTAAATACGATAAGAAATTCTGAACTGATATATGTTTGATGTCCATAACTTAAAATCTCATTTCTGAAGATTAACTTCTACCCTAAAAACTTCCTTTCAGGTGCCCCCCGCCCAACTTTTTTCCTCAAGTTACCTGGGAGATGCCTACCTTTCTTTTCACTGAAGGTTTCACAGCTTTCTTGCTACATTTCTTGACCTTAAGTAAATTAGTTTCCATTAGTGACTTATCAGAAACTGGAATTGCTTTTGCACACCTTTTCAAACAAGCACACACACAACTGGGTCTTGGGAAATCTACCAAGGTTATTTTGGTGTTTAGACATCTAGATGAACACAATCTGATGCTACTAGACTACAAAAAAGCAAGTCTCAAAGCTTGTACCAATGGATCTTAAAAGAAGCTGATACCTGTAGCGGTCTGTAGAGTGCGTACTCATCTCTAAAGATCTGATCATGGTGACTGACACAATCCAGCCAACGGCCATCTACCAATGCCTGTCCTATGGCAATAGCTTGAGCTCTGGAAGTAAGAGAGTTTTGAATCCCAAGTTAGTTACACAAAGTATTTGTTTAAAAAATGCTGTGGTGTAGTACACTCTCTCACTGAATTCCTTCCACTTCGTGACGGAATTGTTTTTTATGCAAGATCAAAAGTAAATTGAAGTATAGGTATGAAGTTTTAATTATTTTCCATAGTATTGCTATAAACGATAAAAAAACATGGGGGAGTGTTAAAAAAGAATATTAGAAAACAATCTCTTTCCTAAATATTGTCTAATTCAATGAAGTAACTTGATCTGTAAAATTTGATCTGAGCACATGGATCTCTGCTACCTGGTGGTGATGTGGCCGTTCCTCATAAGCCAATTGACCAGATCCTTTCCCACAATGCAGTTGGGATGTGTACGTAGCCAATAACGATGATCCTGGAACTCCAGCCCACTGTTGTGATGGCAGATTTTCTTCCAGAGGTCCTTCAGCTGGACTGAGTCCTACAAGGCAAAGCAATGACATTTTGAGATAGCACAGACCTTACGCACCAGGCTTAAGTGTTCTCTCTTGTCTTAAGAAGAGACTATTATCTCTGTCGCAAGAGATTCACAGTGACCTCCCCAACCTCTGGATATAGTGAAACTGCTGGACTTTTACGAAAACAGAGACACTCATACTTTATTTTGAAAACTGTTTTGGTAACATTTTTCATTCTGACTGCTACTGCTTAGGAAAAAATGAAAATTATATGTTGAATTTCCTTCCACTGTTAGACAGCTTTTTTTCCTGAGACAAAGATGTTCTCACACTTTTGTGTTGTTGACACTTAGCACTGGAGAAAGCAATCACTAGCCCTGGAGTATGCAGAGCTGTGGTACATGCATATGCTACTGGGCACCCACACATCTCCTTAAATATCTATCAAGAACTCCCTGACCTTTCCATGTTTCAAAGTTTCTTTAATTATTGGGTGCACTGAGTCTCTGTCCCCCAATCATCCTGGATTCTTCACTGCCCGTTCCACAGTATACCCCCAGGGAAGGGAAAGTGCAATCCTTCGGACAAGAGACAGGCATAACTGAAGACCTGTGCTCTGCTTTCCAGTATATCCAGTCAGCTAGCTAGAGTTTTGTTTTTTTTCAAGAGCCTTACAACCACCTGAGAGCTGGGGTTGGAGTAGTGTTCTGTACATGTGTGTTTTGGCAGGATTGTTTTTGCCTGTTTTTGGACATGTTTGGAGTTGGGGTGTAGTTTTGCCTCTGTGTTCTTTTGGCAAGGTGTACTTTGGACATCACCAGTTTTCCTTCTGTGACATTTGTTAAGAAAGTAATTTGAACTTTGTGGCTAGACATTTACAGAAGTCATTTTGTGAAAGTGCCCAAGAAATTTCTCAGATGCGGGTGGGCAGCAGGCACACTGGAGAAGGCTGAAAACTCCAGAATTCTATCAGTCAGGATGTGAACAGGTTGAAAAACAGATGATAAGAGAAGTGTTGTAGGATGTGTGTGTGAGTCCGCGTTTGTGTGTTAAACAGTCACAAAATCACTGCCCATTATGAAGTATCACTCCTTTCCTAGGGCAGAAGACAAGAATGGACATCCATTGACAAGAGAGGGTAAATGAATCTTTATTTCACTCAATGACCAGAAAACTGGAATAAATAAAACAAAATAAAATATACAGTATCAAATATAGAATAAAATAAAATAAAATATAGTGTAGACAAGAGAAAAAAATCCAGCAGAACTGGGAGAAACAGTCACCTTTCTTTCCTGATACAGCCCCCTCGTCAACAAACCACCATCCCCACAAAAAAACCAACATGCTCTGCAGGGCTAGAAACCCTTCAGAGGCAATTGTGGGGCAGGTTTAAAGGCTCCAGGGGAAGGGGGAGGGATGCGTTTCATCATATCATGGAATAACAGAGTTGCAAGAGGGCCTGTGAGCTATTAAATACAATTCCCTGCTCAATGCAGGATCTTCAGCTAGAGCATCCCCAGCAGGTTGCCGCCCAGCCTCTTTCTGAAGACACCCAAAGGAGGAGACATCTTTCTACGCAATTGGTTCCATTGCCAAATGGAAAGTCAAGAAATGCTTTCTAATGTTCAATCAAAATCTATTCTCCTGTACTCTGGGGAAGCAGACAACAAGCCTGCATCCTCCTCTTTGTGATAACCCTTGGAGTATTCAAAGATGGCAATCATGTCACTCCTCACTCTTCTCTTCACCAAGCTGAACATGCCCAGCATCTTCAAACTTTCCTCACATATTTTGTTTTGCTCTCCATACCATTTATCATCCTTGTTGCCTTTCTCCAGACTCTCTTGAACTTGTCTATATCTTGCTTAAAATGAGCAGCCAGAACTGAATGCAGTACTCCAGCTGTGGCACGAGCAACACAGAATATGGGACTATTACTTCCCTAGAATCATAGAAATGTAGAGTTGGAAGAGACCACAGGGGCCATTCAGTCCAACCCCCTGCCATGCAGGAACACCCTCAAAGCACTCCCGACAGATGGCCATCAAGCCTCTGCTTAAAAACCTCCAAGGAAGGTGACTCCACTACACTCCGAGGCAGCATATTCCACTGCCGGACAGCCCTGACTGTCAGGAAGTTCTTCCTGAGGTTCAGTTGGAATCTCCTTTTCTGCAGCTTGAATCCATTGCTCCTTGTCCTGGTCTCTGGAGCAGCAGAAAACAAGCCCTCTCCTTCCTCCACGTGGCATCCCTTCATCCCTTCCCTGGGAAACTATACTTCCACTAATGCAGGCCAAGATAACATCTGTCTTCTTTGCTCCAGTATCACACTGCTGGCTCACATTCAATTAATGATCAACAGTAATTCAAAGCAACTTTACTCACATAGTACCGCTGAGCCAACTATGTACCATCCTACACCTGTGCATTTGATCTTTATGACCTAACTGCAGAATTTTGCATTTGCTTGGCTGAATTTCATGTTATTAATTTCATCTCAGTTTTGTAGTTTACCAAGGTCCTTTTGAATTCTGTTCCAATGTGTTAATTAACTCTCCTAGTTTTGTACAATCTGTAAATTTGATAAGGATTCCCTCCTTCCCATCATCTAAATCGCTGATAAAAATATCGAAGAGTTTCTGCCCTAGAACAGAACCTTGCACCATTCACTTGAGACCTCCTTCCAGTCAGAAGCACAGCCATTGATGACAATTCTTTGAGCATGGTTTTCTAACCAATTACAGATCCTGCTAATGGTGTTCTCATTTATTCCATATTTAGTCAATTTGCTAATTAAAATATCATGGGGGACTTTATCAAATGCTTTGCTGAAATCCAGCTTTCCCACCATCTACTAAACTAGTGGCTCAATTAAAAATAAAAGATGTAATCTTAGTTTGGCAGGATTTGTTCTTGACAAACCCACCCTGGCTCCTACTAATCATTGCATTGTTATCAAGATACTTGCAAGCAGACTCCTATACAATCTGTTCTAATATTTTTCCTGGTACTGAGGTCAGGTGATTTTTTTGCCTTTTTTTGAAAAAAGAGATAATGCTGCTCATCTCTAGTCCTCACCTTTTCACCAAGATTTCTCAGAAAAGACAGCAAGTGGTTCTGTGAGTATGTCAGCAAGTTCCTTCAATATTCTGAGATACTCATGCTGGTGCTGTAGCACCAGCTCCAGACTGTATTTAGGCACAACGCTCTATGCTACTTGATAACTTGCAATATAATTCTCAGAGCTATAATTTTTTTTAAAAAAAACCTAATATCACTTAGTAAACTACATAACTAAACCTAACTAAACATCAGCATAGTCTGGAGAGTTCATTTATACAAACACATCTCCAACATCCGAACTTCCTGACTGGAATATCACCAGACATCATCTCAAAATACAATGCTATTTCAGCACAGGTTTTTCTGATTTAAGATGGAAGCCAATGGGAGATAATGTTGCAAATCACTCATATGCACATAGATGCTGATACAGTGCCTCTCTGCCAAAAATGTCTACACTGTTATCTTCAGTGTTACAACAAAAAGAGACATACATCCACATGTATGCAAGCAGTATAATAATGGATCTTCTCTTGTAAAAGGAGTTCAAAATTGCTTTTTCAAATCTCCTTATAGGTATTCAGCAATTCTTGAAATGACTTTTTTTAAAAAATAAATAAATAAAAATCCAAGTGTTAATTTTCTGTATACAGGCTGAGCATACTTATATTTCTTCAGAAGACAGGCATTCACTTGAAAATAGCTTTTTTTAAAAATAGCGTTTTTTAAAAAAAATTACACACACATTGGCCATGAAGATAAACTCTGTATCCTCAACAACTCAACAGAAGGATGTTATAAACAGTGCTTGGCAAAGTTCCTTTTTTGGACTACAGCCAAAGCCCCTGGTTAACATGGTCCACTGGCCATGATGAGTAGACAATTCTGGGAGTTGTAGCCCACCCACTCCACAAAGCAAAATTCCTAAGCTCTGGATAGAAATATCATAAAATGGGGCAAAACAAGACATTACAGATAATGGGCAGAAAAGGTAGCAAGCCTAAGGAATCAGGTAGCACAAAGGAAGAAAGGCACTACTTATTTCTGTGAGAAATACAAAAGATACAACAAAGGCTCGGTATATACCAGAAGAATCTTGCGCTCATCTTCATTGGCTTCCTTCACATAGGTGCGATTAGCTTGCGGACTGACAGACGTCTCATAGGAAGGCACCATGGGAGACCCCGATCGATCCAAGGACAGGTTAGTAATGCTGGCTGATCTGGTGGGAGAAAGAGGACAACGGTTATCCTCTTAAGCTTACTCCACTTCTTTCAAATTAAAGTTTAACAGGACATGTCAGAGTTTACAATACTGAGAAACTTCTCAGTAATCTCTCTCTCACCAAGCCAATATAACCAGTTTTCAAAAATCAGCAATTGGAAACAAGGAACGTTAACAAAAAGCAAATCAATGATATTAAGCTAGTTTTTCCACACATGAATTTCTGTCTCCTTCATTCCTCAAAAGATAAGTGTCTTTACAGGAATATGAATATTATTTAAACCCCTAAACCATTAACCAAATAAAGTAAAACTTAAAAATTCTCTAAGGAACAAAGGACTAAATAAAGATTGGTAAGGAGAAGCCAAATAAAAAATGTTTAGATTTCTCATTTCTTCTGACCAGAAGTAGAAAATGATGGCTTTGAAACACCCAAACCTATGTCATCTTAATATAAATAGTAACTTAGATAGTTACTGTTTAAAAGTATTTTATGTATATTCTTGCAAAAACGCAAGTAGTACTTTGTTACTGTTGGCTTGGTTTTGACAGTAACTATGCCGTTTGTTACTTTAAAATACTTCAAGTTTTAAAATATAATGGCATAATTGAATAATTCCACTCAAACAGCTCTAAAATGCCTTAAAATGCCTTCTTAAGGTAACTTTAAAATAATAACTACAAAATGTTGATCATGCCCTGCAATTTCTTATTGTCACATTATGTATACTCACATTACTTCTAAGATGTAACTTCACTAAATCCTCATTACATTCTTATTACAAAATAAAGAAATAATGACTTTCCAGAAATGGTTACTTGTGACTCATTACTTCCATTATCAGACCATACCATAATCAGAGAGCATGACCCAATTCAGGATTTAGATGCCAGGCCAAATCAGACAGAGACAAAGAAAATTGGAAGTTGACATGAATACAACATGAAGCAATCTCCTCAAAATGCCCAAAGCCTAAGGCTGTATTAGCTCAGTTTTAGTATAAATTTCCACATAACACATATAATGAAGCCTATTATTTGCAAGACACTTTCTATTTCTGATTCTGTATGGACTGAACACTTACAGTCCTCCCTCCACATCTGCATGTTTGACCTTTGTGAATTTGATTATTCGCTAAGCACATGCACTCCCTCTCTCCACTATACCCCTCCCATTCCCTTGCATTTTGCCAGGCACAGAGAAAGAAGGCAAGTGTGCCCGGGCAAAAGGCGAGAGAATAGGGGAAAAGGCACACATGCGTGCACCTTCCTTCTCCTCTGCAGAGTTCCCTCCTCCCATTCCCCTGCCTTTTGCCCTGGTACAGAGAATGTGCATCAAGGCAAAAGGCAAGGGAGGAAGGGGTACGCATGTGTGCCTCCTCCTTCTCCCCTCCAGAACTCCTCCCTCCCATTCCCTTGCCAGTTGCCCACATACAGAGAAGGAAGGCTTGCACGCCAGAGGAGAAGGCAAGGGAAAGGGAGGGGGAGTTATCCACAGTTTAAGTTTTCACAAGAGTTCTGCACTCTGAACTCTCATAAAAGCGGAGGGGCCATTGTCTTTTTAATTATAACTACGTCTGCATTGTTGCATTTTTTTCCCCCAGGAACAGCAAATGGCCAAAAATATCTAAGGACTTGGGTTCATCTTTTATTATGTATCTGTTAATACAAATGGACTAGCAATTTTTAACTCGGCATATGAGCTGTATACCTGAATCTGAAAATACTGTTAGAAATATGATTATGTACAGGTCTATCCCTAGCTCAGCAGACTGGCTGAAATTTGTAAGGCTTTTAAGGACTTGTAAAACTGTTCACAAAACTTTAACTAAGTTAAACAAACCAAAAAAATATTGTTTAAAATATTATACATGAGAAGATCCTTCTCAATACATTTTATTCAATATTTATCTGAGCATCTAAGTTCACAATAAAATAATATAGAGACTTAAGAACGTGACAGAATCCCTGTTTTTTCAAAGACTACCAGAATTTGGAATTTTTTTTTAAAAGGAGAGGAACTGAACAACAGAGTGAGGATTGTCAAAACTGTTTTGAAAGGCCAAGCAATGTTTTGGAAGGGAAAACTCATTTGTTAAAAATAAATTTATTTTCATCTCCTATAAATCCAAGGCTGAGCCATCATACCACCCTGAATACACCCAACCTCATCTGATTTTTGGAAACTAAGCAGGGGAAGGTTTGGTTACTCCGTACATGGAAGATTCCTAGAAGTAACAAGAGGAAACAAGAAAGGGTCTCTAAACAAACAGAACACCAGATCAGAACTGGGGGTAGTAGAAACCTCCAAACAGACAGTATGAGAAACATAAAGGACACAGATCAACAGAAGCCTATAAGCAATAAAATACAGATAATGATAAATACAATACAAAACAGTACAATATAAATGTATACAGTATAAGAAAATATGAAACAGGGGCAGCTAAACTATTGTTAAATAGTTCAAAACAGAATATGGTGTTCATGCAGAAATATGAAGTCATATAAATATATAAGCCCATTCAAACTAGCATGTGAATACGATTAATGTGCAATCTTTCAAACACTGATATTCATTGCTTCAGTTGTCAGGTGTAGACATCTGGCATAGTCAATCTGTGATCATTGGGGCTACTGTGGAAAACTTCATCAGAACAGTCTGATGAAGACTTATTGAAACAGCTCCACATTCCTGGGAGAACTTGTGTTGCAGCTCTTCATTTCATTTTCTAAGTGATATCTTCTGCATTACATTTTCTTGTCCTACTCATATTTTCATATATACATATATTCACATATACATACTGGCCAGAAACCTGTACCAGCTACTTAGTTAAGACTACTCAGCTAAGTAACCTCTCCTGACTCGATCTCCCCAGACCTGATGGAAACACCATTTACCTGTACTCTAACTGCAGGTTCTCTGCACACAGCTGATACACAGTAAAGAAGATATGGTAGGGGGGGAGTTATGATTGTGGCAACCGAGTCACAATCCTAAATTTTCAAAGGGCTTCATAATGTGATATAGGTCTTTCAGATCTTTACATTGATCATATATTTGCTTACCAAAAGTCACTTTTCCTTGGGTTCAAACCCTTCTATGAGTGGATTCCTTTTGTTGTAATAACGAGGATCCTTGTATTAATACATGTAATGTGCCATGAGGCTATAATCTCTGTTCACACCTCTGTTAATTTATTGGAATTTGTAAATATAATTCAATTTAGCTGTTTCTCTTTCTAGGATTCCATTGTAATTCCCTTGTTCAAGGACCACAACCTTTAAATCTTGTACTCTATGTCTAGGAAGGCTGAAATGTTCTGCAACTGGATTTGGAGTATTGCCAGTTTTAAGGTCAGATTTGTGTCCATTTATCCTCTTGTGTACAGACTGTCCTGTTTGTCCAATGTAGAGTGTTAGAAGGGCATTGCTAGCAGAGGATGTTATATATCACACTGGAGGAAGAACAAGTAAATATACCTATCTCTGACGTTGCGTGTGATGTTACTGGCAGCTGTCATACTGCTCCCAGAGTAGATGCAGGGACACAGCTGGCAACTGGGTTTGTGGCAGGATCTTATCCTGTACTACCATCCATGTTATGTGCCCTGTTTTAAGTGTATCATATCGTACAGTTTATTATTCCTTCCTTCCCTCTGTGTGTGTCTGTGTGTGAATGTGAGTGTGTGTGTCTGTCTACACACACACACACACATATATAACACACATACACACACACAAACGATTTTAGATTGTATACCTTTGGCAGGACCTATTTTTGTCGTTGTTTTACTTGTAAAGCACTATGTACAAGAGTAGCACCATACAAATAAATGATAATAATCATAATATGAGTAGCTGTTTAAGATTAGGAGGCTGTCTGTAGGCCAACAAAGGCCTGCCTTCCAGAGCTTATGAGAGGGCTGTACTATTCTCAGAACTGGTTGAGGATGTGTTTGAGAGGTCTCAAGCTGGAGATTGTAGGTGACCACTAGCAGTGTACTTATTGTTCCTGCGTACTAATCTTACCTTGTTGATTTGTTTCTTCACCTCCTTAGGTGAAGATTGTAGCTTGAGAAATGTCTGATGTAAATCTAAGAGCTGAATCTCTGTCTTCTGGCTCTGAACCAACATGGTTGCATTGGAGGGCTTGGCTGTAAACAATGGATTTTGTAGTGTGTTCTGGGTGGAAAGTGGGGGTATGTAAATATGTGTAGTAGTAGAACATCCTTCTCCAGGCACAGATTGGAAAGTTGCAATCTACAGGAACAGATGTACATTCCAAAGATTCCTTGAAACCAACAACCAGCTAGGAAAACATAGCAAAAACCCCTCAAGCTCCCTAACTAAAAACAATCTCCTGCCACTAACAGAAATAGCACATCTTCTATTCTCAGATTTTCCCAAGGCTAAAGAGGCAGGTATCTAATCCTCTGGAGATCAGCCCCACCCCCGGCCTATTTAAGCACTTAATTAAGTAGCTGATACAGGATTCTGGCCTTATATTGTACTGTTTTGTACTGTATTGATATTTATATTATACTAATGTATATACCCAGCAATGCCTGGGATTTTATTTTCTCATAGATAATACTTGTTTGAAAGATTTGAGATCCTGTGTCTCTAATTCCCCAAACTGTCTAGTACTTGTAATTTTTCCTCATATTCCCCAATCCAATCTGTATTCAGAGTTATTAACATACACAGGTTGGGCTCCTGAGGGAATATACTGCCCTCCTCCTTGCTGTTAGGCCTCATCTCCATAGTGACCAGCCAGGCCCAAGAGCTCTCTGGCTGAGAATTCTAAAGGTCCCTCCCTAAACTGCAAGCCCCAGGATTCCACAGAATCTTCTCAGGCAGCCAATCATATGAGGTCTTCGCCTGACACAGACAAACATATAAACGTTG
Source organism: Ctenosaura bakeri (assembly GCA_948474755.1). NCBI lineage: Eukaryota > Metazoa > Chordata > Lepidosauria > Squamata > Iguanidae > Ctenosaura > Ctenosaura bakeri. The sequence continues at coordinate 392,607 of CAOLHI010000735.1, read as the reverse complement.
ACCTTTATATAGTAGGTTACCTATAGGCTTTTATTGTTCTGTATCCTTTATGTTCCTCACAGTATTATTTACTTTTATACTAACACTTTTTTGACTATCTCTTTGGAGTCCCCCCTCCACCCTCAGATTCCTAGGAATATCATGGGAGCCAGGACTAGGAAACAATCTAGCCTAAAACCCTGGAGAGTCACTGAGGCCAGACAGAGAAAGACTATGTTCCAAAGTAGTTGCAAAGATGATGAGTTCCAGAACTGACAGAACTGGGTTTTCATTTATCTTGTGTTAAGTGAGGACATGATGAAGAAAGGACTACAGTATTTCCTAACATAAATGTTGCTATTTATGGTAGAAAAATTCCCACCCGTGGTGTTGATTTTTACATTCTAGAGGCAAGATTCTGTTTTTTATTAGTTTCTTTAGGTTTAATTGTAGTATATATTTTATTTATCATGTATACCTAAGTTTAGATTTGCTTATTTGCAGTATTTGGCGGGTGTGGTAAAAGTGCAAGCAGAAGGAATATGATGCCCTTTAAGGCTTTTCTTACCGCCAGAGACTGCTTTAGAGTCCCCAAATGTGCCCTGTGCTCTGAAAAACAGGGCATGGTGGTCAGAATACAATGGTAGTTCTCCTTCTTTGAATGGTGGTCTTGTGTATTCCAAGATACCTTCCCCAACAAACTCCAAAAATCTAACAAAAGGAACGGAAGTGGATCAAAGCCATATCCAGTTAGGCTTTTTTCCCTTCAATTTTATTCATATTTTTTATTAGCGTAGCCTACTGAGAATCCCAGAGACTGAAAATTGGCCTGCACAATCTTCTGAAGTTGTCTACTCCAATCTGTGGATTAAACATACACTGTTCTGATTTTGTTTATCTTCTTCCTTCCTTTCTTACCCAACTACAAACCAGGGAACAACTTACATCAACCTACTTAATAATTCTCAAGTCCAGTTTGGCATTTGACAATGTCCACATTCAGCTCTATGTAGACAGGCACTTCTCAGAAAAGACTTGTATTTATGACTGCCATCTTACCACAAGTTTGGCGATGGAAAGTGAGAAGTATGTCACTAGTATTCCAACCGTAACACAACTGTTTATCTAGACAAACTTCAAGGCTCCCCCAATACCACACACAGCATGTCATATTCAGACCCCAGCCTAACGTAACTTATTATTTCAATTATACCTGTACACAGAACAATTTCTATGAAAGGCATATTCAGGTATTGTGACCCAGCAACTGTACAAGCACAGGAAGTAAATGTCTCTGAAATGACTGCAATTTTTATTTCAGTCAACAGAAGAAGTGATTGGAAATCTGCTTTCAAGGTCTAAAAAATACCCCTCCATGGTAAATTCTGCACAGCCATTAGTTACAGACAAAGCACGATTAAGTTTTCACACATAATTCTCTGCATGGTGAATCAAAGGTGCATCCTGAGAATGACCCAAGACATCTCCGATTTGTTGCAGTTTTCCCCTTATAGTCAAACCAGGATATTATGTTTACCTGTTTTGGCTCAAGAGAGGATCTCAAGCTATGTTCCTCCAGCTCCCTCAAGCCATTTTTGCAGCCAAGAAAATTTGCTCTCTCCCACTCCCAAAAGCACTTCACTTTAAAAATTAGACCCCACTTCTTTGTGTGTGAACTGAGGGGTAAATCCAATTTTTACATACAAATGTGACAGACATATGAAGAAATGTGTCTCTTTCCCACTTCTCCCAACTCATTTGGACCTTGAGAATGCCAACATCTTTGCTGTGCTTTCCTTCACTTGAAGGCACCAAGCAACATGTGTTAAGAGTTTGTAGTCACAGCACAAAAGTCTACCTACAAACACAGACAACAGGTCTTTCTAGTCCAGCATCTGGTTTCTCAGTGTGATTAACCAGATGTTTCTAGAAAGCCTGCAAATAGCAAATGAAAGCAGCAATCCTTCTCTCCGCAAGTGGCACTCAGTGGCATGGTCCCTTTGAAAGACAGAGGCTCCATTTAGCTGTCAAAGAGCCATTGATAGGGCCTGTCCTCCATGCAGTCATATCCTTACCTCCCTAGATCTTTCTTCCTAACATGCTCTTCTGACTAATTTCAGTATCAAAACATTATGTTTTAAATAAAAAATAAGTGGCCCAACAAACAATCATTGACAACAGGCAGTTTCCATAAGCATTTGACATCACATGACAACTGAGAAGTGTTATCACAAACAAGTGTTTTAAATGATGTTTCTCTTACTGCCACAACTCCCTTCCCTGGTTTGCTACTGTCAACCATTAGACTATTTAAATCTGTCCACTGACTATCATTAGGATTGTTAAATGGCCAAGCATTTTTGGCTTAACCATTCGCAACTACATCCTGGCAAGTTGCTAGTGAAATGAGTTGCAAAAAAAGCACAGTTGGAGCCTTTTACAACTGATTCCATCCTGACTCAACAGAACCTAATAGGTATTGGTTCAACTCTGCTCTTTTCAGAGCAGCCCAAGCCACCAGTTATGTTATAAGTCAATCTTACCAGCTGTAATATTAGCCAGAACAACTCCGTCTGTCTGTAGCTTCATGGATTGCACCCATGTATCCTCTGACTCTGTGTACTTGTGCTGTAGGCTATAAAGTCAGATTGAATTCATTTTCCCTGATGTCTTTGCAGACTGACAGCACAGACATACCTCAGTTAACAAAGCCTCTGGCAGTGCAGCTCCTTTTAATAAAATCTTTTTATACATACCCAAACTCCAACTCCAATTTTTCCTTGCCATCCTCTGACTAGCTACATGTTTTTAGTAGCATCAGCACTGGATGGATAGTGAAGGAGGGCTGGAGAAACGGACTTTTGGCACTGGGGTTCAGCAGTGTGTTTGCTGTACACAAAGCAATAAACAAAGCCTGTGGTAGGAAACAGCGGGAATTGACACCACTGATCCTACTATAGCCATGTGTATCTGCTGATGACAGGCAAGGTAAAGAGCAGCTATCTCCAGAATCCCTCACTAAGCATGCTCCAAAACCAAAATAGAGAGAGAAAGAGGGGAGCAGATACACCTATCTCACCAGTTGCCCACCCCCAGCATTTAAAAAAAAAAATAGATCTCTAAGGCCACCAAACTGGAAATCAAAAAAAATGCGGAGACTCATGAAAGAAAAGGTAATTTCTAGATGCATTCTGGAAGAAGCCTTCCAGTGATCGCTGGAAAGTTCAAAATACTTTTGTTTACTTATGCAAGGTTTACCTTACCTGGCTGTTTCTCCTCATATATGCATATTGTCTACTACTGAATAAAAAGTTTACTGAAATATCTTCATCTGCCCCCACCTTTTTTTTCTTTCTGGTAGTATAGAAACCTATCCCTATTCTTTCTGTGTCATTCTGCCTCTGGTACCAATCTTCTGTCATAGAAATAATGTCAAGAAACCTATCTATTTCATTAGCCGAGGTATACCTATACAATAGTTACCTGCAAACTCTGGTTTAAAGCAAATCAGAATTACCATTGAGTCCAGTGTACATTTTTAACTCCCAGTAACAAGAAAGTGAGGATGGGGTAATAATATTCACAAAAGGCAAGTAGAAGGATCCAAGGAGAAATTCTCTTCCTTTTAACCATGACTTGCATCAATGCAGGCATGTCTCTATGAAGCAGGCTTCAGTCTGCTTCCCCGAGAGTCAGATATCTATTATTACCAAAAACAGGTACTGGTGGAGGATTAATTCACACAGTTGCTTCTTGGGTCATGAGTTCCCACCTGTACACTGAAAGGTGGGGAGAGGGGGAGGCCTACAAAAAGGAAGTATTTGGTCCTTTAATACCACCAGCTTATCATTTGCTGTTTTATGCTTTACACTTTCTTAAGAGCCCCTTCCTAAGTAAAGCAGCATAAAAAGGCTCATGAAATATTGTAGAAAGAGCTGGATGTCTGGCATCATATACTGAACGAGTTATACAACAGAGATAAAGAATATTAGATAATACAGATGCCAGCTTTCCATAAACCACAAATGTCTCAAATAATCTAATCATCTTCCGCTGGAGGAGTGGGGGGAAAGAAAGAAAGGAAAAATCAAGAAATTGATTTTTTTACCCACAGCCCACGAAAGTCAGAGGACAAAGATGTCATTTTCTATGATCCCTACCTCCTAACAGATTGCTTAAATCAGTCAACACAAAATAACATAAATACCAGCCAAACACAAACACATCCAATGACATTAATAAAGACAAACTGTTCTGTTTCAACCATTGGACAAAGAGCACGACTATCCTACAGAAGTATCAGTGTCAGCCTTTTTAAGAAAAGTTTGTTAAGGCCCCAACTGATCAGAATCAGCCTAAGAAATTTCACATGCACACCATCTCTGATTTCACTCAGCACCGAAACTGAACTCTGGACCTCATGCTGTATTTCCACTATACGTGATAACTCACAAGAGGTCTGCAATCTCTTGAGTGATCTCATGCAAATACCACGTTGATATAGCCCCACTGTCAAAGGAAACAATTATCTTTCAAGAGAAAATCAGTGCCATTTTAAAACCTGGTCAGATTTATGTTGAGAATCTATACAAGGGCAACGGTGTACCATGGTTGCTACAGGCACAACTTCAAGCAAAGAAGAGTTTGAGTAACTCACCTATTCCGTGCAGGGGATTTTCCTGCTTCCTCTTGAACTGATCCAAGACGCGTTGACAAAGTAGCAGATGAAGAGTCTGGATGAATCAAGCTGCACGGAAATGATGGTACATTTGAACAACAATTAGTACAAAACTGCAGTGTTAATGCAGATCAGTGCTATCTTCTGAGCTTTTAAAAAAGTGGAATATTTTTTTTTTGCCTTTGATCGTCAAAGTGAAAAACAATTTTTAAGTTATCCCCTAAGATTATTCTAACAGACAAGTGGTCACATGCTTAAAAAAATGTCTTCATCCCGAGTTCTGTCTTTGAAACACAAAAGTCCAAACAGACCAGCATCTGAAAGTAGCAGAAGATCTTCTCTTTGCATCCCACTCTACTTTATTGTTTGAATTTAATGGTCAGCGTGTTTTTAAAAACTATTTTATAAACATTACCCGATTTGAGCAAGACAGAACAAGTAAGTTATCTATACCAGGTTTATAAAATACCAGGTTTCATACAACAGGGACCAAAACTTTCTTCTGTTTGCGGGAACATGACTTTGAATGGAAGATGTCCCTTACCAAAGTGATCTCCAAGAAATCTATTGCTGGTTGTGCTTTCGCTGAGAACAACACTGGCCAACGCTGGTAAGAGAAAGCAGACTATATCTCCTCAGAGGCATTCCCTTTTGCTTGTTATGGGAAAGCATAAGGAATATGCTGGCTGTGGATGGAAAATGCAGTACTCTATAACCTATTTGTGTTTGACATTCCTGAACCAATTGTTTTTCAATTCAGAACCACCAGAGGGAGCTGCATTTTTTTTTAGAAATTTTAAAAAAGAACAGGATTGCTCTCTCAGGAGACAAGTTAAATCTCAGCTACAGCATATCAGAGATGATTGGCTTCAGTGTTTGCTCAGAGAGGGGTTACAGGAGTACACTCTCTGCTGCAGCATTACCACAGCAACCTGAGCCATCATACACAAAGACTTTATTCAGACTTGAGGAACTCACACATCAACATCTTGGTGAATTTTTTCATTATATACCTGTCCTTCCTATCCCTTAAAGCTGAAGGACTGTTAACAGGGCCTCTATCTTGATGCTGAGTTTTGAAACTGACTACCCAGCATGAACTTTTCCATTTAGAATCAAGCCAGAGAAGTTCAAGATCTTAAAAGTCTGCCCTTCTGTATGGCAATCAAAGTGAGGCATCTTTCCCAAGAATTATGAGTGACTAAAAGTTCTTCAGTTTCAGTAAAAAGGCCACATCTTCTCACCACAGTTCCAACAGTGGTGTGTCTAGGTCACTGGAAAGAAGGCAAGGACAAAGAGGCTAATCCAAGTGGAAGCCTCCAAGAACAATGAGTTCCCTTCCAAATAAATTGTATGGCCTTCCTGTACTATTTTGTATAAAAAATACCCTTTCTGACAACTAGAAGTGGCCTTCCAGCCACTTCGAGTGTTTTCAGTGGTCTAGGCGGCCCCTGAAGGGTCTGGGACATAAAAGTGGGCACTAGACCTGTAACAGTGGTCCAGCTCTGGGATAAAGCTACTGGAAGTAAGAGTGGAGGGTTCTGCAGAGCATTTAGAGAAAGAAAGGGCAGAGTGTGAGGAAGAGGCTTAGATTCTGGATGAGGAATCCCTGAGAGTTGAATCTGCCCTACAGACCTGAGATTCCCCATCTCCACTTTACTGACAGAAGCCATAGCACACAGAAAGTTGACAGGCAAACACTAAAGCAACAAGTGGTGTCTTCCTGACTGATGTTTTCTGGCCACTTGTGAAAGAGTTGCAAGGCTGGATGAACAACAGATTTTGCAAACACTTAAAAAAAATTAAGCCAGTGGCTAAAAGGTCAAACATAAAACTAAATGGATACCTTTGCCAGGCAAGGTCTTCTTCCAGGAAGATGTTGCGGCTAGCTTTTCTGCTACCAACAGGTGTCCGTGGTTCTCCAGGATCCAGTACTGACACACAGCTGGTAGAATCAGACAGAGCGCTCAAGTCTTCCCCAATGGAGTTACCATCTGTAGAGTGTGCGTAGCTTAAGGCTATTTTACGACAGTACGTGCAAGCCCTGAGGTCACCTGAAAGAGGAAGAAGAGATGCAGCAGCCTTGTGCTCTGTTGTGGAAGAAAGTGACAGGAAGGAAAGCCAGGAAGTTCACTGGAGAAAGGGCAGAAGATGGATCTAACCAGCAAATAAAATGTGCTTAACAGCATGGGAAACACCAATGCACTGGGATGGTGGCATCCTTAACCTAAGCAGGACAATCTCTCTACCTTTAGTTTTCAAGTGAGGCATTTCATTACAACCAGAGCACATGTTTCAGCGTACTGATGACATGGCATTCCCACAACTTTTGTCCCTGGTCCATCAGCGTTGACTTTAAATGAGGGTAAAATCATTTAATAGGATTTTTACATGTTTAAAAGCAAGATGGGTTTGCCATCCAGGTGCACTCTAGGGTCAAAAAGATTTGTGGGGAGCAATACCACATTTTGTGACAAACTGGGGAAGGCAAAGCACATGTCAGAGGTATATATCCATGGTGCATTCTAGAAATCTTTGGGAAGTTTAAGCCATGGTTCTAATCTGTCTGTACCCTCTTATGTACACACCTAGTGGTTTCTTCATTCACTCCTCATACTTTGAAGACTATTACAAAGTTAGCAAAACAACTATACATTACATATTTAAGGAACAGATACGAAAAAAAGCCCAATTTTTCATCCAAAAGTAGGCAAAAAAAAGCATGTTGGCAGAACTACAAATGTGTGGATGAATGCCGGTTTTACTTGAAGCATGCAAAGAATTTCTTATACCCATTTTTCATGGAGCTATGAGTGAAGAGGATGAAGAAACTAACTCTCCATGTGGAAATGCTCAGTGCTAGATTGTGTCTGACCCCTTCTGTGTCAAGCAAAGCAAATTTTTGCCCCTTCCTTCCTTGACAGGTTGGATGTTTGAACACAGCACACTTTACCTGTGTAACCCATGAATTTTCCGGGGATTTCCTGGTTGCAGCATCGGCTGCAGAAGATCTGCCCACATAACCGGCAGTGATGTCTGCGTCTAAAGGTGGTGAATTTCTCACTACAGTCATAGCACTCCTTACACTGGCTGTCTGGCATCCAGTACTGCTTCAGGTCACTATCCTATGGAAGAAGTTGGGTACAGTCATAATACAAGACAGATTTTCACAGGGTATTTCTATCTCTGAAGCTAACAGTAGCATGAAGTGCAACAAGACTGTAATTAGATTACATCTGCTCAGTCACAGACTAAACTGGGTTTCACAGAGCAAGTCCTTCCTGGTCCAACTGCTCAGTGGAACATTCTTAGATGGCTAACTAAAAGTTTAATCCAGCTGAAAATAACCCTTCTGTTCAAGAGGTTTTGATCACACCTGTGAAAATTACCTGAGATCTGATGTAACAATTTTGTGTTAATAGCTTAAGCAAGGGACTCCTTCTTCAATTTGATTGAAGCTCCACCCCCCCACCCCACCCTGCAAACACATTTTCTGCCATACACAGGCATGATTTACCTACTTTATGTACTGCCAACAAGAGAGTACAAACATGAATCATGAGAAATTTCTCTACTAGCAGCTATTCCTTAACCATGCAAGCAACGAAGCAGTTAGTTACAAGGCAAAAGGAATGGTGTTATCTCTCATTAAGTTATACTTGTAATGTGACTAACTATACAATGATTACTGGCTAAAGACGCTCATTACATTTACCTGTCATCTGTACCTACTTACTTCAAGCTCTGTTAAGAATTATAATTATTGTTTGATGTGATCCAATAAAAGGCAACAAAAATGATCAATTAGGCCTGAAGATTCCTTCCTTGCCATCACAGTGGCGGAAAACTATAGAGTCAGGCCATTCAGAAGGGGAAAGAGATCAGCCTCACCAGACTGGAAAGCCTTAACTAATTAATTTATTCACCATTAGCTGCACTTCCAAAGTAACTGATTATATTAGGAGGAAAACTTTTGAAATTAATGGAGATTATTCTAGCTCTCAGCCTTTGGACATTCAGGACTGGGTTGGGGAACTAAGAAGCCTCCCTCCCACATCCAATGCTGTTAACTCCAAATACCATCACCCTTAGCCTACCTGACCAAAGGAGTCACTCGTCAAAATTTAGAGTATCAAAGCTGCCCCATTCCTGTTGAAGGCAATGCTCTTCTGCTCTCTGTATAGGAGAATCAAAGGTGATATGCATGGCAGGACAATTGTTTGAAAAGACACACACAAGAAATACCTGGCTTTTTCCTTCCATGATTTCCTTGAGACGCTTTAAGACTGTACTGAGGCTCCTAAGCTGAACAGCTGTCCGAGGATCATGTCCACCAAGAGGGGGTTCTTTTCTTCTATTCTCTGAAATCAAAATGCATTAGTCACCATTTGCAAGATATATATTCTTTTTGTGCCACTAATGAAAAACCATTCAGAGCATAGTACATACAACTTTAGTTCCCTTTTTAGAAAGAGGCCAATGCAAGTGTTTAGTACTTCTAAAATGCACAGATACAAAATCTGTAGTATGCACAGCAAGCATAGATTTCCTAGAACAAAGAAGATCTGGCCACAGGGAGTTCAAATCCATCTATCCAGATAAAACCTTAACTGTTTTTATACAATTTGCTTGCAGGAAGTGTGATTCAAAAGCCTTTCAAAAAGCATTATCCTATTAACAATGTGGCTGACTTCAATACAAAACAAAACAAAAACTTGTTGGCACAGAAATTCAGCTCTAGTTGTGTGAAGTCATGCTAAAACAGCCCTTCTCAATTTTACTTTGAGTGCTACTGTTAATAACTTGAAAGCAGTATATACCAATCCTAATATGCTTTCCAACCAATAAACATACAAAAGCAAAGGAATTCAGAACCAAATACCTGTATATGAATTACTAGAACTTGTCCAGACTGAAGTGCTTTAAGCAAACATGTGAGACAACCATGTTAAGTAGAAACAGAACTCCTAATATCTATCAATAGCTAAGTAACAAAATTTAAGATCCAAATACATCTTGGCCACTAACACCAAGTCTAAAAAGTCTTCTGGTGACCAACTGGATAGGAGACAAAGTAAATTATCTTTAGGTAAAGGACATTAATGTTAGCAAACATGGTGTGGCCATGTAAAAGAACATAGAAAGCTGTTTTCCTTTTCTCTCTTGGGCTCCCATGACGCAGATCATTTTAAAACCTTAGTGGGCAAAACACAGATCTAGAACTTATTGATTTCAGCAAGGTTTCTGACTCCCAATTGTTTAGCAGCAGCAACAGCAGCAAAATGACACCCTAAATTATATTGCTGAAATGGAAAAAAAAGTTTGCAGTATACAGGAATGAATTTTTATGCAGAAATATTACAGGGGCTATTCAAATACCTGCTCACAGAATTGTTTATCTTTTAAAGTGTGCATCTGTTTTACCAACCTCTGGTAACAACAACAACAATTAAATCAAGGCAGGCTCACTGCAATCCTGAAATCTGTTCACCCATGCTTTAAAACATAGTACAACCAATAAGATAAAGAAGAAGGAAAAAGGAAGGAGATGTGAAGGAGAAAGAGGCAGTAAGTCTGCGGGGACAGGTCCATCAAGACGGGTACAAATTGGAGAAATTTCACAGCAACCAGATTCCCACAGTAGTCACAAAGCAAATTAAAGGTGCTAGTAGTAGCAGATAATGCAAGAGATGTTAAAAGTTCAGAATGGTAAAACCTATGGGCAAACTGCTAAGTGACAGGAAAGAAATTCAAGCCAGAGCTTCCCAAAAACCACAAGTAACTGGGAAGAATGCATATATCTGGAAATCTATCTGAGAACAAGGAAATAAATGCACATATCTAACCAATGTCACCTGAGAAAATTTTAATTATTCACAACAAGATTCAGCCTCAGCATGAAGGTTCCATGAAAGTTACAAGGATTTCACAAATGGATGGATAAATAATAAGATGAAAACATTAACTTTCTCTAAGTCAGTCCAATTGTTCCGGAGCCAGTTGCCCCTGCTTCTGCAGCTACTGAACTTGCAGTGGATTCCCACACAACAAACTTCATATTAAAATGAAATTTGCAGATTCAATAAGCAATGTATTAGCACTATATAACAATTAATTATATTAAACCAAACACAGACACTATAAATATAACAGTATTGTAGAAAAGACTACAATTCATGAACAATAAAGGAACATTAGTTCTGCGTGGAGAAAAAGAGTTTGCAAGTTTCACGAAATTGCTTGCCTCAGCTTTCCATTCTAATGGTCTGAAAACAGATCTTCAAAGTCTCCCAAACTCACTCTCCTTGTAGAATCCTTTGTCAAAGCAATGTTTTGTCTACACAATTTTTTAAAAGTGAGTCATGTTTCTTACCAATTGCATTGCTCTCCATTGGCCACGCATTTTATTTTGCTCCCTCTTGAAGAAGAGAAACAAACATGGCCCCTGTGTATGTACTGTTCTGCACAGCACTGATGTCAGCAGAATTGCTGGCAGCCAGGACAAGAGGCTGGCGAGCTAACAGTCAGTCTCTCAGCTTGACAGGGATGAGAAACAGAGTTTGCCTTTGTAAGCTCAGGACCTCTGTGCCTTACTCGGTTACTAACAGTTGTTTTCCAGTAGGGATCTACTGATTGGCCACATGATTCTTTTCATAAAAAAGGGAGAGGTGCAATGGAAACAAGAGATTTCTATTGGATTTTAAAATCCTTAAACTTTGTCACGCCATTCTTTCCAACCTAATGTTTTGGGTGCACTCCAAACAGTTCTATGGTTCTAGCTGTATTCACACTGCCTTTCAGTCATATTTCCATGGTAGTTTACAACTAGAAAAGGACTGAACGCAGTTAAAGTGTAAGCACTCACAAAGGATGGTCAACTAAAAAACTGGATAAAACACCCAGATTGAAGTTCTAGAATGAATTGGGAAAATAAAGAAGTTTTTGCCAGATGCTGAAATGACAACAGCGTAGGTGACAAGTGAAACTTTCTGAGAACATCTCATAATTGGGGTTTCACCATCAAGAGACACCCACCCCACCTCTGAAGGTGGGGTACAAGAAGTTCTCTGTTGAAGAGTTGAATACATGGCTGGCTGTATATGAAGACAGGTATGCCAGGTGACGAGCATATAGATGTTCTAGCAAGCACTGGCATGTATTAGGTTAGATGCACGTACCCATGGGAAAGCATGCTATACAAATGGATTGTTATTTCACAGAAGCAAGGCTGAAGCTCATGATCTTTTTAAGGAACACAAACTCAATCCACTAGCTTTTCTTCATACTTTAAATGGTTGTCACTATCCATTACATCCTTTATTTCTTTCCTTTGCAGCTTCAGCAATCCAAGTTTGGGGGGAAAGACAGAATATAAATGAATAAATCATCATTCAGAACATAAGTTTGAATGTCTTAGTACTTCTGCAAATGAAATTAAGGAGATACTTTTAAAAAGAACAATAGGCATATTTCACTAGAAAGGCATATTTCACTAGAAAGTCTAGTATCTAAAAATAACACCCTAAACCAGGAGTGAGCACATTAACACTCATGGGCTCCTGTGACCTATGAACACCACTTCTGTGAACTCCTGAAGCCCCCAACCCCCTGATTCTTTAAAACAAGTTTTCACATGATTTTTCATCTAATTTTGCTCCTCAAGTCATGTACAGTGCCACCTAAATGCACGAAAATATGTGGAAATATTCAAACCCACCCGCACCCCAAAACCCAGATTACCCCCAAATAACTCTTTTCTTCTGCAGTGCTTGTCAAAATGATGGCAGCCAGTAAACTTCCAGTTGCCTTTTTTAAGAGGGACTGTAGAGGAAAATGGAAGTACATGGGCTTGCTGTGGGGGTGCACGGCAGGGAGCTGGGAGGGAAATTGGCCCCTGGATGCCACACTGTTGTGCACCCCAACCTAAACCAAACTTAACTGTAGAGAAGTGGAAATCCTTGCTAGTGCTGTTGCTCTGGATTACACTTTTACATAAACAATTATGCACACCCAAGTGTACAATAGGTAGTATGAACACTTACCCAACCTATTCCACAATTAGAACTGTTTTGGCCACCATCTTTGCCCTAATTTTGAAAACACACAGCTGCTGCTGCTGCTGATGCAATAGGCCTTGCTGTGGTACAGTGACATAAGTTGATACAGGCCTTTAAAGTCTATCATTTCTTCTACATAAAATCACTTGGCCACCTTTGAACACTAATTGTGAAGAATCATTATCCTATACCTTTTCACTTCTCAGAGAGCAGAAGGAGGAGTGGAACAAGAAACAACAATAGCTAACATTTCTGTGTTTCCACTGCTTCCCAGCCTTCATGGAGTAGGAAAGATTTTCCCATAAGCACTCGTTTGCCATTCTAACCCTCATTTATAGATATGTAAAGGAAAGCAATCTGATTCATAGTTCAAATACTAAATTCATAATTGGACTGTATCACCAGCACGGAGACAGTGAGCAGCAGCCCAATCTTCTGCAGAGAGAACAACTGGCTTGCCAGATTGCACAAAAACAACCATTTCTCATTATGAACTCACATATTATGAATTCACACAGCATGAAAGAATGTGCACTGGGCCCAAAATCAACAGTGCAGAGGCAGTAAGTCCCATGCCTTATGTAACTTTTCATGAATCTATTAAATTCAAGATATGTACGAGGGAGTTTGTTCTCCAGCGCCTCCATTATTTCCCCACCACCCCATACAGGAACTTGAGCATTAAAACTACAGGAGTTCTAACACTAAAGCTCAGAATCCTCCAGATCTCACCTAGCCAAAGAAGCCAGTGCACCTTAAAGAACTCTAGAAAGCTTTCACTATATTATCTCATTTCTAAAACTGTGGCTTCAGAGAAAAAAAAGCTATCCAACTGGCCAGTTTTAAAGTTAGAATTAATGTTTAATTCTCACTGAAAGTATCCATCTATAATGCACACTTACGCATCTATGCTAAAACTGGCAACAGATTAGAAGTGCACGTACTATCAAAGCAGAGCCACAAGGCCCGAAAAAGAAAAACAGAGCAAAGAGAACATGCCTACTATTTATGGTTTCCATATTTAGTATTTTTAGCATTTTCAAACAACAAGATCTACAGAAATAAAATTAAATTTTTGTCTCTTTGTTATCACATCACACAATAACAGCAGGACAGATTTTCAGCAAATTTGGAAGGTATGTTTAGGATGGCCAACCTTAACCTTAGGTTAGACAAGGCACAAAAAATTCACTTCAGTAGTCCTGGCAAGGGGAGCACATCAGTTATTTTATCATGGATAACCACTGTCAAGAAAAGCCACATCCTGTGGATACTCTGAGCATGAGGAGCCAAAGCAGGAATTCATATAGAAATCTGATCCAATATACCAGGGGTGGGAAATGGGCTAGTTAGCCATGGGCCATTTCTGTGATCTCTAGTGCCTCCAAGGCTTAACTGTATGTATGTATGTACTACAATTTTTTAAAAAAATTATCCAAAATGCCCTTCTTGGAAGTGTGGAGGGCATTTTCACCACATTTCGAAGGTCCTTGCTCCTGCAGTCAAAAAACTTTTGTTGTTATTGTTGTGTGCTTTGAAATCCTTTCTGACTCATGGCACTCCTAAGGTGACCTTAGGTGTTTCCTTGGCAGAATTTGCTCGGGTGGTGGGGGTGCCTTTGCCTGAGCCTGAGAGGGTATGACTTGCCCAAGATGACCCACTGGGTTTCCCCAGCTGAGCAGGAATCTGAATCCCGGTGTCCCAGTGTAGCCCAACACTCAAACCACTATACAATACTGTCTCTCTTTAAAAAAAAAAATACTCAAAATGCCCTCTAGGGATCACGGTGAACATTTTCACCATGTTTTGGAGCTTTCCTTGGCCAAAAAGTGACCTTTTAGAACAGGAAGTAGTGACTTTCCCTTCCGGTTGTTAGAAAAAGGTCTCTCCTGAGCCTAAAATGGACTAGCATGAAAACTCATAAATAGGAACATGATGTATCCTCTGTTAATGTCAAATACCAGTAGTGCTACTTAAACTTCAAGTAACTATTTCCCTTGCTTAGATACCTTTTTTTCTGCTTTGGAATTCAGTCCAGGACTATGCACATTATCTGTGTGGGAAGCTTATCTGTATTAGACAGGAGATGGAAGCCAATTTTTCCAAGTGACAGGAGTGCCCTCCAGTGGTGGCTATTTGTCATTAGAGAACCATTCACTGTGATTTCTTTCCAAGTATTTTCACCAAGTGGTAGTGTGTCCGAGACTGAAGCATCAAAAAGCTAAGTACTTCAGCATGACAGCTTTCTCAGACAAAGAGCAATAAAAAATATTGCCTAAACTGAGATTCTTAGCAATAATTTTCACTGATCTTTGCCCAAATTTCAATTTCGGGGTTTGAAGTTAGTACTTGCAGTCATGATAGCAGTATTTACAGAATTTTATAATACTAAGGAAGCATATATTCTAGCATATCTTGTGAAAGTCATGTATATATCCTTTTCCGGGCGCTGTTGGGGAACGTCCTCAATCTCATCGTCCGAGAGATCGACGGACTCGCCTCGCCCTTTGGAAGGCTGCTGAGTAGGAGGAGGAGTAGGAGGTCGAACGTCCCCAGCCGGGGAGCGCTTCTTCTCCTTCTTCTTCTTCTTCTTCTCCTTCTCCTTGCCCTTGCCTCCGTCCGGAGCAGGGCGCTTTTTAGCAGGCGTCTCCGTAAGGGGAGCCTCAGCCTTCCTCGCCGTCGAGGATCCTTTTGCTGACTTGGCAGCCGCCGACAGCTTCGGGATCCTCGGTAGCGCCGAGATCGGCGTTTTCGCCGGTACCGAGCCCGATACCGACGAGGTGGACGGAACGGCAGCCGCCGATACCGTCGATGGCGTGGTCGTCTTCTTGTCGGCCATCTTGGAAGTGGAGGTCTCGTCTATCGCCCGCAGAGACTGTTCCCAACAATAAGATTTGA
Organism: Ctenosaura bakeri; assembly: GCA_948474755.1. Lineage (NCBI taxonomy): Eukaryota > Metazoa > Chordata > Lepidosauria > Squamata > Iguanidae > Ctenosaura > Ctenosaura bakeri. The sequence goes on along the minus strand of CAOLHI010000735.1, from coordinate 376,995 downwards.
GTCTCGCGGAGCGGTTGCGGAGAGTTTGGGGAGTAAAATCCCGGCAAATTGGGCAAGTCCGGATGTTGTGGGACTCACCCAAACAGAAGAGACACTCCTTATGGCCGTCGTTGAGGGCAACCTTGCGGCCGCAGGACACGCACTTCTTAAAGAGCGCGGACATAAGACGAAGAACGCCAAACTCCGAAATCCAAAAAGACGAAAAACCGAAGGGGGAGTCCGAAAGAGAGGTCAAAGACAGTCCGAAAGTCCGTAAAACCGTGAAAAAACAGCAAGCCAAGCACAACGTGAGAGGAACAAACTGAAGAACCTTCCGTACGCGGCGGCGGACGAGAAAGAACTGAGGAGAGACCGTTGCTCGGCGGGAGGAGCATGCGCAGTACCGGCGAGGGGGAGGGGTTCCCGCCAAGCGAACAAGCTCTAGAAGTTTCCGAACGCTACCGCGCAGGCGCTAAAGCTCCTAGTGTATGAAGGCACAGAGACCACGAAGAAGAAACAGAATTTTATAATACTAAGGAAGCATATATTCTAGCATATCTTGTGAAAGTCATGTATATATCCTTTTCCTTTTTTCCTGAGTTTAGTTTTGTCTTTTTAGACTAAGTTATTATTTTAGTGTTATTTTGTTATTGTTTCCCATCTTAGTGTTATGTATTCCCTTATGAGTTATTTCATAGAATTAAAACTGGTGTTTTAATAAAAATATTTACTAGATTTAGGAGGCTCTCCATGTCTAATTCAGTCAGGAAGGCAAATAAACAAAGACAAATAGGTCTGACAGAAAATCAAGCCTGAACTCTCACTGGAAGCCAACCTGACAACACTTAAGCTTACTGTACTGTGAAAACATCATGAGACAATTGCAGTAGGAAAAGAAAAAAATCCCATTCCAGACGGATTGTACACTGTACACTGAAATGTATTCACTTGCAACTGAAGCAGTATCAGGGACTGTGGTATCTCTATGGTCACATTAAGAGCACAAACACTGCAAGCTGCTCAACTCACCTAGGTAGCCTTGGTTATCCTTTGTGGCCTCAGATTCAAAACGCAGACTCTCACGGCAATTAATAAGGTTTATCAGCTTTCTCCACAGTGTGGTTTTTGTCAGGCTCTTCTCCGGATGCCACAAAAGCCTCGCCACCCCCATTGTTTTTTCAGGCAGCCTGCCCCACCTACCCACCCAAACTGACACACTCGGAGGCCTCAAGGAACAGTTGTTTACCTGAGACCAGCCCCCAAATTAGCCAGAAGTGGAAATGCACCCCCCAAAAAACCAGAAGTGAGAACACTAAATAACTTCCAGTGCTAGTTTAGGCTGAAAATAGCATGGTATAGACTGCTGAAGGGGTGAAAAATGGCACCTGAAGTAGGTGCTCACCCATTTAATCCATGGTTCTATGCTTTTTATGTGTACACATGGTGAGAGAATGTGCAAAAAAATGGCCAGTTCATGCTTTATAATAAAAAACAGCAAGACTTCAAGAAGTCCTGCTTTTAATTAGCCTTATGACACACTAGCTCTTCATATGCTCTTATATAAATATTGCCTTCCCACATCTGACTTTTGCTATATACATTTGGGTACAGCAGAATTCTAAGTTTGCGTCATTGTTAGAAAATACAGTTGAGTAACAAAATTAAACATGAAGAAACATGCCACAGTTCCTGTTTGCTTAGAAGTATTCCAAGTTATAAAAGCCCCTTGAATTATTCATACTGTCCAATACAGGAAGATTTTACAATGCAAGCACAGAATTCCAGGCATCCCTGAAAGTATCTTGTGACCTACCTGTTTGGAGAAAATTTTGAAGCCATCTAATGGGTAGAATAAGGAGATTACCACTTTTCAAATTGAATCTCTTACCTAAGGATGCAGAAGATCTTCTCTGTAATTCTCTGGACGGCTGAGACTTTTTGTATGCAACAGGTGACGACCTTAGCGACTGTGACCTTAAACTATGTTGCGGACTTGACCAATTTGCATTCAGTGCCTGCTGGTCACCCTGTCCAGCTTCTCCTCTCTCCACCACAGACGATGCAAGTCGACCATCATCTAGAAAAAAGAAAATGATTCAACCTGAGGTTCACAAACATGGGCTGAAGAACAACAACATTAATAATTTAGTCTTTGCACTTGGAAAGAGAGTTCCTAGCCTCTGGAATTCTCTTCCAAGGGAGGTCAATATGCCTCCTCCATCCTTTTGTCAGCAGGTAAAAAAAAAATTTAAAAAAAATTTGACAGGCATTCAGAACTTTAAAAAAGAGATTTTAGAATTTAAAGAAAGGGTAACGGGGGTGTTGTATCCTTTTAAAGTGAACCATTTTAATGGCTCTTTTTTTTAGCTATAGGTTTTAAATTGTCTCAATATCATAATTCATTTCATTCTATTTTAATAATGATTTTTTATGAGTTTAGCTATATTGTATTTGTTTTTAACTGGAAGTTGCTTTGGGAAAAAGGCAGAGTTAAGCAGAAATCATGGTGGTGGTGGTGGTGGTGGTAGTGATGATGATTACTGCAAACAGATCTCTCACTGCCTGTACTTTACCTTGGGATAAAGCAACATAAACAACACTGTAGCCACAGACATACAGGAAAAACACAGAGGAGTGAGCTAGCAGGTAACACTAACTCTACTATAAGGAAATCTCATTTATGATGACAATCAATCTTTCAGTGTTAGGGAGGCTTGAACTAACTCAGCTTATTTCACACCTTTGCCATTACTAAACTAAACTGAACTGACTGAATAAAATTTTTTGTAAGACTCTGACCACTATTCAACAATACAAATAAAATAGAAATTTTATCTGTGTTCAAGAGGATGTTTTGATTTGAAATGCAGCTGTTAATCCTCTGGCAGTTGAGTCTTACAACATGATCTATTGCACCTTCAGGAAAGCAGGTAAACCTGCTTGCTATAGGATTTACAGTGCAATCTTAAAACCACAGAATCATAGAGTTGTAACCATCAAGTCCAACCCGCTGCCATGCAGGAATATAAAATCAAAGCACTCCTGACAGATGGTTATCCAGCCTCTGTTTAAAAACCTTCAAACCTCCTGTGCCAACAATGACCCAGAAGGGCCCCAAAGAAGGTGAAGGAATCTCCTCTGTACCCTAGGAGACATGGGGCTCAAGTAGCCTACAGATCACACCTCACCTATCCCTAGTGTACAAGATTTCACAGAGAGAGAGAGAACATATGTGGTTATTTTAAAACCACTTCTCTAGTATTATACCTATACACCATCACAATGGTTATCAAAGCACTCTAACAGGTCTATTCTCCAAAGCAGGGTGAAGAACTTTTGGCACTCCAGATGTTTTGGACCTCATCTCTCACAATCCATTAATACTGCCCCATGATAGCTGATACTTCTTGAAGTTCCAGAAGGAGAGCCAAATGTTCCCCAGCTCTGCTCTAGAATCAATGTTCCCATATTATGTCATAGCAAAAAGATCAAAGGGCAACCTGTGGCAGCCCAATCTTCTGCATATTTGCTCAGGACTAAGTCTTAACTAATTAAACAGGTTTCCTTCCAGATAACTTATCTTAGACTTTCAATTTCACAAACAGGACTCAATGTTAGCACCAGTTAACCCACATCCCTAACCAGGAAAAGATATCCAAGGAAAGGATGAGATCAGAACAAAATATTCTCCAAGGTTCTTGCATTACTTCACCACAAAACTAGTATACTGCATCACCACACTAAAGAACTAACACCTTTGCCAAGCAGCCTGGTTAAAGCCCTTCAGCAGTCTATTGCTATGCTATGCAACCTACAGCAACACAACCTACAACTCAGGGATCAACCTACCAGTTATGAAGAGGGGCATACGTTCTTTGCCTTGGAATCTCTGAGTTCTAAATTCCCTCCCAAGTATCTTGAAAATAAAGCATCAACACCACCAAAGCTTTCAAGGAGCAGATTATGATCAGCTAGTTACCTAGCATGCGGGGAAAATAAATACAATCACTTCCATGATCTTCCTCAGTCCAGAATCATACTCCTGTAGGCATTTCATTGCTCAGACGAATCAACCTGGCCTCCTCCAGTGAGTGCAATTTAGACATCTATGGCTAGTGCTCACTGTCACTGCTTGAGCCAAAGAAAGGCCAGGGCTTATTGGTTATACTTTGGTCTTCCCAAGTACGCCTCCAAAAGGCTTTAAAGCATTCTACAGGCACAAGGTGCCCTGCTACTACACTTTTTCTTTTGTTCAGCACGAACAACTGTACAAGATTTATTCAAATGCAATGACAGCTACATGTATACTCAACACTAAATCACAGTTTACTGGTTCATCCCCTCCCATCCCCAACATCACTCCTCTAGCTTTCTCACAAATAAATTAGAAACCTTTATTCTTTCATAATTAACCTCCATCTTTCATTATGTTTGAACCAGAACTGCAGGTACTGCTAGTGCAGTGGCTTACTTAAAACAAGCCAGGACTACAAACTATGGTTTGAATCTGCCTTATTTTGATAGTTAACACTAAGTATCATTACTCCAGATTCCAATCTCATGAGAAAACGAAAGTGGAGTGCACGTTTCTGATTTTACGCTTACAGCTGGCAAATACAGGCAATGATGGGTAGAACTGCCATGTTTGCTGGTTTAAAGAACCTGCGCTCATTTCTGACTCAACAGAATTAATAATACAGCATAATAACAATAACAATGACAATAGCAATAATCAAAACAATATGAGGGACAATTAATACTTACCTTTGCTAAAACGAAAGAGATTTACAAAAGAACTATAGGCTGATTTAAATGGAGGCTCATCCTGGTCAGGAGTCAAAGGTTTAAAGTGTGTAAGATGAGAGGGACTGCCAGGAGAGTAGGGAAGATCGCTCATAGAGTCCAATGTCGGAGATGCCTTATCATCTGTGGCCATTTCATGGATCCTTAAAAAAAAAAAAACATTTACACTTGTTCACTTATACTAATAAAACATATACCACCACCCAGATTTTAGACACTTCTCCAAACCAATAAACAAAAGGCCAGAGATATTTGTCCTTTGCCAATCCAAGCCATCTATAACAGTGTCTTCGTATTTCCATCAAAAGAGACCAGATACAAATACAGTGCAGTATGGGACAGCAACAGTTTGAAGGAGGAAACATTACTAAAACTATTTAAAAAATATAGATAAGCATCAGGGCTGGTCATATCATTCGGCAGCTCAGACACATTTTGCATATCATGAAAAGACAGCAGTTCTTTAGGTAGTCTATTTGTTATCATTGTATTCTTACTGCCAGGGAGGGAGAAAGGCGTGCTTGTGGGACTTTCTGCTTCGGGTGCTTTTTTTTAGATAGTATGCACTTTTCCATGATGGGGGTGAGAATCTCATTTGTTGTATCATCCCAGGCAGCAAAATGTTTTAGGCCAGCCCCAATAAAAAGTGCCACAATCTGGATATTGCCTCTGTTGGTTACACCTGCTCTAGTCTTTTCTCCCTACCTTCCCTCGTATCTATTCCTTCTGATTCAGAGACTAAAGATTGCAAACAAGGCTGAAAAACTAGATACCTGTATAATTTATTTATTTTTTACATGTCTATCCCTGTCCCTTTTCTGTGTGAACAGCTGTGCTTTAATCTTACAACAATTCGGTCAGGTAAATTAGGAAATTCACTGGATGCATCCTACATAGGTTTGGGCATAACTCTCCTGATTTGCTAAGCCACAGTTTTATTTTTATTTTTATTTTATTTTTTAGATGCTATATATGCCTTTACTTGTAATAGGATATTAAGAAATGAAAGTAGGCAATGTGATACAGGAACAAAATTGATGAAAACACAAAATGGATTTAGCCCAAAGCTGAACTTCTCTTTTTTAAAAAAATTTATTTATTAAGACCGAACCATCCCAGTTGAACATCATTATGTCATATTCACATTTCCAATATAAAAACATGCTTATATATTTAGTTGTACATATAAACACATTAATATTTAAGATATCTTATTTGTTTGCATATTATACTGTACATTCTTCTATCTTCTATTTTTCCTATCATCTAGTTATTGTCTATCTTCCATAATCCAATTCTTTAAACTTCCTCCCTCCCCTAATTTGAACAGCCCCTTAATATATTCCATCTGCGATCTCTTAAGATCTGCTATGTCTTTGAAGATTTGCCTCTTCACATTGCAATATTAATTAATTAAGTAATTTCCTGCTAAACTGCTATGTTTTATCTTAAATCTTATTTATTTATTCTCCTCTTGGCATAACTTTAACCAGTTTTCTTCAATATGTTTCTTGATTAATCTCATATCATTTACATTTTTACTGCTTATTTCCCCCTTTATTCTTCGTGTAAGATCATCTAATATTACATATTCCTGAACTTTATCTAACCATTCTTCCATTAAAGGTGTTTCCAGTCTTTTCCAGTATTTTGTGTATACGATTCTTGCGGCAGTTATCATATATAAAATTATTTCTTCATATCTTTTGTTCTTTTTATCTATTTGATGCGTCATATTTAGTAAAAAAAAATTCTGATGTTAGTGGGATCTCTATTTGAAGAATGTCCATCATTATTTTATGTATCTTTTTCCAATATCTTTCTAGCCTTTAGACAAAGCCAGCACATGTGGTAAAAGGTCCCATTCTCTTGTGCACATTTCCAACAGTTCTTATCTTTTGTTTTATGCATCTTGCTTAGCTTCACGGGGTCCAAGTACCATCTGTGTAGCATTTTCAAATAATTTTCTTTCAAGTTCTGAGCCAAAGTGAACTTCTGTGTGATATTCCAACTTCTTTCCCATTGTTCTGATTTTATTTCATGTCCAATATTTTGGGCCCAAACAATCATTGTCTCTTTAACTGTCTCTGTTTTCAATTCTCGGTCCAATATGTACTTATAGAATTGAGATGTCAAGTGATCTTTTTTCTCTAATATCACTTTTTCCCATTCATTTAATTGAGTAGTTGTATCTATTCCCTCTAGTTTAAGATCCATTTTTAATCTTTCTTTTAGTTGCATGTATGGGAACCACTGACAGTTCCATCTCCCTTCCGCCAGTTCCTCTCGTTTTAATTCACTGACCTTCTTTTGGATCAATAATTATTAAATCTCTGTAAGTAAGCCATCTATCTGCTGGATCCTTCCATCTCCCCAAAAACGCCTCTTGTGATGATACCCATAATGGTATTTTCGAATATAGTTTCCTTTTCCAGGTCTTCCAAATTTCGAGCAGGGGTCTTCTTACATAATGATTCAAAAAATCTTTGTCTACTTTCGCCTTGTGATACCAAAGATATCCATGCCAGCCAAAGCGAAGGTCTGCTCCCTCCAGATTTAATATTCTATCATTCTTCAGTTCAATCCAGTCCTTTAGCCACGTCATCCCATTGGCAATGAAATATAATTTCAAATCGGGTAGACCACAGCCTCCTCTTTCCTTCTTATCAGTCAATATTTTCCACTTAACCTTTGGCTTTTTCCCCAGCCCAAATGAAAGAGATTATATCCTTCTTCCAGTCTTGAAAGCATTTCGTATTTGTTATAATTGGCAGATTCTGGAATAAATAGTTTATCTTTGATAATACCATCATTTTAATTGCTGCGGTTCTTCCTAATAATGAAAGATTTAATTTCGACCAGTTTTGTAAGTTCTTCTTTATTTCCCTCCACTTTGTTATATAATTATTTTCAAACAGTCCGTTATTTTGTTTGGAGATTACAATCCCTAAGTAATTAATCCTTTTTCCTTCTTTGAATCCTGTCATCGACTCCAGTGCTTCAACTTCTTCTTTTCACATATTTTTGGTTAAGATCCTCGTTTTCTCTTTGTTAATTTTGAATCCCGCTACTTCACCAAATTCGTTACAGACTTCTATCGTTTTTGCCAAACTTGTTTCTGGTTCTTCAAGAAAAATAACCAGGCTGTCCGCATATGCCTTCAGTTTGTATTCACCCCCTTTTATTTTAGCTCCCTTTATTGTTTCTTCCATTCTTATTTTCCTTAAGAGAACTTCAAGCGTTAATATAAATAATAGGGGTGAAAGCGGACAACCCTGGCGGGTTCCTTTATTAATCTCTATAGGATCCATCTTCTCACTGTTTATCAATAATTGAGCCCTGCAGTTTGAATATACTAAGCCACAGTTTTAACAAAGCAGGAAAGAGCAAGAGGGCCCATGCATCTCGTTTTAATCCCATGAATGGGACACAAAGAGTCTTATAATTAACAGTATAAATACAATTAAAACATAAAATAAATAAAAGTCTTAAAACTGTGACACAATTTGAAAACACAACAAAAAGAGGGGGAAAGGGAGCTCCCCCACCATTTAAAGAAACCACACAACAGCTGGCAAGGTCAGTACGTAAAATGCTGAATAAAGTTCCACTTGAATAAAAACATCTCCTTCCTTCATCCACCAGCTTTGGTTCATCAGTCTTGACTACCTCAGTTCATAGTTTTGAGTTATCAATAATGTCACACCCAGTACAGAAAGGAGAGGGAGATAGGGGCAGGGACAAACATATTGACCTGGAACACATTTCTGATTCACTAATAAATAATCAGTTTCTTAGTTACATCCTTAAAAGGACTATGATCTCTCCGCCCAAGATCAAATTGTAAATTTAATAGCTAGCCAGATACTTCAGTCTGCATTTCTCACATCCAAACTTAACTCTCATTTTTAATAGGTGTTTTCTGGACAATCACACTTTATGTAAAGTAAATTCAGCCATGAGTCTTTCCATGAAATACACAAAACTGCTCAAAGGTCTCACATTGCGCTCACCTATATCTCACTTTTGGCATAATTTAAATAGAACAGAAGAAAGTCCTCTGTTTATGGCCTTCTAATACACAGCCATCCTGAAAACGGAAGCATTACGTGGCTACAACTGCTACTCCCTAATACACAATTTTCACTAGAGATTATATTCATAAGACATATGTGGAAAAAGCAAACTCATATAGTCCTTAGAAGTAGTGTCTTTTCTTAATACTTTTCATTATTTACTAACGTTCTTTATCTTCCCTGGTCTCTTATATTGTTTAGGTTGGCTTCAACTCTATTGCTTCTGTGTTTTTGCTGTTTTAAAATTGGGTGGTGGGAGTACTGTTCATTGTAACACTACAGTAAGCCACCCTGGAAGTAGTAATTGAATTTCCCAGTAGATTAAAATTACATATATGCCTACTTCCGATTCAAGAATAAATGATCAGTTATAATAAGACGTTTTGGCCTATAGCTCCCACCAGCTGCATCCAATAAGGACAGTGGTAAGGGAACGTGGGAGTTGTAGTCCAAAACATCTAGAAGGCCAGGGGTACCCCACCCCTGCAGGACTGAACTCAATGGAAGTCAACAGTACAACAGACAGAAGTGAATTCGAAAACAGAGCTTCGTGGACTAAAGGGCCACAGACCCTGGAAAAAAGAACATTATGACTTCAAAGCAAAGAGGAAGTATTTGACAGCTGGCTGATCCAGAAAAGTCAGCTTCCCTTGAAACAATGAGGAAATGAAATTTGTCAAATTGAGCATTTGAACAAAGAACAAAACTATCCTGAGAAGCCCATCTTGTAATCATAGTGACACGATCAGATTAAATATGAGAGCTGCAGCCCATATATTGAAACATAAGGTCCCTCTATTCCAGGGTTGGTTGAATTTTTGGAGGAAAGGAACAGTACAAGAGATGAACATACACCATTCTTTTAATTTATCTTTTCCTGCAGCCCTACTTGCTGGAGATCAGCAGAAAGAAAAAACTTGTGTTTTGGGGAGCAGGAATATGGGATCTAAAATTGCAAAGCAGGTGATTCAGCTTTCCCTACTCACAAAAGTCTTTTGGCACAAAAATACTCCACCCCCCTTGTTTTGCATGCAGTTTTATAGCATTCATAGCTAGAAATGCTCTCAGAACAGCTTACATATGAACAAAAAAAAAGGGACACACTCCACTCCCCTTCTATCATTTTACAATTTAAAAAAAATAAAGACAAATTGAAAAAGGGGATGAGGAGAGAAGAGAAAAACAAAAAAATTCAGGCACAAGCTATAATTTTAACAGGTTCATATACTGATCAGACTTTAAGGCAACTGGAAACATTGTTAGTCATCTTATGACTAACAGCTCAGCCAAAAAATGACTAATCTCTTAGTTGAGCCAATGAAGTGGCCCTGCTCCGCATCACTCTTTCCTGTACACCCTGCTGGAATGAAATGCTGGATAAGAGCTGAGGAATGGAAAAGCCCAATGGAGTGTTCTGAGATGGCTAAAAGCTCCATGGGAAGAAGTATTTAGAAGCACAGGTACATACTGTAGCCTGACACTGTATTTCTTCCCTTCAGAACATATTACACCGTTTACCTCGCAAACTGATACCTTTATGTGAAATACCAATCACCACTGCTTGCTCCTGGCAAGAGTGGGAAAACTTGCATTATGAAGATTTTAGGACATGTGGATGTTGCACTGTGGAAAAATTTAACATGGGGCTGCCATCTTTAGCATCCACTCCACTTTGTAATATTGAATGTGTAATTTCACAGCATGAGATTATCAGTCACATCCATTCACAATCACTTTTAAAAGTCAAATCAATAAAGCCTTGCAAACAAGTCCACAAAGGTTAATAAACCACCCCAACAGTCTGTGGTGACTGGGGGTGGGAAAACTTCCTCAAAATATATCTTGCCTTGTTTCCTAGAAGCAATTCTGACTCACCATAGATGAGTGTGTGCAGTTACTGTTTAGAAGCTTGGCTATGAAGGAAAAGGGAGGCATAGGTTGACATTAGACTACAAGTTAACCCTGTGAAATGAGTTTTGTTGCTAGAAGTGCTTATTCAGTACAGCAAATTCAACTCAAAAGACTGCAAACATTCCACAATCCTTCTTTCCTTCTGCCTCCAGGGAACAAAAAATCAGCACAGCTCCCTATTACTGCCATGGGTGAGGCAGTCAAGGCAGCACATGAGGCTCATCAGATTATCACAGTTTTTCCAGCCCCTTGTCTGACATCTAAGTAACTGCAGATTTCTCCCAGCAACCAAGACAAAGCTACACTGAGCCAATAATCCACTGCATGGACAAAATGCAGGTTTATTACATTCTGAAGTGATTAAATGCAGTTTTGCAAACACCAAGGGCACCAGAAAGCCATCTGTTCCCACACACTGTTTATGTTAAAAGAGAATATAATCCATTTCAATGGACACTCATGCCATACTTCAATAAAGACACTTAGTGCCTTTAAAAAGAAACTCTATTAATATAGGTCACAAATATGAAAACTGCAAAACAATCTGTGCCACTGTCCACTCCCAGCAACTTCCTTCTTACAACAAGAGGCACCATCTCCCTGTCTCTCTTTCCTTCATGTAACTGAGAAAAGGTTTGAGAGGAAAACCACTTCTACAATTTGTTGACAGTATTTAGGGATGTAAACTTTAACTTTTTTCATTCTCACACACAAGAACAAATAATTTCAAAAGTATTCTTCCTGCTGGGCAAGACTGCAGGAGCTTCTGCACATTCTTTTATGATTTTGTGCAGTTTGCAAAAAAAAAAAAATAAGAATGTAGTAGCAGACCATCTCTGAACAAATCTTGAAAAGAAAACACTATGATGTGGTCATCTTAAGGTGAACCTAAGTTTAAAGATAGCATAGTCTTACCTGCCAAATGCTACAAAATGAAAATCAGACAACTACCATGCTCAGGCCCTGCTTTTGAGCTGTTTAGTATATCTAGGTGACCAGTACAGACACCAAGCATTAGAACAGATGTGTCTTTGAATATCTTTTATGGCTGTTCTACATTATCTGGTCTTTTATCCTACAGCATGGCAAAAAAAGAAAACAACTGAAAGGTAAGATAGTTGCTAGATGTTGTTCTTTTGTTACTCCTTAGTTTCATTATTATTAAATGTAAATATCAGCAAGTGGCTCCAATAATCTTTTTCTCTTTATTAGGTAAGTAAAGATGTAATAAAAGGTTAGGTTTGTCTCCCATCTGAATGTGTGGCAAAGACCAGATGTGAAAAAATGTACCTTTACCAGTTTTGCAGAAGAGGGAGTTTCAGCCAATATCACTCTTGATATATGATGGACAAGAGAGTACAGTACAAGTGCCCTGCACCCTTTGTATCATATTTATACCATACCTTTCTTCAGTTACGCAAACCAAAATTCCATATGATGCACTTATGATTCCTAGGCTGTTTGCAATGCAGAAACTGGTGAAATCCAGATCTAGTTATTGTCAGCAGTTTCTTCAGACCACATTGTGTGCCCTTTTATACAATCTCTCCAGTTTTAACCTACACTGGTTTCTAAGAAAAGACAGTCTAGTAAATACTCTATCTACAGTTATTTTTTAAAAGCACACAATTACAAGTAGTTACCTATACCTATATACAGTATAAGGATACTTAAAGATTTGTTTCCCTTGATTAGGCAAACCATTTAGTGTAGACCTTACTTTTGATGCCTGAACAAACAAACCTAAGCAACAATAACAGCAGCTTCTTCTCCTCTCACAGGGCAAGCAGCCCCAGTTTAAATTTCAGTGTTAAATATCTGATTAATTGATGACTGTCAACAACAGATTACCAATGGTGAAGGTAATAATTAGAATTATGATTGCTTTGCCAGTGGTGAATGTATTGAAAGCAATATTGCTTTAAGGCTTAAGCCAATTAAGTGTATATGGCTTAACGTTATTCTTACTAGAACATTCTAGTGTAGGAAGCGGAGAAAGTAAGATTCCATTTTTGGTATTGTATTTGGAGACCAGGAATTATTTAAGAAAACCACAAGGAATTTATTAACAGAGATATTTATAGAAATACTAGTCCAACATGCTCACTGGACTTTCAGCACAAGCATCAAACTTTGATCCTAGTACTTAAAAAGTACAGTTATAAATTACACACACTGATAGGTGAAATAATTTAGCATTTAAGATTGAATTCAAAGTTTCCTGGAACAAAATGTTTTAAGAAGGATTTCATTTTATGGTTGTTGTTTTCTTCCCTGTAGCATATTAAAATGTTGGCCTTGACTTAAGACAACATCTGACTGTGGTGGCTATAATAAGGACACATTCCAAAGTGAGGAACCCTATTTCTCCCAGCAACCTAGGTCAGGTTCCCAAAGGGAATTTGTGGGAAGTAGCTCCATTTAAGACTATGAACGCAACCAGACTCTTACTCTGTTACCCCACTTGCCTACATTTGTATTAATAAGAGGAAAGCCATTTTAAAAGATAACGCCATTAATCCAATCAATGAATTGATGCTGTCAAAAATACTCCGGAGAACTTAGGACTGTTGCTACTTCTTCTAAAAGTCAGTGAAGCAAAGGCTGTAGCGAGTTTCTTCCAAGCAAGAGCCCAGCCATAGGACACTAATCTGATTCACTAAAGTAGACACCTGAAAGGAAAATATTCACTTACATCAAGCACAAGACTACATCACCCTTTTGTCTTAAGCTGTGATAATAACATTCACAGAGTCGATGTGGTATACAGCAGTGCTTCTCAAGCTCTCTCACATGGAGGACCAGAAGCTATTTTTTTCCAATGTGTCAGGGACCAACCCACTGTGGCACACCAAGCCAGCACAGCGTACCAAGCCAGTGCAGTGCAGTGCTTTCAGCGCCGGACTAGGATTCTGGGAGACCAGAGTTTTAAGGCCCACTTAACCACAGAAATCCACTGGGTGTTCTTAGGAGAGTCATAATCTCTCAGTTTTTGAGGAAGGCAGTGACGTTAATATAAATAAAACTATAAAAAAAAGGAAGGCAGTGACAAATCTCCTCTGAATAAATCTTGCCACGAAAACCAATGATAGGGTTGCCACAAGAGGACCTGAAATGAAGGCACATAAGAACAGTAGCAAGAGACCAGTCCCATATTTGTGCCCAATGACTATAACTTTTCTCCCCCCACCGCGACTCTGACAGGGATCATCAGCCGATGGATCAGAGACCTACACACCAGTCCACGGATCACCACTTTGAGTAGCACTTAGATGTACATCCACAGCCCTCCTGAAGCTCTAGAGACAATCGTTTCTCAGCATCTCTTCCCCAGCTGTAAGTGAGTTACTATCGGGAACAAACAAAATCATTTATGAAACGTTTCCAAGCGGACAAGAAGAGGTGACCAGGTACAAAAGAGGGGACTGCTCCTGTATTTTGGACAGCAGTATTGAGGATGGGGTCTCCGTGTGGTACAGTTTGCCCCCACTACAGAGTCCCCTCAACTACACAGATACCATAAACCTCTCCCGCCGGCATTTGGCCAATCGGCCTGACAGAAGCCAATTCCGTGGCCCCCTGCCTTCGGCCCCTTGTTCCCATTTTAGGGACAGCTGGCATCTCCCCACCCCCATTCCGGGACCACACACAGGGGCCATTTCCGCACTAGCCAGTTATAGCGCTATTATTCCACTCTCAACATCCTGTGGGATCCTGGGGTTTGCAGTCTAGGGAGGGGCCTTTAGCATTCTCAGCCAGAGAATCAGCTCTTGGGCCTCAGTAAACTACCAACCCCAGGATTCCATAGGACGTTGAAAGTGGAATAATAGCACTGTGGCCATTTCCGCACTAGCCTGTTATAGCGCGATGATTCCACTTTCAACCTCCTCTGGAATCCTGGGGTTTGCAGTTTCGGGAGGGGCCGAACGGCCCCTCCCGAAACTGCAAACCCCAGGATTCCAGAGGAGGTTGAAAGTGGAATCATCGCGCTATAACAGGCTAGTGCGGAAGCGGCCAGGGAGTGAGCAGGGAGACAGCAGGGCCGGTGCTGGGGTCCGAGCCAGCTCCCCAATCCGGTGGACCAGACCACACCCCGCCGCCGCCGGGGAGGAAACACAAGGGACTTGTGTACCTGTTTAGGGCTCCCCAGACAACGCTTCGCAACAAACTCCGCCTTTGTATTCCGGCCCCGCTGAAGGCGAAGGGACTCTGTGGAGGCAGGACAGGACTGCAAACTTAAGACCCTCAGTTAAACCCCCCCCCTCCTCTCCTCGCGAGACCCAAGGAGACCCCGAAAGGGGACCGGGAGCTCGTCGCTTTGCCTCTTACCCGCCCGAGAGGTGCCTCCTTCCCGGCAACCGAAGCCCATACGGACCCCGTCTCCCCCTGCTTGCTAGTGGCGGCGGCGGCGGCGTTTCCCCCTCTTTCCCGGAGGAAGCGAAATCCGTGCGGCGGGGAGCCGGCCGGGGGAAGACGAAGGGACCGAGGATGCGCGGACGCAGCAGCAGCAGCAGCACCTGACTCGGCTTGGCCGCGCTTCCTCCTCTCCCTCCACTTCCTGTCTCTGATCCTGGGCAGGCAACTGGCAGCCGCCGAGCCGGGAGGGCGGGGGAGGGGAGGAGCGGCCGCCGCCGCCGCCGCCGCCGCCGCCTCTCGTCTTCCTCAGGAGACGCAATCGATGCCGGAGAAACAGAACAAGGAGAAGCCGCCTGCGCGCGCTTGTGTCCGCCGACATGCAGGCGGGGGCGCGCGTGCACCCAAGCAGGCATCAACGAACGAGCTCTGACGTGATCGTCCGCTCAGGTTTTCAAGGTGATCCGAAATGGAAACAGGAAAGCAAAGAGCCTCGGTCTTAATAGTAGTAGTAGTAGTAGTAGTAGTAGTAGTAGTAATAATAATAATAATAATAATAATAATAATAATAATAATAATAATAATAATAATAATAATAATAATAATAATTTATTTGATCCCGCCTCTCCACATGGATCGAGGCGGTGAACAACATGAAATACATTATACATTAAAAGACATTAAAAACATACCCAGTCCTCCCCACCCACCAACCCACCTAAACCAACCCCTTAAAATACACAGCAATTAACAATCCGTCAATTACTGTTAGCAGAGCAGCAAGGCAATAGATGGGAGGCGATGGAAATGAGGTGGTAATGGATTCAAGCTGCAGGAAAGGAGATTCCACCTGAACCTCAGGAAGAACTTCCTGACAGTCAGGGCTGTCCGGCAGTGGAATCTGCTGCCTCGGAGTGTAGTGGAGTCTCCTTCCTTGGAGGTTTTTAAGCAGAGGCTTGATGGCCATCTGTCGGGATTGATTTGAGGGTGTTCCTGCATGGCAGGGGGTTGGACTGGATGGCCCCTGGCGTCTCCTCCAACTCTGAATTTCTATGATTCTATGGTACCTGGTCTGTTGTTGTCATTGTTGTTGTGTGCTCGGTTATTACTTGTGACCACCCGATCCTAGGTTGTTTTTTTTTCAGCGAGATTTATTCACAGGACGATTCTCCTTTCCTTCCTCTGAGGCTGAGAGAGTGTGACTTGCCCAGAGTCACCCAGCGCATTTCCGTGGGCGAGCAAGGATCTGAGCCCTGTTCTCTTGGAGTCGTAGCTCAACAAACTACTCTGGCTCTGTGGTTTGCTGCTCCAGACGACAGGGGGAGAACTAACCTAGTTCTTGTTGTCCTGTGTGCCCTAAAGTCGTTTCCGACTTATGGTGGCCCTAAGGTGAAACTACTAGGGGTTTTCTGGGGATGAGAGTGTGTGACGTGCCCAACTTTCAGTGCCTGAGCAGGGAATCGAACTCGGGTCTCCAGATTCTTAGTCCAACGCTCAAACTACTACACCAGGCTGGCTGTCCTAACTGAAGGCAGTTCTAATCCATACAAAAATGTCCCCATAGGTGAAAGCAACCAGGCTCAGCCACTCTTGACTTTTGGTGGACATGGAATGACTTCTTTTTCTCGTCTGGAGAAACAGTTCTACCTTGTGAACTTCCACCGTGCAGCTTCAAGTAGTACAGCCCCAATGCAGATTTAGGTGCACAATAACCAGGCCACCAAGCCTATGCCAAAAGTGCATCAGAGGTCAGGACAGTGAGTTAATTCATTTCAGAGTTCAGGAGGATGCCATGACAGGTGGATAGACTCAATCAAGGAAAACAGGGCCCTGAGTTTGAACGACCTGAGCAGGTCTATTGGTGACAAGGTGACTTGGACGGCTCTCACGTTACTGCGGTTATGTCTGGTGAGAGCACTAGATATTGTTTGATATCAAATAATTTGGCCTTTACTTGACCTTTCTCTGCCACCCTACTCCACATGTTTGCAAGGGTCCTCCAGACAAGCACGTATTAGGCGCGGCCGTTAATGGTTGTAAATTCCAAACCTCATTTAAGCAGGCAACTTAAGCCTCTCTGATGCTTCAGGGAACACCTTTTTGCAAACATGCCTTGCTCAGCGCGAATCTACACAAAGATGAACGGCCGAGAGGCCGAGCCAGTCCTTTCTGTTGATCCATTTGCATACTGGTCATACTATTGTCATCAAGCGCTAAGCTCATCATGTAAACTTGACCTTTTCCAACTCCTTTGTCCAGCACCAAATTTCCTTTGTTCTCACTGAGCGTGGCATGGCCTGTAGGTACAATCACCCTATAAGAACCCCCTGATTCTGAGCGTTCCTCAGATCACTTGCTTGGACTGCTTGGATCACCCTGGACTTCCATCCAGCCTTGCTGCCGCTCCGTCCAGTGAAGTCGTCCCCTCAGCGAACTGCGCTGAGCTTTCTTCCCCTAAACCTCCGCTTCTCTCCAGGACTACATGAAAAGGTGTCGTATTACCCACTCCCCCAAAACTCTCCATTTCTATTTCCAGTTAGCTGTGTGCACGTGTTGTCTTATTTGTTGTTTGTCTTTTAATAAAGCTATAATTTTTGTTACTTTTAAACTTGCCTGGCTACTCTTCCGACCTGACGTCATAGACATAGGGTTAAAGATCCCAGCTAAAGTTACCCTGCCTCTCGTTAGCTTAAGAGAGTGCTCGAGTCTAATTTTCCCATCTTGTGTTTTTAATTGGTATTTTGGGTGCCCCTCCCAGGACCCCCAACACACAGGGTAACACTCATTCATAGGATCACCATAAGTCTAAATTGACTTAATGGAAGGTAAGAACATGTGTGTGTGTGTGTGTGTGTGTGTGTAACTTTTGGCATTTGTAAACTTTTGTAAATGTAATGAGTAGACTCAGTGACAGCTGATGGTTTGTGGTGACCCTGCGCCACCATATAGAGTACTGTGAAATCTAAAGGTATTGTCCAAGATGCTGCCAGCACCTTGGATAGCTCTTTACAATTCAGACTGAAACACAGAGAACATTTGCTGCCCCACTGGCATGAGAGCAACAGAACAGAATTGTTGCCTTATTCCAACAATTTTGATAGTATGTCTCTAAGCATGACCAGAACATGCTCTACAAAAGTAGTTGAGCAAATGTTCCTCACTTGTACAGAGACTGTCAATATGTGCTGTGGAATCAGGTGTCTTGCTATACCTGCACCTACTTGCCTAGTGGCGGCAGCAGCTCCATAGGCCCACACAAAGACAGGATGTAGGCATGCACAAAAAACTGCAAGAGTGATGTTGTGGTGTTCAGTTTTCTTCACATTATACTGTATTTTCAAAGTATATCCATCTAAAGTTGCCACTCATTGCTGAGGGAGGAACATCACCACTTTTCTTCCATAATAATTACAAACTTAACATACAAACATAATTTGTATAAACTGTATACATTCATTTGCTTAGAGTTTTGAAATTGTGTGGATCTCCAGATGATATTGGACCTCTACTCTCAGGAACTTCAGCAAGGATAGCCAATGATGAGGGATGCTGGGATTTGCAGTCCCAACGACAACTGGAGAGCTACAAGTTGCTTACTCCTGCTGCATCCTGCCTAATATCTAAGTTGGTTTTTAATAGCACCCACACTCCCACTGGTAAGAAGACAGGGCAGGTTCCAAGGGGCATGAAGACTAGACCAATGCCAGGGAGCCATAATGTGCAAAAGGCCCATTATTCCAGTAATTTCCACCTCATCTCCACAAAAAGCATTGAAAGAGGTTGGTTCTATAGTCTCCAATACTTTTCTGCAACTAGTTTGTAGTTCCAGGCCTTTCAGACTTCTTTTGGTGCTACACAGTGACATTTGTTATTGCTATAAGGTAAACTTCATTGGTGGTAAATGTTGCAGCACATAGCACATAGCTGAGGGGTTCCCACATCCCCTGACAGCCAAAAGTGGAACTGAACCCCCAAACTAATTTTATGCAGGCTGTCCCCCAACTGACAAAAACATTCCATTCCCGCCATAACTGGCTAAATGGGGGCCCTGGTCAAGGGTGCAACCCCCTTCAGGTCAATGCCCATGGAAGATGGACTCCACCGTTATACAATGAAAGGGTAAACTAACAAAATCAAAGTGCACAAGCATAACCATTCTTCCCTCCCCCCCCCGCATAACTATGAGAACTGCACAAGCATGTTAGTAACAGAGGAAAATTCACTCCCATATTCCATTCGCACCCTTCATACCTTTTCCTACTCTCCAACTGCAAAGCTTATGCAAAAAGTATCTTAAGGTAATTCTCAACTCTTTTTTTCTGCACTGAACAGCTGTAAACATTTGGCCATGATGCTAACAAAGACACCCAAACCCCTGCAAAAGTGCAATTCACTACACTTATATTGTAGGGAAGGCTTGAGAAAACAGTGGCTTCTCTAAGCTGAGTGAATTTATGAGCAAGGTGAAGAGTCAAAAAAGCCTGACATGTCAGCTTCCACTAGTAGGCACCACTACTCAGCTGCCTGCATTATTTTCATAACTATAGAGGGAGAAAGATGGGTCACACTTGCATTTCACATCCTACAGAACAGCAAACCTGGTATACAGGCAAATGCAACCAATCCCTGTTCAGCTTATATATCTTTATATTACATTACAGTATTTGCTGGTGTGTAAGACTTACTTTTTTCCTGAAAAACACTATTTGAAAATGGGGTGTGTCTTATACAGGGGTGCATCTTATACGCTGGCAAATATAGTACTTAATTTACTTATAAAGATACCTTTATAATACAAATGTTTGTCTAATTCATTCAAGATACAGGTGTAGTTTCTGTTACCATGCTGTACACCCCCATTCCATGGTACAGTATGATTGGTGAGAAATATTTAATTGACAAGTGTGGAGGTTATACCAACAAGACCTAGCCTTGCTTTTTCTTTGCTCAGATTGGAATGGCAGCTTCCCTGCCCGTCGCCCAGGTCTGTCAAGGAGCCTTGCTGCTCCATACACAGCTCTGGCTTTCCCCAAAACACTACCCTTGTGTAACCAGGGCAAAGCCTTTCAGTTATTAATTAAAACTCCTTTAATGATTTATGGTAACATGGTTCTGGATGGTTATAACGACTGAGAATCATTCAGCTGAGAACAACATTATGAAAAATATAGTGTACTCTTTATTTAAACAACAAATAAAGTATTGATTTGATACGTATGTCGAGGTTCAAATAGGTTGTCAGACTTTGCTTAAATTGTTTTTTAACACTTTGTAACAGCATAAAGGCACAGGTTTCTCTCTCTCACACACACAGCCCTCTGGCTTCTCTTTTTGCCAAAGGCTATGTTCCCAAATCTAGGTCACTCTCTCTGGCCAAATTTAACACTGGGTTGACTTCTCTTCTGCCCCTTTCTAGGCTTTCCCTGAGAAAACACTCTTCTCATTCAACCACTCGCGACTGAATGAGAACTAACTCCTCTGGCTGAAGGATTCACCCTTTGCCTTTGATCTCTGACAGTTTGACTCTTCTGGAAAACTCTGTCCCTCTTAACCATACCAGTGTGTCTGCTATAATTGCATTTTGTTCAGGTGTTACTGCAAGTTAGGCCTCCTTGGAGATAACATAAAGATATCATTTTGATATCAATAATTTGGCTCTCTTACACCATCCCTCTCCACATGTTTGTGAGGCCCCCCGACAAGCACAGAACTAGACTCGGCCATCAAACACTACAATATCCCAAGACAATACAGGCAGGCCAGAAATAGCCAGATCGCCACTTTAGGAGACCTCTCTGCAAACACCCTCATTATGTATGCACGCTGTTTACAAAGGACTCCCTGCCCTGAGCAGGCAACCTGGCAAGCTGAATACTCAACTGCCAAGCACTGAGCATTTGCATACTGGCTACCTATTTGTCAATTCGGACTTAACCCAATCACGCTAAATTCTGACCTTTCCAAAGCTTTGTCTCGCACCTGAAACTCATTGTTTCCCCCCAAGTACGGTATAGCCTGCAGTCACATTTCTCCCTATAAAAACCCCTGATTCTGAGACCATCCTCGGATGACTCCCGAGTTCCAGACCACCTTGCTGCTGCTTTGCTTGGTGAGCTTCCCCTCAGCTCCACGTGCTGAGCCACATCAAACCCCAGCATTGCTTTCTATTCTTCCAGGCTTCAGGACAGGTTTCATATCACCCAATTCAACAATCCCTCTGAAAAATCCCTCTATACCATTCCAAACTTTATTTTCCTTAGTTACTTGTGTGACTGTGTGTTGCATACACTGTGTGTCTGTATTTAATAAAAATCGCAATTATTCTTGTAACTTGGTGTGCTCCTTGGCTTGGCCTGACCCCGTAGACATTGGGTAAAAGATTCCGCTGCGTTACCTTGCCTCTCGCATTGCTAACTTGTGCTCTAGCTAATTTCCCCCAACTTAGTTAATTGAGAGCGCATATAGGTGTCCCTCCCGGGACTCCCAGTAAACAGGGTAACACAGGTCTGCACCTCTTCACTCCTTCCCACTAAAGGGGCTAGGCTTTCCCCTGGAGTGGCCATTGCTAGTTGCCTAGCAACCTATCACTGGGTGGCTTTTCTACCACTCAGGATGCCACTCCCCCTATACTCTATCACAGCAAGAGTTATCATTTTTAATATAAAAACCATACACTTATGGTTGGAGGGCACATGGGAAAGGACTTTAGTTGGAAGCCATGTGCTAAGACAGATAATCTCAGCACGGCCAGGTCATAAATTCAAAAGGATTAGATGGGAAAGTCCCAGCGCTGATGGGCTTGCAATAATCCTCTCAATGACTCAACATTCAAATGTAATAGTAAAAGAGACTGCACCAATGAAGCAACCAATGGCCATCATCCTGCAATCTCTTCCTGCAGAAACTCCCCTTTGTTCCCTCACCTGCCCAGACATTAAGGAACTATCATGACTCCCATCAATGCATTGTCATCTGAAGTTAAAACTCTTAGTCCATTCCAGACCCCTTTTGTTTGCCCTGCTAGAGAGCAATTAACAAATTCCCCTTCAAGGCATGAAAGAACATACTTAAACCCTTGCTCCAAAGCCTGACCATTCGTAGTACCTTGGACATATGTAGGCGTGTCACTTTGGCTGTTGGCTCCCTGGTTCTCATGTGCTATGCTAGCCTTAAACTCGTTTGAGCCATCTTGCTTCAGTCTTCTGTTCTGGAGTGCTTATTATCACCTACTTCAGCCCGAAATCTCTCACTATCCACCCTATCTCTCCTTTGCCTTCACTAGCCTTGTATGGTTCATGAGACTGCTTGATTGTTTGCGTGCATCTGTGAATCCCCCAATAAAGGCATTCTTTTGACTCTCAACTGGTGTCTCGCATTTAGTACTGGCATACACAGTTGAAAGGGTCCCATAGGTACCTACTTCTCACAGGTTTCCTTTGAGGTTTAATTCCCCACCTTTCTAAGGAGTCACTGGTACTGCTGGAGGGCCTCAAGGTCCCCCACCTTTGGAGGGGTAACATGTCCATATTCGTAATCCCACTAGTATAAATGAGAAAGAATCTTCTAAAGTGCTATTCATTTTTAAAAATCCCAATGATGTGAACTTTGCACATTCCAAATGCAACGTGTAGAAAACAGCACACATTGCTCAATGTGACTTCTTTGGTCTTCCACTGCCAAAAGCTCAAATACAGTTCTCAGAACTACTTATGCAATCCCCTGACCTGTTCCCTATAGCAGACGTCAATTATTTGCCCAGTGACAGTATGTCAGATTTGGAGTTGAAATACCCAGCGTTCAAACACCCATCAGTCACACCTTTGGAGGCAGCAGTGGGCAAAACACTTGTTTCAAGTTCCATTTTTTTAGGCCATCAAATAACACTAAAGCTGTGTGAAACAGTGTAGATATTTGCTTTAACTTTTTTCACAACTAATAGGATGGTACATGGTATCTCCTTTCACTCTTCCTTCTTTATTCAAATTATTTCCCACTTTTTTTTCCCCACCACAGGACAGGACACACATACACACACTAATATATATATATATATATATATATATTAGAAGGGTTGGTGGGTGGGGAGGATGGGTTACATTTTAATGTATTTTATATACTGCTGTAATGCCTCCTGGATCCATTGGGAGAGGCGGGATAAAAATAAATTTTATTATTATTATATTATATATTATTATTATATAATATACAGTATATATATATATATTATATTATTATATTATATACATATATATATAATATGTGTGTGTGTGTGTGTATATATATATATATATAATATGTTACATATACACACAGATATACTGAGAACCAGTGCAGTGTAGTGGTTTGACCACTGGAGGACTCTGGAGACCAGCCATGGAAACCCACTGGATGACCATGGGCAGGTCACACTCTCTCAGCCTCAGGTGAAGGCATGGGCAAATCCCCTCTGAACAAATCTTGCCAAGAAATTCACCCGAGGGTCGACCTAAGTCAGAAACGGTCTCAGGGCGCGCAACAAACATATGTTTCCTCGTTCTCCCTATTGCTTCTAAGCATGGCCAAAACCCAGAAACAAGAAGGACCGTGCAAAAAAGCAGCCCCTCCTCATGCTGGAATCCCAGATTATTTATTAAGTCCCCACGGCAAGCCGTGTCCCCCCGGGCATCCTCTCCCCCGCCTTTCTCTTCCATAGGAAAGAACAGACCCCAAACACAGGCCCGGGGGAGGGAGCGGGATACCTGAGGGCGCCCTGACCAGGGAGGGTTGCCAGGTCTACCAAGTCTGGCCTGACATTACGAGACCCCCGGCGCGGTCTGAGGCAAAGAAAGAGCCTTTGCTCCCAGGGACCGCGGTGGACAGCCTTTTCTCCTCACCCCACCCTCGCCCTCTGGTCGCCCGCAGCCCCCCTCCCGCGCCCGCAAGTTTGACCCTCAGACTCGGCCACGCGAGCCGGCGGCGACCCCCGCCAGCCACGGCGCTGACGCCGAGGAGCCCTCGCCCGCCGTGACAGGGAAGGGGCCGTTATCTCCTCAGCCGTGCCTCAGGGAAGGCCGGCCTCCCCCTTCCCCGTCCTCCGCCCTCCTTCTCCCCGTCTGCGGACGGCCTCCCTCCCCACCCGGCCAGCCCTTCCACCCGCCGCCTCGCCCCGCGCAGCTCCTGCGTGGGCGGCGCGCATTGGCGAAGCGGCGGCCTCCCTTCCCTCCTCCATTGGGCCCGGCGGGCGCAAGGGCGGGGCCGAGGCGCGGGCCTCGGGAAAGGCGCTGCCAGCCCGGGAGGAGGCGTCTCCCCGGCTGTCTTCCTTTAAGGCGGCCTCTGTGGCTCCGGGGCGGGCATTGCGAGGCGACTGGGAGCGGCGGCGGCGGCGGCGGCGGCGGCGGCAGAGACGGCGACTGCAGCCGCGGAGGGACAGAGCCGGGCGGGGAGCCTGCAGGGGCGACGAGGCGGCGTTGAGGTCCGGACGATCTGTCGGTAGGGATCCCCCCACAGCGCCCCGGAGACGGTCGGTGCTTTGCCCCCAACCATAAGAGGTGAGCCTCCCGGGTCTCCCCGCCCTTGGTTCCTTTCCCTCCTTCTCCGTCCGTGGCCTTCGTAGTGCGGGATCGTCCCCCTTTTTTGTTGCTTTTTTTTATCCCAAGAGTCCCGTGGCATTTTCAAGGCTGTCAGATTTAACGCGCCGGGTGGCCGGGGGTCCTGGTCCACGGAGCCACCTACGGCCACAGGGAGGCATATTTTTAATGCTGGAATAAAACGTCGGTCTGTTAAATTGTCACGAGCCTTGTCATCCTAATCACCATAGATTAATTACTGCGGCTGGAAATCTCAGGGAGTTAAAAGTAGAAAGCCAAAATCGCAGTCTCTTTGGGTATGGTTTCCTTCTGCTTTCTTCCCCCCTCCCCACCCCGGGTTCCTTCTTCATTATATCTCTTTTGTCTCCCATTCTCCAAACAGAACCGATCGCTGTTCGCACCCGATTTAAATCTGACCCAACCTTGGCCATTTCCGCACGAGCCTGTTCAGCGCGATGATTCCACTTTCAACCTCCTCTGGAACCTGGGTTTGCAGTTTCGGGAGGGGCCGGACGGCCCCTCCCGAAACTGCAAACCCCAGGATTCCAGAGGAGGTTGAAAGTGGAATCATCGCGCTAGAACAGGCTAGTGCGGAAATGGCCCTTGTCATTTAATGCACATTGTTTCTGTGATGAGCCACACCACAGAATGTAAAATTTTAAGCCGTGCAGGTTCCACAAGATTGTAATTTAAACTATAGCAGATTAATACTGGAAATCCTTCGTAGGGTATTTAGGAGTAGAAGGATACGCCCTTCTTTCCTTCAGTGCCAGGGTGGAATTGTGTCTCATTTTGATCTGGCGTGAGTATGGAAGAGCCACTGTGTAGTAAATGCTCAAGACTAGTTAAATCCAAATAAATCAATATTTTAGAATCCGTTCAAATCAGTGAGTTCTCAGTACTGCTTTTTTACTGGACGGTGGATTCGTCTGTTGTAATCTCTATCAGGTATGAGATTTGTACAGCATGAATGCTGAAGATCCAGCGTCTTAGGTGTAGGTTACAGTGTCACTGATCTTCCACTTAAACCATGCATTTGAAGAAATAGATGCTTGGAAGCAGCGCTCGGTAAATCTGCTTGACCAAGATGTGATCCTGTCAAGGCACTCAGCTGCCCTCCAAATAAAAAGGTCTTCTGCCCTGAAGTGTAGTATTTGCTTTGCAGTTCCAGTTTACCCTCTTCCTGCACAAATCTCTTAATTTTTTTTACACTATCAATATATAATCTGTTACCTGTTCTTTCTATGCTGTATTACAAAATGTGTAACGTTTCTGTTTCCAGCTTTTGTTTTCAGACTTAATAAAAATAAGAAGTAGTTTCTGTGAGTTGTCCATGGAGGACATATCGGCCATTTCCACACTAGACTATTATAGTGCTATGATTCCTCTTTCATATCCTATGGACCTGGGGTTTGCAGTTTCGGGAGGGGCCATGTGGCCGCTCCCAAAGCTGCAAACCCCAGGATTCCATAGGATGTTGAAAGTGGAATCATAACGCTATAACAGTCTAGTGTGGAAATGGCCTCTGAATGTTTGCTTATTCTCTTTTGGATGCAATTTTTCAGACTGTTGTGCTAAAAAGACATGCTGTTTTGAAATCTCTTTAGCGTATTAGAGATTTTATTTGCAATACTCATGCAACATAGATAGGAAACTGTTTTAATGCTTGGTGTGACTGAGTGAATTGTGAATTTTCAGTCCACCTCTGCCTTCATTCTTTGCAATGCTTCACTCCGGATTTTTTCAACCGTTCAGAATTTGTCTTGGTTTATAAGGAGGAAGTAAATTGAATTCTAAATGGAAATTGAATTAAATGAGCCACAAGACTTAAAGAGAGAGCAGCCTTTTGAATGGATTTTTGAAACAAAGGCTACATTCCACTTTTCAGATGTGTTCTTGTAATTAAGACTTTCCTTTTTTTTTTTTAACACTGATAAGATAATTTGTTTGGTATGTATTTACATTCCACACATTGGCCTTTGACAATCAGCATGGAATCTGTTTAGAGTTTCCATTCGGGTTTCTTAAGACTGAGAATAAGAAGTCGGGGAAAGTTGAAGAGAAATCTGTAGAAACACGAAGGGGCAGGAGGAGAAAGTACGTTAGTAGAAATATTTAAACTAAACATTTGCTCTTTGAAAGAACTGCAGAACACTTTTGAGTAAAGTTGAAATGTCACAAAAGGAGAATGACCAGTTGCCAGAGATTATGGAGTCCTTACCTGTTCATTCTGATGCAGATTGATCTAGCTGAATAACATTGACCAACCTTTTCTCCTCTCCCAGAGAACCTAAGTGCCTAATTTTCAAAACTATCCTGTTGCTCTAAGCACATCATTTTTGTAAAGCAAAATATGACTTGAAAATTTAGCAGTGGGCCAATCTTTTTTGTTAAACCGACTTAACATATTTTGCAGAAATTCTGTCTCATCTGTGGCAGATCTAGAATTTCTTAGTTATAAATATTCTTACTTCTCTCTCTTTTCCTCAAACAGGCTTGTTTAAGAACAGATTTTAGAGTGTTTGTTAGTTAAGTGTTACTGTGTTTTTTCTGACAAAATGTTGTCTCCCATGCCAGCTGGCCTATACCTTGAAATCACCTATCTATGGCCAGCTCCAACTAGTACCTCTGTCAGTGTGGAGGAATGTTTTAATGAGATAGAGGACTGTTTTTTTGGCAATGGTATCCTACTTATGGAAGGCTTTGTCTGGACAGTACCCATGGTGCCAGTTGTAGGCATTAGGCTCAACCTTCTGTTTAACAAGGAGCCCATTCACACTATACAATTATAGCACTGTTATTACACTTTAAAGCTGCCACAGTTATTCTACTTTAAAACTTCCCTATTTACAGAAGCCTTCATATGGACAGTACTCCTGGTGCTACTTTTAGGTTCCATACTAAATGTTGTTCTGTTTAAACAGGGACACATTCACACTACACAAGTATAGCACTGTTATTCCACTTTGGAATTGCCACGATTCCATCCTGTAGAATGCAGGGGCTTATAATCTAGTCTGTTGAGGCACTAGAACTTTCTGACTGACAATTTAAATGCCCCTCCCTAAACCAACAGTCCTAGAATTTCATGGGATAGAACCATGGCAGTTGAAGTGGAATAATAGCACTATAATTGTGCAGTGTGAATGGTTCCCTCGGATTTAAACATCTTTTTCATTTTAGAATCTGAATGTCAAGTGGGTGGTTTTTGCCACTGTTTAGATGTTTTTATGTTTGTATTGTTTTCTTTCTTTCATTCTTTTTTAATCTTTATAAATTGCCTGGAAATCCTCTTAATATATGGTAGTGCAGTCAGCCCTCCACATTTGCAGGTTTCACTTTTGCAGATTAGATTATTCATGGACTATTTGCTGTCACCTCTGCTGCCTCCCTAGGCCAGTTTAGTAGTGTCTGCAAGCCTTGTGAGACTGAGAAACTGTGAATGAGGCTTATAGGTCCCTATTAAAAATGGTGTGGGGCAGCCGTGGAGGTGACAGTAAGTCCTACCAGCCAGCCACTTCTGCCTTGTGATGGAACCCTGGTGCCTCAGAGAAATCCATGGTGGGTTAAATGTGGTGATCATACTTTTTTGTGTGTTAAATATGGTTTGGGAGGGCCTAGAGTTATTCATCGGCTTTCCACTTTCACGGGGACTCTGTGTCCCTAACCCTAGCAAATGTGGAGGCATGACTGTATAGAAATGTACTAAGACAATACAAGAGTCCTCAGTGAGACTTTGGGGTACCTAGTATTCGGGCTATGGAGAACATATTGTCTGTTATCTCTGTGTGCCAGCAATCTTGTATAAAACTAACTGTGACTGCTGAAAATTAAGCCCATTCCAGCCTGTTTAGCATTATCCTTTTGTCTACATAACCTGCTTTCTATTCTCCTTTCTGGCCCAACTAATGTATGATTTCGAAAAAATAAACAAATAAACAGAGTCTCGTAACTGACTTTGATGGATAGAGATACCTGCTTAGGAATTATTATCTCATGAATGGGGCTAATGGGAGTTGTAATCTCATGTTTGTGGAAGCATCTGGTTTTGGAAATCTGACTTAAAACAGTTTGGGCTACTTCACACTGTAACTTTCTTCACTGTGTTAACAAATGTGGACTGTTCTCAGCCATGAATGCATGTTAGTCATAAGGAGAAGTGAAAGCATGGACTGGTATGTGTGTGGATATAGTTGTCATGAGTACTGCAGTTGTGTCAGCACTTACCTCAGCAGTGATCAGTTGCTGTGAGTGGTTTGGCTGTGTCTGTACTGGTTTGCACCCCAGCAGTGCTTCCTTTTCTCCTACGTACATTCCTGCTCATGAGTTGGGACTGGGGCCATTTCCGCACTAGGCTGTTATAGCGCGATGATTCCACTTTCAACCTCCTATGGAATCCTGGGGTTTGCAGTTTAGGGAGGGGCCGGCCAGCACTAGCTGGCCGGCCAGCCCCTCCCTAAACTGCAAACCGCAAGATTCCATAGGAGGTTGAAAGTGGAATCATTGCGCTATAACAGCCTAGTGCGGAAATGGTGTGGGTCACATGAAGGTGAAGGTTTCTGGGCACCCCACATTCTACTGATAAGGACTTCCATGGACAGAAGTGGAATTTCTTTTCCTTTGATACATTTCTATATCCTCGTATAGGTACAGTTGTAGAAGAATAATCTTCTACACAAGCAAGTTGTAGAAGAATAATCTTCTGCACAAGCAAGAATACTGGCCTACATGGCATGAAAAATAGTTTCTAAAAATTTGAGGAGTGGGTGTAAACAAGAATCAAAAAACAAGGTTTTTTTGCATCAAATGTTCCCAATTGGGTGCAGGCAACTATATTGTTTCTGAAGAAAAAAATGCCAAGTCATTCCTCTTTGTTCACCGTCAGTAGCAAACAAATACCTGCAGGGATGATAATTAAGCCATGAAGTCTTTTATAGCGGTGCTTTTGTTGAAAGGGACCAAAGTTCAAGTAGGAGCCATAACTCCTCACCTGCTGGACTTGAATCTCTTGTTCAAAGTTGTACACTTTCAGAAACCTAATATATGTCAGGACTCCCTTTAGTACAGGAAGGAAGGAAAACATCTGTGCTGGTTGTACTTTTGGGACTATCGTACTGTAGTCAGTACCTCACAGTTCTGCAAAGTAGCCACATTATGGACTGTTTGTGTTACTTTCAGAAGCCTTCTGAATGCAAAGGAGCCGTCTCATTACATGAGTGGGCAACATTTGGGCTCCCATGCCAACCACTACAATTTCCATAATCTGGAAAGCATATTTTGGAATGTTGACTAATGTAGGCAGTTAGTGCTTTATTTATTTATTTATTTATTTATTTGTATCCCGCCTCTCCATATGGATCGAGGTGGCGAACAACTTACAAATAGCATGTATTTTGAAACATTTCTATACGTGCCCCCAACAAGCTGGGTACTCATTTTACTGACCCGCGAAAGGATGGAAGGCTGAGTCAACCTTGGAGCCCGGCAGGATCCAACTCACAACCTTGTGGCTTGCAGTACTGGCATTTAACCACTGCGCCACCAGGGCTCAAGATCTTACTTTCTATGGAAGCACTTGACACATATCAGAATCTTCTTTCTGCTGGGGAAAGACTCCTTCTGTCTGTAGGAGGTTGCTGCTCCTGTAGGACAGGAGTGAGCAAACTGTGGTCCTCCAGGCCTTGGAGGAAGCAAGATGAGCAGCTAGGCATACCTCCTTCATGCCTGAGTTCCAGACATCGGTGAGAGTCCCTCCCTCCAGATTCCAAATACCATTCCTCTGGCCCCTGACACACCTCTGTTGTCCCTGGCCCCCAGTGGCTGGTGAGAACCCCTCCCTCCAGATTCCAGTTGCTATTGCTCTGACCTTGGAGGGAAAAGAAGAGTGGGCAGCATCTGATAAACTTAATCCCCTCCCCTACTACCACCCCCTTTTCCCTGTGCATCCTGTCTTATTTAGATTGTTAGCCTGAAAGTAACTGTTCAACCCTCAGATTAACTATTTGTAAGCTTCTCTAGGAGCCTTCTTGTCTGCGGGATGGGATATAAATACTTAAAATAAAATGACTTGCATCAGCCCTACTGAGTGTAGTCAATGGTGACAAATGCTTGGAGTTGTAGTCCAACAACATATGGAGAGTGATACTTTGCCCACCCCACCCCAGCAATAGGAGAAACTTGTTGCTGAATGGAGGGGGAGCAATCTTTGTGACATATCCCTCTACCAGTACTCCTCTGCCAACACCTCCCTCCAAATCTGCTCCAAATGATTGGTGAATCTTCCAGAATAACAGAGGAGGTGATGCTAGGGGATGAGTGAGAAATTAATAAAAGTCATTGAATCCTTCCTTTTCCATTAGTGAGACTGCTCTGAGCTGAACACCTTTAAAGAATGCCCTGCCTGTGGAAAAGAAGAGTGATTCTGCATAAACAAAGACATTTTTTTGTGTTTTTTCTTTTATATATATATATATATAGTTAATATAAAATATCTTACAAAACAAAAAGTTATACACATCATATCATAATAGTATACCCAGCATTTAACTAATCACTCATATACATTCAGTATTTCCTTCTTTTTTGCTGCCTCCCCCTCCCTCCCTCCCAGGGAACCATGTAGCTTATTCGTTTCCTTTTTTTCTCATGTGGAAAATCATTTTAACTGTTTACTTTCTCATACCCCTCCCTTTCCTGAACAAACTCAGTCATTAATCTCCAATTACTAAACCGGACCTCCTTTTTCTTTTGACTAAAATATACCCTTCTTTTTTCCATTATATAATCAAACATTATATATGCCGATATGTACTGCACCCATCCATTACATTTCCGTCTTTCTTTTTCTTTCCATCCATATGCAATTACTGCTTGTGCTGCTATAGTTAATTGTTTAATTATATATTTTTGTTCCTTTTTTAATCCCATATTCCTAACATTACAAGTTATATGTATTTCTTTATTTAATTGAATTCCCTCTCCCCTGATTATTTTATGTATTTCTTGTTCTATTTCCTCCAAAAACTTTGCACTTTGGCACACTCCCACTACATATGAATATATGTTCCTTTACTCCCATGCCCATGCCAACAGGCAGGTGATACATTTTTAATAATATATAACTTTTTTAAAAACATTTTTATTGAAAAAAATATATGATAACTGTTGTGGTATTCTATACCATCTTGCTATGGCTTACATAAACAAAGAAATTGTGATAATAGTTGATAGCATTGCTTTGAAGAAAGTGAACTTTTCTTGCAGGAGCCCATTCTCTGGGAGGAGGAGCAAAGCCTTCTCAGTAGTTCCTGGAAGTACCATCTGAGCTCAGGAAATAAAAACTCCACTGTCAACCACCACCAGACAAAAATAGCAGGAACTCCTTTTCCCATTTGCTAGTAGCCAGGAAGGGAAGATGCCCCAGAATGGGATGTGGTGGAGGTGTTGAACCTCTATCAAATCAAGTGTCAAATCTCTACAGGCAGTATCAGGCCTCTGGGCTGAGGTCCACTTTCTGTGTTACAGTCTACTCATTGTCACAGAAATGGCAGACTTGGATAACATACATACCGTATTTGTAACATCAGTGGTGAAGAGACTCCAATAATGTTTGAAACATACATTGTATATTGTGTGAAGTTGCTGAAATCACATAAATAGTAACTATAAGTGTGCAATCCAGCCACAGAAGTAAATTTTTGATTCATAAATGGCACTGCACCTTTCCATGCTCACAGAAACTGTAAAAATCTCAAATATGTTATGCAGAATGAAGCATACAGAAACAGTGCAAACCTATGTAAGTAATGCCAGTTCATAAGTTGATTTGATCTGACTTACCTTGAGGACCACTTTGGGATTTTCTAGTTAAAGTATCTGAGGTGCAAGGGAAGGGATGGTTCAGAATAAGAGAGATCTTTCCTGTTGAATGTGACTGTTACTATTTTTACTGTGGATATTGTAAAGACTCACAAACTTTCTCATCCTTGCAAAGAAAAGGTCCAGATGTGTTGAGGGATCCCATCAAAGAAATCATCAATCACTGACTTCAGTGTTTTTTTGAAGGTTTGAACAAAATATGGTATTTTGTGCGAAGTATGGTGTTCTTCACAACATTTTTCACAATTTTTTTCCACAAAAAAAATATTATTTGCAGAAATGTGCCAAAATGTCAGAAATTATCCAAAGAAGTGAAAAAACTCTCATCATCTCTCCCAGCAAAGTTTTTTTTCCCCTTTTGGATACAAAAACAAAATAAACCAAACTTTACATCTGTAATTTTAATCTCTTGGATTTTACCATAATCTGTATTGCTTAGTATGTTATGTGTTTTTATTTTTTTTCCCTTCTTAGGTCACAATGTCTAAAAAAATCCATGGCGGCTCTGTGGTTGAGATGCAGGGGGATGAAATGACACGAGTAATATGGGAGCTGATTAAAGAAAAGCTGATATTTCCGTATGTGGATCTGGATCTCCACAGGTACATGCGAGCCTTACGAAATCAATATTATTGGGAAAGGCCAATTTATTATATGTATTTGTCCATCATTAGTTTTTATAGCTGAGAGAGTCTTATTTGACCTTTGTTTTCCTTAATAATTATTCACACAAAACTTTTTTCTGTGTGAATTAATCTCCATGTCAGGAAAAAATTATGTACATCCTCCATGCCAGGAGTTAATTCTACTCCTATAACACAATTACTACACAGTTAATATGCTATTGTAATGTGTTAATTGTGTAGTAATTGTGTTACAGAAGAAAATTCTGTGTCTCATGACTGTCTCTTCATGCTGTATGCAGATTCACTTGCCTTTGCCTGTTGCTTTCCAGAATCTAGATCAGCCTTTCTTGACCTCCAGATGCACTGAATGATAACTTCCACCATCAGAGAAGAGGGCTTTGGCACGGCTGCCTGGCCATGGTGGGTGTTGTAGTCTAATACCCCAGGAGGACACCAAACTAGGAAAGGCTTGTCCACAACATTAAATTATAAGTTTCTTACTTTGTGAACCTTTTGTACCTGGCCAATATGAAGTTCCTTGGAGAGAAAATCCTGTGCCCTTGGTGATGAAACCTTCTCTTTTAAAAACTAAGGCTTCAGGTAAAATTAAAATGGTTACAAGTCATGACTCAGGCAGCAATTCTTTGCAGTGTCCCAGGCCCTCCCAACTAGGATCTCTTCGAGTGTAGCTATAAGGCCTCTGCCATTTTCAGCTATTTGCCACTAGGTCCTGGCACTGTTGGTTAACTAGGAAACGTGAGAGAGCATTTTTTCCCCTGGAAGGGCTCCTGCAACCTTTCAAAAAATTCTGTGATTGGCAGAACCATACCAAATGTAACACTATGTTAGGGGAGAACACCTCTTAATGCTGTTATCTCTTATGCAAGTTTTTGATAGTATACAGAGATTCTGTCACTGGGAACAAAATTGGGGCATGGGAACAGAGAAAATAGCAACTCTATGAACAGGTTAAAGTCTCCTTTTCAGCTAATCAGGCCTAGTGCACTACTCCAGTCTCTGCCTTTTGAACCTCTGCTTAGTCCAGAATAACTGGATGCAGCCATTATGGCTATCCAAAAGGCCATGTTTTCCCTTCTCTTGCTGTTCCTCCCCTGGTGTGGTCTTCTAGTAAAGATGCTGCTCACTTGACTGGAAACAGCTTGGAAACATTACTTTTTTGGACTACGGTACGTGAAATACCACAGCTGCTGGCTGGAAGGTTCTGGGAGTTGTAGTTTAAAAAGGCATCTACCCAATTTTGTCCTTTCTCCCTCCATTTAGCCCAGGCGCTAGAGACTTATGTCAGAACCCTCACTGTTCCAAGGCCATTGGCAGAGTGCCCTTGACAAAAGTACAGCAAGATCGTTAAAGTGCGTCAGTTGTAAATGAAACTCTGAAATCTTTGACCTTTCCCCCAGTTCTCTTGTACTTTGATTTTTATTCTAAATACTCAGTTACCTGCCTAACAAGATATGCCACTTTGCTCCTGCCGACACTGCCAAAACAGAATCAGCACCTGCTTGCATGTCCAGGCAATCCCACCTATGTGGTGAGCTTGAAAGCATGTTAATTCCTTTTTTAAATAAAAATTACATCAACCTTTTTGTCCTGGAAGCAACGTTGGATCATGCATTGCTCTCTATGCAGTTCATTCCAGAAAAACATTGGTGACTTAAGTGTGAACATTACTGACATGTACAGTATATACAGCAACTTATTTTTACCTTTGCTGTTGCACTACTCAAAACACCTTAAAATTCTGCAAAATAAGTGGCTTCTATGGCAAAACGTTGATGTATATCGCTTTTGTACATACGTCGCTTGAGCCAACAGCTAAGGGATTGAAAATCAAATGGTGGCACCAAAAGGAAGAGCCCCTGCTCTAACTCGCCTTATTGTGAAAGCGATGGCACGTTCTTAAAAATGCTTTTTTGGCATGTAAATATACAATTAACATGAGGCCTCTAAGTGCTGGATTTAGCCTGGAAGGAGGTCAAATTGGTCTCTGCTGCAACCTAAGCAGTATGGGGAAATTTTGGCTAAGAATCTAATCTATCTTTGTCTCTCTCCATGACCTGGATTATTAACAATGAACAAAATTGGAGGAGTGCCGTAAACAGCTCTGTCTTAGCATAGCCCTCCTCTCCAGTTGGAATATAACTGGACTACACAATAGAGTTTCTGTAGACTGTTCTCTCAGCCTAACAATCTACGGATAAAAACAATGGGTAGAATTGCAAGGTGGTTATATACTATTCTTGATTTCAGGCAAGTCTACAAAATAGGAGTTTAATATTGGTGGACAGTATTGCAAGACTGTAAACTGCTCAGAGGCTGACCTGCAGCGTTCGTGTACTACACTCCAAGAGTATCCTAAGGCCCTGTCTCCCAGCCACAGCCCTTCTAACCAGCAGGGTGCAGACAGGGAACTGCTTGCTTTTGAATTTGCATTGGGAGGGCCTTTTTAAAGTTTTAAGTGTATGCTTCACTGCTACATTTCAGGCATAGTGTGGTGTTAACTCACTCATGCCCAAACTAGTGAGATTAAAAACCTGCGTTTTTCCCACTTCTGTGGATAGATCTCCTTGTGAATATTCCCTGCAAATATTTAAAAATTGTTTCTCGGTATAGACTTGGAAATGAGTCATCCAGACAATGATATAGTTACATCTATGGGTCTTTTCCTCATTTGTTTTGGAGGAGGAAGGAGAGGAAAAGAAATTAAGCAATTGATAGGGGAGGGAACACCGAACTGTTTGTCTCCTCATTCTTCCTTTCCTGCCAGGTAATTGGTAGCATTTTGAAGCTTCCAGGATATCGCCAAATAAAGGATTACAGTTATTCTAAAATATGATTTTGCACATACTTACAAACAAGCTAGAGTTTCATTCAAAACAATGAAAAAGCTAATGCTTAAAGGCAGAAATTAGACTACATTTTATAATTAAGTGCATAATATCAGACCTTTTTATCTCGGTCAGCATAAAGAAAATAATTTAATTTGATTTTTTTTTTATTTTCCCTTTAGAGAATTGAATTTGATCTATGAGTTTTTCTGCTGTCCTCCAGATCTTTGCTTGGAAATGCCAAGCAGTTCTGGTCGGCAGTCTTTCAGTTTTTTAGTGGTGCCATAACTAATGAGGCCAGTAAACTGCTAATGCTGTATACCATTAGGAAAGATACTTCAAAGTGAAGTCTCAGAAACATGTTTGATACATGGGTAATTTTGCTTATATCCTAAAAGGTTAGATTGTTGAAGGAAGAGGCCACTGAAAATACCTACTACGCTTGGGGAGGGATATGGCTCAGTCATAGAACATTGGGGTGCAGAAAATTCCAACCTCCACCAAGTCATCTCTAAGCAGAGGTACAGGAAAAATCTTGCCTCAAACACTGGTCTAGATGAACCAGTGGTCAGATTCATATGAATTAACATACCAAGATGTGCCAATTCTTCCATCAGTTGACAAATGTAGAGTTTCAAATGTGTAGTAAATTAATAGTGCTGTCTCTGAATCACTGGACTAACTTCTGTATATGTAATAGTCCTTCAAAAGTTCCTACTATTTTCTCCACCCTACATTCATGAATGCTCAGTCTTTAGTTTGGTAGTTCTTTCTGTAGGCAATAATATCAAATAATGATGGCATTTGACAGGTGTTAATTAAGCCAGTAAGAGATTATTTCAGTCATCTGATAATTTTTTTTCCTCTTTTCTTAAATATTTTTAATCCTGAGCATCTAGGGCAGTGGTTCTCCACCTTTTAGACTTCAGCTCCCAAAGCCGCAAACAGTATGATGAATGACATGAGGTTTTGGATATGAAGTCCAGAATATCTGGAAGTCCAGAAATTAAGAACTATAGATCTAGGGCATGGCACCGTTTTTCTTGTAATGCTGCAAATGAGTCCACAAGATATTTTACAAGTGATCATATTTTGGGGACTTTCTTGCAGCTATGATTTGGGCATAGAGAATCGTGATGCAACAAATGACAAGGTCACCGTGGAAGCTGCAGAAGCCATAAAGAAGTATAATGTAGGAATCAAGTGTGCCACGATCACTCCTGATGAGAAGAGGGTAGAAGAATTCAAGCTGAAGCAGATGTGGAAATCTCCTAATGGAACAATCCGAAACATTCTAGGGGGCACAGTCTTCAGGGAAGCCATAATCTGCAAAAACATTCCGCGCCTAGTATCTGGGTGGGTGAAACCCATCATCATTGGCCGTCATGCTTATGGAGACCAGGTGGGTATCTCCTGCAGCTTTTTGTACTCCTGTAGTATGTAGTATTACAACAGATCTTTCCAAACTTTTCATGTTGGTGGCACACTTTTAGACATGCATTATTTCACGACACAGTAATTCAGTAAGCCCCCCCATCCAGACCGAGCCCACCAGCGCCCTCACCAGGGTCTTCTTCAGCCTGTGGGCAGCAGAGGGAGCCCCTCCACCTGGCACATTGGTGCGACACACCTACACACTGCAGCCGACACACTAACATGTTGTGACACACAATTTGGAAAGCTCTGTATTACAGGCTTTATTTGAGTAAGGATGTAATAGGCAATGTGAAAAAAATACAAAAGATAAAGAGCAGAAGTTTATTACAGTTTATTACAGGTTGCCATAAAACTCATGTTACAAACCTTTAGTAGGTTGAAACAGAGTTGAGATGCAATATTTGTTAATGATTAAAACAGAATGAGTCATGACAGAATCTATGCAAACTATCACCGTCATTTCTAGCCTCAGTGTAGAAAGCATTTCAGTAAAGTGTGGTTCTTCCCCAGTTTTTTCTCTGCTCTAAAGGCAGCATAATGGAAGTCTGATCCCGTACATTCATGGTGGTACACTCTGGTAGGTTATATACAGAAGGATGCCTCCTGTCATGCAGTATTGTTCATTGCCCATCAAAACTGCCATTTTGTTTGTTGTTCTTCTCTTGCAGTACAGAGCCACAGACTTTGTTGTTCCTGGCCCTGGAAAGGTAGAAATGGTCTATACACCAAAGGATGGAGGCAAACCAGAAACCTATTTGGTCCATAACTTTGAAAGTAAGTATTTTGAGGTAAACCCAGCATTAATTATAAAGATATTTGAAGGCAGAGAATCCAAAAACCATGTAAGAGGGGGAAAATAAATAAGATTATTTATTCTTCAGATGCTGCATTTGGAGTATAGAAATCTAATAATTAAATAACTAATAATGTAATAATTAAATAAGTAGCCTTGAACAAGGGATAAACAACTGGGAAACTCTGAAGCAAATCTTGTCTCCCATTCCCCATGAGACTGCTGCAGGAGGAGTAATTGTATCTTGTCAAATAGCCACAATCCCTTCCTTTTTGTGACCTTCCAATAAAACTTTGCATAGCACACAAATGATGGGGAAAGCACTTTTCTATGTTTTGTTCTGGCAACTGTCACAATTTCTTCCTGTATCCCCAACCCTGTGCTTCTCTGCCAGAGGCAAGGGCATTGCCTGAGAATTCTAATTAGCTAAGGTTGCTTTATTATTGTGCAAGTACTTGTGAAATTTTCTGATTGCAAAACTGACATCAGCAGTTGTGAAACCTACTTGGATTTACGTCTGTCAGTGTCTTACCTGAGCACGTGGAGTAATCTACTACTGGTGGATCAATCCTTACAAACAGTAGGGGATGTACAGTGTGTTTTCTAAAAAGGGAGGAATGTTGTGCTCCTTATTTCTTGAACTTTCCAGAATTTCTTAGAAATAGCACTCCAAGAAACAAGAAGGAATATGTGGAAACTATTGGCCCTACAGCTTTTTCTGTTTTTTTAATGTTCAGTCCTGTTTACATGGTAGAATTGACACTCCAAGACTGGAGGCATTGTAGCTCTGAGGAGGGAACCAAGGAAGACTCAAAGAAGAGCACCTGCTTGCATCTTAACCCCCAGCCCCATGGGCCAGCCTTAGCCATGCCTTACAGAATCTTCTTGCATGCCACCACTACCATCTGTGTCTGCCCAGGGATTCCAAATCCAGAGGAGCACCCCAGCCGTTGTTGGGCCTTTCTCTTTTGTTTTGAAGTGGAAGCGCTGCCACACTTCAAGAAAAGAAAACTACACCATGAGTTATCTAGCCCAAACCTCCATGGCTGCTGGCATCTATGTAAGTCTCATGAGCAGCTGGAGTACCACATGAGGGAGGAGCACCCTGTAGCTGAAACACCCTGCAAGCAGAGGCTGGGCCATGTGCGGAAGAGAAGTTAAAGTGATCACCCACTCACTTGCCTGTCTTGCAAGACACCTAGTGTTTTGAGGACCTTAGCCAAGTCTGCTAAAATCTGGTGAAGCTTTTTGATCTTTGAGATACTTTCTCTGTAGTGCAACCAACTGAGAAAAGTAGAGGTTGCCAGTGGCACAGGACATTGGAGAGGCAGGAGAGAGAAAGTTACTCCTTTAAAGAACACCTCCCATTGCTTAGGGCTCATTTTCTCTATTGCAATTAGTCATTACTTAAATTTTTTCCCTTTTATTATTTTGCTCCTTTTGGATCAGGAATCCATAAAAAAAAGTAATGCAGTATGGTAGGAGGGGGAAAATAAACAAAGATCCCTCTCTGTGCACAATCCATAAATTTTATTTGTTACATAGAATATAAATTGGATGAAATTGATCGGTTTTTAGTTCCTTCTGTGAATTCTACATCCTTATTACTCAAAAAAAAATAATGTGTCACAGGAACATCATTACTTTTAATATACAGCTTTCAAGCTCTGGCCAAGGAAGGAAGGGCAGCAAAATGGCTTGGGCTGGCCCAGACCATAGATAAACTACTATTTCTCAGCTTCAGTCACTGTCACTGGTCTGGCTTACATGCCTGTGGTAAGGATTCCTTAGGCAAGGTATATAGAATACTTGAAACTCTTCAGATACTTTGAAAATGCCTAATGGTAGTGGGCATTTGGTGATTTCTTTGTTTGTTCTGGGGGCAGTTGCGAAGTTGAAGCTCAGTCACTACACAAAACTATTCATTTTCTTATTGCTCTGAATGGGGTCAGTCTTGTGGGGGAAGAGTTGCTAGGAGACTGTTTCTGCATGGAATAACAGAATAGATATGTTGCAACCTTCACTATAAACAAGAGGCTTCATTTATCTAAGTTGTGAATTAAATACCTTTAACCCTTGACTTCATCTGAATGTTTGCTGTATTTTCCTCTTCATCTCAAAATATATGGTTGTATTATTGATGAGAACATGTGATGAATGCTGTATTAAATTGTACATGTCCTGTGCCTGAAGAAGAAGAAGAAAGAAAGAAAGAAAGAAAGAAAGAAAGAAAGAAAGAAAGAAAGAAAGAAAGAAAGAAAGATTGATTGATTGGTGGTTGCACCACAGTACAATACTTAAAGTGCTCTCACTGTAGTCGCTCTCAATTGTATTATGGCCATGAATGAACAGTTGTAGGCTGTGTGCCAGCTTACAATTGTGGGAAAGAGAAACTGGTGCCAGGATGGAATCTCTTCAGGCATCCTGAGGTTTTTTTGCTGAATTCCCAGCCACTGCAACTTAGTAGTTTGGATTTTATCAGATGTATTACTTCTTTTTAAACTTAGGAAATCTTAATCTCTATAGTAATCCTGTAAGATAGGCTAGTGTTATTGCAATGTATCTGTTCAGGGTGTAAGAAATGTTTGTTGAGATAGCAATGAGAAATTAGTAGAGCTGAGGCAGTGCATTGGCCCCCTACAAAACCTTGGAAGGTTGCACCCCCAACACCATACCCCTTACCCGTGAAATAGTTTAAATATTTTTATCAAAAAAAAAACACCCACCTCTCATGTATACCCTGTGGAATATGGGGAGCAACTTTTCCATGTTTATAAGTTTCCTTGATCTGATTTAGGGCGAGGGATGCCTTTATTTAACCAAGAACTATACCATAAATCAGTTTTGGAGATGGTAGGGGCTCATTTTTAGCCAAAAAATTGGGAGAGAACTGGAAGAACCTTTGGGTCCTCAAAAGCAGCCTTCCTAAGCTATACCTGCCCACTCTTCCTCTAAGAACATCCAGTAAGTTTGGTGCCTGAGATCTGAAGGGAGAGAATCACAACCAGTTTCTTTTCAGTCATCCCAGCCATTGATGGATGTTCTTGAAAGCTGGCATTTCAAAAAGGACAACTGTGGCTGCGTTTTTGTTTGTTTGTTTTTTGTCCATTTATTATAAAAAAAGTCATGATCAGACAATACGCTACAACCCTTTATGTCGCAAAGTTCAGAAATGGATGAAATGATTGCTACAAGATTCTCTGGAAATGCACACTAAGCTTTCTCTTCTTTGGATAACCAAGTCAGATGTGAGGCCCATTCACACTACAGCATGATAGAACTGTGATTCCACTTTAATTGCCATGGCTGCATCCCATGGAAGTCTGGGATTGATTGGCTGTTTAGGGAGAGGCCTTTGGAATCCTCAGCCAGAAGGTTCTCCTCTGGTGTTTCTGACCAAACAACCAATCCCAGGAGGATTCCATAAGAGGCAGCTGAAGTGGAATGATCATAATGCTATAATTGTACAGTGTGAACAGGGCTGTGTGGATACCAGTCAGAGCAATATATTCACATGATTGAAAAAAGCTTTGTCTGTAATGCCTGATACACCTGTGATCTGGTTGTGTGCACACATACACAACAGGGTGTTGTAAGAGGTATAAAATGTGTTGCTGTTCAAAAGCTTTATTATTATATCTAAATCTTACTTGGTTTGCTCTTCCTCTCTTTCTGTGGTATAGGCTGCGGAGGTGTGGCTTTAGGAATGTACAACCTTGACCAGTCCATCAGGGACTTTGCACATAGTTCTTTCCAGATGGCATTGTCTAAAGCCTGGCCTCTTTACATGAGCACCAAAAACACCATTTTGAAGAGATACGATGGGCGGTTTAAGGACATCTTTCAGGAGATCTATGAGAAGTAATAATATTTTGTTATGTGATATATTTTCATCTTGCAGGTATATTTCTGTTTAGAGAATTGAATCATTTCCTATAAGCCACAATAGCTGGTCTGATATTTTGGTTTTTTGAGCACAGGTCTCAAAAAGATCCTGAGAGCCAGTGTGGTATAGTGGTTTGAGCTGTGGACTGCAACCCTGGAGAGCAGGGATTGATTCCCCATTTGGCCATGGAAAACCACTGGGTGACCTTGGGCATGTCACACACTCTTGAGTCCCCAGAAAACCCATTCTAGGGTTGCCTTAGGGTCACCATAAGTCGGAAATGACTTGAAGGCACACAACAACAGCTCAAACATTTTTCTTAAAAGGTTTTTTTTTTCAAGCCAGCAGAAGTTGAATGTTTATTGAAAGTTGCAGATATCAAAGAAAGCTGTGTTTCAGGTTTCAAATCTAAGCTGTACATAAGTGCAAGCAAAAGAGAAAAATTTAGGGACAAATGGGAGCTCCAGGTTTGCTCCCAGCTCCCTAGGCTTTTTGCTTTCATTGCAACTCCTGTTCTCCAACAAATCCCCTCTCACTTGTATAGCTGCCACTATTGCAGTGTGAACTAGAGCTGTCCTCTATGTCCTTGCCAAAGTTAAGAAAATTACTTTTGAAAATAAATTTGTTACAGTTCTAGTTTCAAGACCCCAAATTAGTTATAATTCTAGTAAGCATTTACTTTCATGTTTCTGAACAATTAATTTACCGAATTTTAGTTTTTAAAAACCAGGGTACTACAAGCAGCTTAATTGTGGCACAGAATATACTTTCTTTCCATCTACTTCAACATCATTTCATTATTCACAACAGAGTAGCACAAACCAGCACTTGAACTATGTGATACTTCTCCATTGCTATTTAATGAGGCCATAATGGAAGAGTGGTGAGGGAGAGAAAGGGGCACATGACAGCTGATGCAGCCATTCTGTTTGATGTTGATGGAACACTGATGCTGAGCCTTGAACCCTTGCTCAGTTAAAACTTTTGATCATGACTGGGACATAAACTGTATGCACAGATGAAATGTGATGTGATGACAGCCAAGCAGCAAGTGCAATGTAAAAAAGAATCCTTAATGTGTAGGCCGTACGCAAGCAGAAAATGTTGCATAAAAGTCACAGTATATGGCAGGAGGTATTTAAAATATGTTACCATTCCCTGTGGTAACACATCCTCCCACCTTTTCTTTAGGCAAGATGTAAGTCACTTTCTTTTTTTCTAAATGATTGCAAATACTACATCTGTAATTGCCACTGCTAACATTCCATTTTCTCTGCTCTCCAGGGAGTACAGGTCACAGTTTGAAGCTAAAAACATTTGGTATGAGCATCGGCTGATTGATGACATGGTGGCTCAAGCCCTAAAATCTGAGGGAGGTTTTATCTGGGCCTGCAAGAACTACGACGGTGACGTGCAATCTGACTCAGTCGCACAAGGTATGCCCCGCTTCTACATTGATGCACTCTGCAGAAATATGTTAAGGTACTAAATACCCTAAAAGTACCAGATCCCTTTTGATCTTGGAAGCGGGATCAGCCCTGGCTAGTACTTGGATAACACATGGCCAACGAATACTTGGTGCTATAGGCTATATTTCAGAGGAAGGAGCTGGCAAAATCACCTCCAGGTATTCCTTGCCTAAGAAAAACCTATGGAATTCATGGGGTCCTCCTAAATTGACAGGCAGCTTGAAGGTTCATAAACATACACACACCTTGGAGATGGGTAAGGTGGCTGTGGACAGAGTGGCCGGATACTTTTAAGAGCATCAAGAGAACTGTAGTAGCTCGTAACAGGGCTTCACTTTGGCAAACTGTGTCCTGCATTTAATAAACATGGCTCAAAATCATGTCATGTAAAAGGGCTGTATCACTAAATCAGTTGACTTCTTGAAAACATTCGAGAGCATAAGTAGTCATGTACGTTTGAGTTTGTTGAGAAAATGTTGTGTGTGTGTGTGTGTTTATATATAATCCAGGTTTCCAACAACAGGCATTGCTGACTTCTCATTCTCATGTCCAGGTTATGGCTCCTTGGGGATGATGACCAGTGTCCTGATCTGCCCAGATGGCAAAACAGTTGAAGCTGAAGCTGCTCACGGCACAGTGACTCGTCATTATCGCTTGCACCAGAAAGGACAAGAAACCTCTACTAACCCAATTGGTAAGCCACTTCTGACTTCCTCAGTCCTGTCTAGAT
Organism: Ctenosaura bakeri; assembly: GCA_948474755.1. Lineage (NCBI taxonomy): Eukaryota > Metazoa > Chordata > Lepidosauria > Squamata > Iguanidae > Ctenosaura > Ctenosaura bakeri. Next base: position 332,642 of record CAOLHI010000735.1, on the reverse strand, counting down.
CATGTGTTAAACATAGCTATGTGACATGCTCCCTAGGGAATGCAAGTTGCATTTATTTAAGTTTTGCAATAATACCATTAGGTCCTACTTCTTAAACAAGTTAGTGTATCTCTAGGAACAGGAACCCTATTTAGACCTGAGGGAGTCTGTTTTTTGGAAACATCTTATTGCAAAGTAGTTATTTTGCGTGTTTGTAGCATAGCTTGCACAGGATAGGTGGGCAATATTAAAAAACACACATACAGCAAGTGTTCTTGAAGGAGGAAGAAAAATCTTACAACCAAAAAATTCCAACTTCCAGCCTTTGAAAACTTAAATTCACATCATCAGACTGTTTCCTAAAAATATGAAATAGTGTTACACCATTCATAGCAAGGAATTCCTAAATAAAGACTAAATAATACCTAAATAAAGTGACTGTGTATCAGCCAATTGTCCACTACACATTCCTCACAGACAAATCACAGGAGAGAGGTTGAGTGGATGATGTGTTTCAAAGAGTTGGATTAATGGTTGAAACCCAAAATAGACGGTGAGGTTCTCTGTGAGGGCAAGTAATCAGTCTTTCTTTCTGTCTTTCCCTGTTCCTCATCTCTGCTTTGGTTGTGCCATTCCCAGCATCCATTTTTGCCTGGACTAGAGGTCTGGCTCACAGAGCAAAGTTGGATAACAATGCTGAGCTCAAAAACTTTGCCACTGCCTTGGAGGAAGTCTGTGTAGAGACCATTGAAGCCGGCTTTATGACTAAAGATCTGTCTGCCTGCATCAAAGGATTACCAAAGTAAGTAAACAAGGTTGAGGAATGCATGAAAACACTGGATATTATACAAATGCTAAATATTTTTTTTAGAAATGTCAACATATCTCATTCTAAACATCATGAAGGCCAGGTGGAAAAATAAAGCTACATCTAAGGAAACGTCTGTTTTTAAAACAAATTTGGGTAGCATGTAAAAATAGTGCACTTACAAAATAAATTGCACTTGGGCCAAGATCCAAAGAGGCTGTTCTGTATCCAGTGGTGCATTTTTTTTTTATCAAAGACATGTGGAATCAGAACTTTCTTACCTTTCCATTTCCACTGATGAATAATGTATTTCATGCTGTTTGCCGCCTCGATCCATGTGGAGAGGCGGGATACAAATAAATTATTACTATTACTACTACTACTACTACTACTTATTATTATTATTATTATTATTATTATTATTATTATTATTATTATTATTTCCTCCACCCCTATACCAAAAATCTCTTCCAGAGTTTCCAAAATATGCATTTCATGGAATGTGATCCTTATAGTTTTTGTGGTTCAGAAAGGTGCCCAAATCTTAGAAGTTTTGAGAATCAAAAATGGAACTAGAAGTTTATGCTAAAATTGCAGTTTTTGAGTCTTAACAGCCTGTCCTTACCGTGCAGATTGTGAAAGGCTTAAGTCTGTATCACAATTAAAGTAGCAGTATGTGGCCAACATAAATGAAGATGGATTACAGTAGTTTTTCATTTCCATAAATACAAAAGCAATAGATTGTGCTTGTTTATGTTTTTAGTTAAGATAAAATCTCAAGCTTTTATTTGATCAAAGCAGTGAATTAAGATTCCTCATCTCACAAAAACTACCATGTACTCCCCCCACCAAAATCAGACTAAATGAAGCATTGTTTGCTATGCCAAAAAAAAAATGTGTTAATAACAGCTCAAACTTTTTCCACCCCCGTCTCCTGACTTCTACCCCATCACCACAACCATCTGACCTGCAAAACTAGCTAAATTTTTGGAATACTTTGAAACTCATATTCATTGCACTTACACACTTGTTCTGCTTCTCTTTTATATTCCAGTGTGAAGCGCTCAGACTACCTGAACACATTTGAGTTCATGGATAAACTTGCAGAGAACCTGAAAGCAAAGCTTTCTTCCCAGCCAAGACTTTAAGAGCAAGCCTTAAGAGTTGCCCTGAAAAGATTTGTCTGACCAATGGATGAATCACACTGTGCTCTAGCACACCATTTCAAAATATCTAAAGAAACCAGTCTAAATTAGAAATGTATTCAGATTCCCTCATCCCCTAAGTTTTTAAATGAACAAGCCCCCAGGCAGGCTCAGTGGCTGCCTCTGTGAATTATGCCTTCAACACTAGCCAGCCCACCAGGTGATAAGCACTTGTGATCAGGCAGGAGAGCAAATCTGTTTTAAATAACAGATCAGGTTTTGCTTCCTAAGTTGGCATGAGCCCCCTGCTGGACTATGTAAGCAACGCAGATGTCTGATAAGCCACTTCGAGTTGTGAAACCACAGTATGGGCATAAGAGGATTTTACTTACCAGTGGGGGGGGGGATAAATTTTTAGTTTTCACCAGAAGCAGTGCCATGGTGTATAATGGCAGAAGCAATGTTTCTTCCCTTATATCTAGTTGCTAGTCTGAAGTGCAGGAATTATTGTCACACCTGAACTGCAGAGACCTGAAGGACAGGGATGATGGTCAGGTACATTAGTAAAGGTGCTGTTCCTTAAAGTGTCTTTCTTCAACTGTTCAAATGTTCTTTTATTCTGTTTCTTGGGTATTAAATACGATTCCATCCATGACTCCTGTCTTTTTGCTTTTAAGGAGACTTTTTAATAAGGGGAAGTTTAACTTTAATAAACCACTAATATCTGTGGCTGTATGTTATGTTATCCCTGTAAGCTATAGCTTAGTTTTTAAATCCTTACATCACTTGAATAGGATCCAGCTGAGGATGTTCAGCTGGAGAAAAACTGGGCAACTTGTTTAATGTGTGATCTACATAAGATCAGTTTAGTTAGGGTAGGGGTTATACGAGGCTTCTATAATGACAGGCTGTTGTATCACGGAAGAGCTCCTCTGAACTCCACTTGATTGGAGGAGCTCTTCCCTGACACAACAGGATATCATTATATAAGACAGATCTCTCAGCTCCCAGAAATGCAGAGGAATCTGGCACAGTGGAATACAGAACTGCATACTCTGGCAGGCACATGCTTCTGGCTTTTCACCTTGGGGATGAAAAATAGTTTGATAGAGCGCTGTACAAACACTTAATGAACTGAAAGCATAAAAACTGGCAAAACATCTTGACATGGATTAGTTAGTTCCTCTTCACTGCAGGAGGTAAATGAATGGTGACACTGGTTTAAAAATTTCATACTGCTATTCATACCAAATTTAGAGGACTGCATACAGTGCAACAGGGGTATGAAAACCCAAATTTACAAAGCACACCAATTGATCAGTTATAAGGAAATCTCCAGAAAGTGCACTCAAAAAATGGACCACAGAAATGGAACATGGAGATGTGGCTAAGTAGATCTTTAACAAAGGCAGGCCAAGATGGGAATTACAGTTCAAATGTGCTTATGCTGAACTGCCATTTAATTATCTAGGTTGAGGAAGGCCCTTTGGAGCCCTTCAGATTCTATTTGCATTATTATCACCTGAACAATCTGACATTATCTACAAACTCTTATCACTCTGCTCATCTGAAACTTCAGATAATTTAGCAACAAATTTAAAATCAGGTACAGTGTGTATTCTAAGGGAAATCCTCTTAAATCTCTCCACTGGTAAGAACTCTCAATTTATTCCTACTCAGTTCCACATATGGGAAAGTTAATACACTCAGTTGCCCTGGACTATCCCTCTTGCTATTAGTTTCTACCCATACCTTCTTCCTCTGACCCCTATTTGTACCACTGACCATGATGAAAAAAATTAGTTCAGTAGAGAGCTGCTCATTGTTACTCTTGCCATGTTTCATACATGTGAAGAGGACAAGCAAAGGGCAAAAGTAATAGGTAAGCCTTAAGTCCTCTACTGTTAAAACGATTTCCAAACACTTGGTACTCCAGTAACTCCAGACATACTTTTGGCAAACCAGTAGTAGACAACACAATGCTCTCTATATGCTTCTGGTGTCCATCTATTTTTGCAGCTTCACGTGACAAAATTCCTCCAATTTTCTTTGAAAACAAAGTGCAAAGGGAAGAACTGCTCTCCTCAAAAAGTTGGTTTTGCTTTTTTAAAAGGCATATGTTCTTTCCATGCCTTGCTTTGAAATAAAATTGGCTTGTCCAAAAGCAGAGGAACCTGCTTTGGGACAATCCAAGGAGAGTAGAAGAAAGCCATTGCCGAATAATAAATCAAGTTTCTGCAGTTTCAGTGGGCACATTCCAGTTGAGATTAGCAACTGAGTTCATGTCACAGAATTAACTAATCCAAGATTTTATAACACTGGCAGTTCAGTTACATTGTGTTAAACTATAGTGTAATTCCTGTGAAACTCAAACAGGAAGATATGCTTGGACTTAGAATAACCTTTTCTTTTAAATTATATATACCTATAAGTGTAACAACCTTGCATAGCCCAATGAACAAGTGTTGCAAAATTATCAGATGTTCAAATAAGTTTTACATTAACAAAAACATTACATTTTTTGCACTCATATTTTTCACTTGCAGTATTCTGACATGTTTTAAGAAATATATTGTTTTTTAAGATACCCAATTTCAGTTGTGCAACTTCTACTGAAATTACTCAAACATGGTTGTAAACATTCGAAATCTGCCTCTTCAATCAAAGTTCGGGAATAGCTTTGTCTTTTGTTTCAGCATACTGCTTTGATTATAGAAATGGGTTGTTGTTGTCATCTGATATGATCTCATGCTTTAAAGTGGAAGTTCTAAAAGTTACTTTTTTGTTCTACAACATCCAGACCCTACCCCAGCCAGCAAGTAGTACAGAAAAGTAACTTTTCCAATCTTATTAGTTGTATTTCTGCCCTTATCATCACTAACTATTGAAGCACACAAAACAGTCATGGTAAAATTACTAGATTACTGATTACTAGATGTGAACAAAATAGTTTTTGGTCATCCAAGACCATAAATATTTACATCCTATTATTATTATAATACATCATACTAGAATTATATTAATATTTAAATCATAATTGGTATAAATAGTAGACAACCCATCTTTAACATTACCTTGCCATATATATCTTCATGATGAACTACAAATATTCTAACAGAGAGGTGAAAAAAGTGCACCAGTGGGCCTCATACAGTCCCCAGAGCCATTTTTGTGGTGCAAAGGGTAGCAAAGTGCTTCCTAGTGTGGAGGCAAATTCTTGCCCTCCAGCCCACTTTAGGCCCAAGAAAGGCTTTGTCTGAAACAGGAAGTAAAAAAAAAAAAAGGCTACTCCTGGGCCTAAAATGCCCCGGGGGGGCCAAAACATGGCAAAAATGCTCCTATACACTGAAGGAGGTATTTGAAGGCAAAAAAAAAAAAAAGTATCTGGTGGGGTACAGCCTCCCCCCCCAAGCATAGTGGTTTCAGCACTGGACTGCAGCCCTGGTGCAATTTCCTGCTAGGACATGGAAACCCACTGGGTGACCTTAGGCATGTCACACACTCTCAGTCCCCCAGAAAACCCCATGAAAACCCATCTTGGGATCACCATAAGCCAGAAAAGACTTGAAAGCACACAACAACAGTTTCCAAGGTCTCCTGGGAGTCCTAATGCAACCCCCTAGCCTCCCATAGTTCAAATGTTTAGTTATTTACTCTTTATTTATTAAATTTCTACTCCCCTTTTCTCCCAGCATCAGACTCAAAGATACTCAAACAGGAAAAATAAAGCTGCAGTCTTATACATAACTAAGCATAAGTCTAACTTAACTCAATAGGCTTTAATTTGAATAAGCATCATTGTGTTGGAAGATGTTTATCATATACAAAATTAATGCTGAATGTGGAGCCTTCCAGACATTGCTGGCCTTCCTCCTATCACCCCTGGCCATTGGCTATGTCAGATAAAAGATCTTCATTTTTTAGGGCTGTATTTTGTTCAGGCTAATATCATATAAGAGGGGTATTACAGTGTTTCTACTTGTAATTGTTTGTGGCTAAAAGCTCTGTGAAATGGTTCTAGCTCTCAATGCAACTGGGTAAATTTGATTATGGTTCAGCATTAGATGTCATTCTTTGTGCTGATTTTTGATCTTATATAATGATACCATGCATAAAATGCATGTTGGAACTTGTTTTAAATCTTCTGTACATCACCAATGTATTAGAATAAGGAGCAATTAATCAATCCGCAAATAATTTTATAGTATGTTTTATTTCTGAAATGCATTTGTAAAAAATACACATCCTACAAACAAGCACCTAAGAGTGAAATCTTAGTTATACAAATAGCAACAAAATTAAAAACCTACTGATTAGTCACAAAATCTGAACTTGGCTCAGTTTCCTCCACTTTAATCTTCTTAATTTTCCTTGGCTTTCCAGATGATTTGACTGACTTTCTACTTTTTGTTTTATAGATAGGGGAGCTGAGGAAGTCTGTAACTGTAAATGGGTCACCACGCCTAAGTTTGCTGCAGTGGGCAGAGAGAGAGAAGGAATAAACATAATGTCATTTATCACACATACAATGATGCAGAGTCTGTGAAATTAGTTTTTAAAAATAATTTGTTACAGTTCCAAGATACATGAAGTTGTTCCACATGGCTATAGCTCCTTTTTTTTTTAAAAAAAAAAACACCTTTATTTTCTTGTTGTTCAAAATAACTAAAATAGGCACTTAAAAAAAGTGCTACATGCACTGTAGTATATAATACTACTGAATAGTGAGTGTACACGGTAGTGGGTATCTCTCCACATGTTTTTTTAGGCTACAACCAGTAACAATTTATGAAGGAAGCAAAGATAGGGCCTTCCCCTCCAATGGGGTGTATGTCCCTCTTGCTCAGTCCATGAGCGGTCCATACCCACAACTCACAGACTGATCCCCAGTACAGCTAATGATGTGGAAGTTACTCATCCTACTATAAATGCAACTAAAAATACAATTACATCTTTAAGGGAATGAAATCATCCCTGTCAATAACCAAAAGTTTAATGCAGTTATGCCTCATTTATTGGAGAAAAGACTTAAATTACTGTAACAAGTTGCTTCCAAAATTCTATATTCTAAGAAACAGTATTCTTTTTAGACTATGGTTTCAAAAAGGGCAGCTTGCCCCTGAGGCAAAGGCTATCCATGAACTTCAGTTTGCTTGCTTCTCTTGCAAAAGGCAGCGTCAAAGAGAAAAAAACTAACCTGTTGAGTTTGGGCTCTGCATAGGAAACTTCCTTTTTTCTCCGTCTACTTGGTTGTGCAGAAGAGTCTTCTGGAGGAATGGAATTGCAGGAGGCTGAGTTGACATTGGTCAAATCCTTCAGTACTTCATTGTCTGTAGGTTCCTTCAGTACTTCATTTTCTGTAGGTAAAGTAAAACTGATGACGACACACTAAGAGTGCCAGTGAAATCTCTTTCTTAAAACAACAGATATGCATTGAAAATTAAATGTTAGTCAACCCATCAGATTGTATGTTTTGTTTTTAACCAACGTCTTTTTATTTGACATTCTTGGACTTACTCACACATTTAAAAAAGTATGCCCCAAAGTGAAGGAGGATCCAGTACTGATTGGCTCCTCCTTCACTTTGGGGCATACTTTTTTAAAGTATGTCTTCAAGGCAATACAGGTTGCTTTAACAATTTGTTCTCAAAAGGGTGGAGCTGTACTCCCCACATAGTGTTCTATCCACAGATAATGCCACAGCTCGTATTTGAACACTCCCCTCACAAACACCAGCATCAAGTTCCCTGACGGTAGCTGGGCAAAGTCCAAGCTTATTTACTCATTTGGCAATCACAGACAGAAAGATAGGAGGGGGAAATACATGTCATGCACCAGTGGTGCATTCTATATAGGCAGGGGAGAAGGAGTGGTGTTGGTGTGCAACAGCGCAGGGTTCCAATGTGTTTCTTCAATGAAGTACAACCTCCCACATGTCTGTTCTCTTGATAAGCACTAATAGAGATGACATGCTTATAACAGCTAATAACATTTTACAAGAAATCCCCTTGAGGTCAGTATGTGTTTTTCATACAGTTGTCAGCTTTATTATATTGTCACGGTTAGGGCATTTTATTTTAATTTATGATTAACTATTATTAGCCAGCCCAAGTGGTATGCAAACACTAGAAGGGTGAGATATAAATATGTTTCTAATGAACCTGACAAGAATCAAAGGGCAGTTAGGCAACAGTGTATAAAATTCAGAAGCAGGAAGCAAAGTTAGAATAACATCCTAATTGCAGGTTTCTGAGAATGGTGGGGGAAGAATACTCTAAGGAGGTGGAAGCAGTTTCAATTGTTCCTTAATTAGACTCACACTATTTTCCATTTATTGTGAAGAAACAAAGATAAGAAATCAGTTTCTTCACAATTTCTATCAACTCAAAGATTGGAAGAAGAATGGGGCAACTTTTCATTTGGACACAAATTTGTTTGTTTTTGTTTTTAACTTTCTTGGAGTCTTTCACAATTACCTGCTATTACATTTTCCAGTCAGTTGTGCAACAATTAAAGTTCTAAACTGACTAGTGAGGTGCAGGGCTTTAGGTTCATCTACCAACAACCTGTAAGGCTACTTTGAAGATGAACAAATATAATCCTGAAGGTACTCATAACTAGGCAATGGTAAGATGCTATCATAGCTATTGATGATTTCAAGATATTTTTCTAGTCTTTCATTTTATAAGAATCTTTCCCAACTCTGCAGCAGACAAAAAGAGTATGGGGTTCACACACACAAAAAGAGCTGAAGGAGATCTCCACATGACTCATTCCAAACTACATGAATTAAGACCCAAATAGTCTATATCAGCTGACGGCCCCTTTTGTCACTCACCATTTTCTTGTACAGCAGCATTTTGTAAGATTGGCTGAGGAATGGCTTGGATTGTCTTTTTCTCATGCCTGCCAGAAGGCATCTGCTTAGAATAATTTTTGTTGAAGACGGCTGAAACTTTTGGCAAAGCAGAATATCTTCCTGGGCTCACTAGGTCTTTAGCAGCTGAAAGCCGAGAAAGTGAAGAACTAGAGCTACAAGAATCAAGGGGCACAATCTTGGACATACTCTTTGAAGAATCAGGAATGTTTGGGCCTTTGGTCAAGGAATCAAAAAAAGGTGGAGCCTCAGTAACATTCACCACAAGAGAATCTCGCTGTGTTCTGGAACTTGGAACCTGGAGAAAGCTCCATCTTGCCTGATCTCCTTGACTGTTTTTACCTTCCTCTGAATGCTGAAGGGCTAAGTTAGAAGCAACACGTAATTCTTTCACATCACTTACTGTGTATGTTGATCTTTTGCTTGATTTTGGCACAGAGTCTACCTTTTTCTTTACATCAGTCAAATGACTGTTGGCACCTAAACACGTCTTCTCCAAAGAGCTGCTATTTGTTTTGGTTACAGAAGAAACTCTGAAAAACTGCAGGTCTCTGAACTTTTTGGATCTTAGCTGAGCTCCTAAAGATGTTGTTAAGAGGTGATTTTTCATCATCCAAAGAAACGGGAAGCACAGATGCTGTGTTTCCTAGGGAAAGGACTGTGGGTATATCTGCTTGATTCATGGATAGAAAATTGGCTCTCAAGTCCTTAACTGTCCTCTTACTGAGCCTTGGAGACTTTGCAGTGAGGCTGAACTCATCAACTCTGGTTCTGCAACACACTTCTTGTGTGTCACCCTTGGCTGCTTTGGCTGCCTTGCCTTTGTGGCTTTTTTTGGTTTTACTTTCTTCTGGCTGAGTATGAAATTGCATGTTGATATCTAAGCTCTGCACATCTATCTCACTGACATATGCTCTACCAAGTTCTTGCGTCTTCCTCTTTGATTTCAGACGCTTCACATTCAGACCCAGAGTTATTTCTTCTTGGCTAGAATTCTCCTTTTGCAAATCAGCCAAAGGTTGTGTATCAAAACTGTGAAGCAGGGGCTTACTCATGAATGAGCTGGACTTTGGACTTGGGGACAAGCTGCCTAGATCCTCTTCATTTTCCCAGTGTGTATTTTTTTTATTTTTATGTGCAGAAGGGGCACAATCATTCTCATGATCTAAATCATCAGTAACTACCACATAGGTCCTTCTGCAGCCTCTGGTTTTATTAGAGCACTGGGAAGGATGACTCACCTCATCTTGTTGTGTTTTATTGTTCAAGATTGCTTCTGGATTTTGAAACTGACTTTCTAAATTCCTCATCTTTTCCAAGAATGTTTGCACGCATTTTGAAGGAGTCTGATCCACCACAAAGGATGTTCTACAATTTGTGGTTTTATCAGAGTGTTTGGAACTATGTTCCTCCTTCTGGCTAAAGCTGGCCCATGGCACTGGCTCCTCTGGGGAATATAGCTGACTTGATTCTCCAGGCTTAGGTCTTTTCATCTTGCTACCACTACTCACTTTGTTGCTTTCAGATACTACTGCAACATCATCCTTATGATTATCAAAGGTTCCCTTTGATTTTCTAGAAGAGTCTCTGTTCTTTGTCTTCAGCTCACTTTGTTTAGCACTTTGACTTCTTTGGCTTTTATCTTCCCAAGGATCTTACTTTTGGTTCCAAGGGACACAAGTTCACCAACCTGGCTGACTTCAAGACATTCTGCAGCATTGGCTTCCCGTTCCTTCGGCCCCTGAAGGCCATCATGCAGCACATTATCAAATGGCTCCATTAGAGAATCCCTGTCAAATACAGCAGACACATCTACTGTATGCTTCTTTCTCTTTGTCACATGCCCATGCAATGGCACCACACTATCACTGCATGGTCTTGTAACCTTGCCATGTTGCATGGGAGAATTTTTACTCAGGGCAGACAGTGAGCAACTCCTGGAACTTTGGGCTGAACTGGAAAGGTTGTCTGCAATGACAAATGACTTGATTTAGTTGGATGAACACAAACACACAAAGATTCAAAGCTTGGAATTGTCACTTTTTTCAAGGTCTGCCTAAATATTTTTCTTCATGGGGCATGAACTGAAGACCTGTCTAGCTTAAGCAACTTTGTCCATCAGTTCTCAGCCATGAAACCCATATGCAGTGGGTGAATGCAATAGCCCTCTTCATGTGCCTTCCCACAATTGATATAAGTATGGAAGTTCTATTTGGGTATTCCATCAAGTAAACATTAACAGAATTCCATTAATTTGTCTAGTTCTCTATTAAAGACATCCACATATTCTGTCACAGCAAACCCCTTAACATAAGTGCTTTCACTCACAAAATCTACAACCTGAATTCTAGTAGTAAGGGTGCTGACAGCTGGTGGCTTCCATGTTCTAGGAGCAGTGGATCTGCCTTGAGTTTTAATCTGAACTCTGAAGGAGTCATCCAAGGTGCTGAAGTCTATCCTCAAAATATATTCAAAAATCCAGAATGTTCACTGTTCCACTTAAACAACAGCCACTATTGACTAGGGTCTGGGGGGAGGAAATCTCTGTCTGCTTGCTTGACACCATGATTAATTTAATGGCGAAGAGACTAAAAATCTGATGCTATACATGTTTACTCTTAAATCAATTTCTCTGCAGTGTGGCTTACTTTCAAATACATATACTTAGCAACACAGGTAGAAAGAACTCTATCCAGGAAAGGCAGGCTACAGATACAGTAGATAAATTCACACAGCACTAACTTAGGGTATTTCTGTCCTATCAAGAGAATTAATTTTACTGGTGTGTCCCCAGCCCATGCCCAAGATTAGTGAAATCTCAGACAAACCATCATTAAAGACTCACATAGAGTTCCAGGCTGAAGCCCTAGGCCTGATGCAGTAAACTCCATTGGACTTATTTCTCAGTAAGGATAAACAGGATTCCAGTGAGTTTCTGAAGCTCTTTGAAAGATACTGTGATAGTTCCCAAGTCTGTTTCCTTTAAACTCAAACTTAAGTCAATACTGACAGATCCTTCCTTCCTCCATGAAGCCTGAGATAGTATAGACTCAGATGAAACCAGATAATCTAAAAAACCATGTCAGAGACATTAGACTAAAGGCAATGACCAGGTCAAGTTAATCAAGGGAACCAGTCTGAATACAGATTTGAAACTAACATTTTTCTAGTTCACATCCAACTATTACATTGTAATGGCTTGATAAGCCAGCAGTATAAATGTAACCAAGAAAGCAGGCACACAGAGGATCAGGCTTATATAGCACAGTTCTTTACTAAGATGTGAGCTCCAATGTTTTCAATGGGACTTACTGCACCAGACTGCAGCCTTCATGTTTTCTTAGGGGTGAAAGCCGGAGTGACACAAACTTGGCCTAATGTTCGAACTGCTATTAAATAAGACAAAACGCTGGGTGGCAAAAAATCTTCACTACTGGGAACAAATACGTTGTACTTGAGACGGGGGAGTAAAGCAAAAGCTGAAGGCTTCAAATATTGATATGCTGAATGGGTCTTCTTTAAGACAAAGCATATAACTGCCCAGAGACATGACCTCCCACCAGCCGAGGAAAAAAAAAAGCACAGTGAAAAATTCCACATTAACCTAACCTTTTACATTTCTGGCTCTCTCAAACATTGTCCTAAACTGCTGACTCACCCTAACTCCATTCACAAACACAATATGCAGCCTCATCCTATGCTTGTTTACAAATAGGTAAATCCCAATGAGTTGGCTTAGCCTCAACTAAATGAGTACCAGAGTGTAACGGGTGGGGACACCCCTTGGAATATGCAGAAAAAATGAGATTAGGCTCCACATTCTTATGGACAGTCGATAAAACTGAAGTATATCAGTTTCACACTGTTATAATCTATTCACAAAGAAAGCCCAGCAGCGACTCCAGAAATGCCCTGTTTTAGATTGGATTTATGGAATGTATATGATTTTTTATTTAAACAGTATATTTCACTGTTTTGACTCAGTAATGTTTTATATATGTGTGTTGTTCTTTATTATAAGATTGTAAAGTGATACACACATACATACACATATATGTTTGTTTTTAAGATAGCCCCAAAAAGGTCAAATAATTTATAAACAGGCCGAAATTTTGTTGGGCCTTTTAAAGAATAAACTTAGACCATCCATAAGCACATGGAGCCTAGTCTTCTTTTTTTTGCTGATTTATAAAACGTGCTTTCTAGCATTTATTCCTCCATGTTGTCTCTCAGCAACATGCATCTTCTATTAATTTACAGCATGCTATACCCCAAGTCAAAGTAATTGTAAAATGATGTCCAAATATACCTCCGAAAATTGTACTCAGGTTAAGTGCTGAACCAATGCCATCCACGTTTACTTAACTTTTGGCCATCATTTTCATTGGCTGCCAATCCACGATAAAGAGAGGAAATTTTTCCACAGCAGACACAGGTGCGCTCTCCTGAACTCACCAGATCCAGATACTGCTATACCTAAGGGAAGCATTTGCAAACCTGTGGATGTGCCCATTCCTATGTCTCTTCCATTTTCACTGTCTTCATCATCTATGTGAGAAAGTGGAATTCTCATAGGTTTTGGGGCAGTTCTGAAGCAAGAAAAATTAAAAAAACAAAACAAAATGTATATTCAAGGGCTCCAGTACTAAGATGTGTAACAAACAGAAAAGATGACCTTCTTACCTAAGGAACCTACTCTCTTCCCAAGGTGCATGAGAATCAGAGCTTAGGGAAGTTATTTTTCCAGATTGCTGCTCTCAGAATCCCCCACAGCACGGTCATTTTACAAGCTCTGATGAAAAATTATAGTGCCCACATTATCTGATTCAACCAACAAAGACAAAGGACATAGGAAGCTACAAGTCCTTTGTATTACAGTAAGGGACGTTTCTAAGCATACTCTGAGGGTGTCCAGGCCTAAAAGATGAAGCTGAAAAGGCCCTAAAAGATCAAGTCTACCAGCCTTCCCTAGCTTTCTCAACGCCTCCCACTTCGCAATGATAAATTTGGTTGACATGGAAGAAAGGTGACTGACAGAGGCAAAACCAATCTTAAATTAGTCAAGTTTAGGCTCAAAGTGTTCAGACTGAGAGAATCCATTTCCAAACTGCTACAGTTCTCAAAACCCTGCCTCATGACACACAACACTGAGTCCTCAAGCACTGATAACAAAAGGCTAAAACGTGGGGTTACTCAACACCCTTAGAATAAACAAGAAATCTTCATGTACAGACAGGTCTTAGACTCCAGTTCATATTTATGTTCTCTAAGGTGTGCCAATGACAACTGGAAAAGTAAGTTGGGACCCACAGCTGAGCCTGACACACCTAATGAACATCATGCATTTAAGCTAACTGCTCTCAATGTAGCTTGTTTCTTTACATACAGAGAAGAACAGCTGTCATCATCCTGGTTGCCTCCGATATTATCAGTCCTGGAGTGTTCTGCATCATTCAGTAACAAAGAACAGGAACCATTCTAGAGGGGATGGGAAAGAACATAGAAAACATTTGTAGAATACACCTCTTGAATAATGTTCCATTCTATTTATCAAAGACCAGTGAGAATTACACATTGGGGCTGAGAGATTTTGTGGGTTTCTGTCCTTCAAAGGAAGGTCAAATGATTTACATTTGGCCAAGCATACTAACAAAAGAGACAGACACTCTCAAGAAATCTGGTCAACAATTCTCTTACCTCAGGTCTGCTCAGCAGCTTGATAGCAGCCTGCAAGCGGGCGTTCATGTGGTGCTGCAGTTCTTCTATATATTTGGTCTGCATAAGACAAAAATTTTCACATATGAACAGAGTTAGAGGGGTCCTGTTTACTTGTCAAAATAATGGAATGCTTGAGAACAACTTCAATTATGACATGTTTCTTATTCCTCATACTGAACCATCATCATTGCATAAGTACTTCATCTAAATTCATTAAAAGACAGGTGCAACTGATGCAACAGGTGAAGGCAGGTAGCAGAGACACTCTATCTTGTTTTGGGTAAACTTCACTTGGAATATTGCATCCAGTTCTGGGCACCACAGCTCAAGAAGGATATTGATAAGCTGGAATGCATCCTGAAAAGGGTGACCAAGATAAATCAGAGGTCTGGAAGCCAAATCTTATGAGGAATGACTTTGGGAGTTAGGTATTTTTAGTCTGGAGAAGAGAAAGCTGAGACATAATATGATAACCATCTGTAAATGTTTGAAGGGACATCATGCAGAAGATAGAGCAAGTTTGTCTTCTGCTGCTCCAGAGACTAGATCATGAACCCAGTGGATAAAAATTACAAGAAAAGAGATTCCATCTAAACTTTAGGAAGCACTTCATTATTCTAAGAGCTGTTTGACACAAGGAATGGGCTGCTCAGAGCAGGGGTTGACATTCCATCTTTGGAGGTCTTTGAGCAGAGGTTGGATGGGCATCTTTCAGGAGTGTAGTTGTGTATGGCAGGTTGGTTTTGCTGGCTCTTCTCATTCTAAGATTCTATGATTTCTGCTTCCAGGATTTAACAGTTTGATATTTTCCCACAGATGATAAATCAAATGCCAATTGCCTATCTTA
Organism: Ctenosaura bakeri; assembly: GCA_948474755.1. Lineage (NCBI taxonomy): Eukaryota > Metazoa > Chordata > Lepidosauria > Squamata > Iguanidae > Ctenosaura > Ctenosaura bakeri. Next base: position 317,268 of record CAOLHI010000735.1, on the reverse strand, counting down.
GCTTTTCAAATATCCTCAAAATACTTGACAAGTTGCATCAGAACTGCTGAGCTAAATCACATCACTATTCTCCACTCTACATCCAAAAAAGGAAAAATAACAAACTAGTTCTCATTACAGTTTTCCAGAAGTTATAGCTATTAGGTAAGACAGCCACTACCCACAAAGAGATCACCTTATCATTTTTACATTGTTGTTGTTGTGCACTCTCAAGTCATTTCTGACTTATGGTCACTCTAAGGTGAATGTATCACAGGGTTTTCTGGGACTGACTGTGTGTGACGCACCCAAGGTCACCAGTGATTTTCTATGGCCAAGCACAGAATCAAACCCTGGTTTCCAGGGTCATAGTTCAACATTCAAACTACTACATAACTTTTCTTCCAGTTAATCCAGTATCCACAGTACAGAGTTTCACGTATTCATTTTTTTAAACTCTGGCTTTTTATTACAGTAACATTTGAAGTATTTGGTATTGCTCCCTTTAAGATAGAAATCTGGAAGGACTCCCTCAGTGGTAGCAGACTTTCTGGGAGGAACAGCCAAAAAATAGAGCTCGTCAGAGGCCAGAACTAACCTGGACTTATGCAATTAATTTTTATGTATCTTTAGACAGGTGTTGCTCTGTGTTCCAGGAAGGTTGATAGACAACTGCTAATTGAAGACTTCTATGTGTCATGCTATTTCCCATAATCAAAATTCTCAGAGAAATATTTTATTTCTAATATTCATTTATTTCTCTGTCATTTCTAGCAGTATTTATTGCTCACGGATTGTTATTCTGAATATTGGAATAGAAATAAACTCATATGAATACGTTTATATGAATAAACACATATCTGGTTATGTCACTGTTGCCATTTTACCTTAGACAGGGAAAGACAGTCTAGGCTAAATGTGCTAAAAACTGACCATTAATTATGAACAAATGACAACAGCAATGTTAGAACTGGGAGCCTTGTACCAGAAACAAAGCATTTAATAGCATATCCTCCCAAAACATATGTACAGATGCTATCTCAATATCCTCTAATGTCTTCACTACTGTTAATAGGCCCAATACAAACCTAAGAGTTAGCAACTCACCAGTACACATAAAATAATAATGGCAAACAATAAACAAAATGCTTTTCTGTCCTCTGCAAATGTGACACTAAAGAAAATGTTCTGAACACCACAGATAAGATGACTGCAAATACTATACCACAGAGGAGAGCTTCTGGCGCAGGGAAGCATTTTCAAAGTTACACAGCTCCACTTCTTTCTGCAGTAGCATCTTTTCATCAGCAAGCCTTTGAGCCGTTACCTTCGCAGCATTGAGGGCCAAGGCCAGAGCTTTGTTGTTCTGTTTTAGTGTGACCTTAATAATGGAGGAATTATCTGTATTTGTTAAAACAAATGAGGAATATATTGGTAAACTCACCACCACCACCAGTGTTTTATTTCAGCATGAACATGATATTCAAGTCCCACAACCAAATTTGAATCAGCATGTAAAAATTAGATCCTTCCTCATCTTCCCCCATTCCCTAACTGCAACCTACTTTCTTTGGACTGGTCTCTTAAGCTTCAAAATTGTATGAAACCAGTTCCAATCCAATAGCATTGCTCAGACAGAACAGCACAGAATTGCTGTTTTCCTTGGGATGGATGCAAGATACAGTTTCCTCCTTTTCCACTTTATTAATGACTTAGATTAAGTCACATGAAATCTTTTTAACTAGTCTTACAAGCCATTTCCTAGAAAATATCACCTCTCAAATTTTTAACAGATCTGTGAATTCCACCAACTATTGTAATTGTTCTATAAAAAAAAAGTAATACAGTATGCTCGCATTTAATACAAGTTCATTGAATACGTATGACTGAAACCACATACATGTGGAACCTTTTTTTCTTAGCTGAAGTGGTTGACAAAGTGTTCTCTGTAAGAATCTCTGGGGCCTCCAGTGGGATTCTATAGCATGCTTCCCCCAGAAGTAGAGGACCTAGAGATTCCTAGAGTGAACCCTTTGTCAGCCATTTCAGGTATTTAAAAAAAAGAGAGAGAGAGAGAGGTGTTCCGCACTGTATAAGAAAACTGCATAATACACAAAATCCTGGAATGGATCCTCCATGTTGCACACAGGCCTACTATACAACTGAAAGTATGAAAGACAATTATTTCCAGAATTTGGACAATAACTTTTGTGACGAATGCCTGTGATGAAACCATCCATTACCGAGCAAGACTAGAGATGCAAAATTTACAGGGTTTACCTCCGGGGCTTTTGCCTGTTTGTTTTTGTGTGCTGGGGCAGAAATCATTAAAGGCTTATAGAAATATAAAATAAATCATTATAACATAGTTTGCCATCTAATTATCATGTTTGATATCTTAAAAGTATAGCTTATTCAGAAAATAATTACAAATTGAATTTACTATTTAATTTTTTTTCTACAGTGGAGCTATAAAGTTCTTAAACTGAACTATAAAGTCCCCCTTTCGTTTTGCCAATTTATAAAGACCAAGCCCCCCCCAAAAAAGTTTTTCTCTTCTTTTTTTTTAACTCCAAGCCTTCACATCAGTAAGTAGGACCTAGGGCATCATTCTGTTATTTATGCTCAGTTATGGGTGGCTGTCAAATGCCTTGTGCTTCATTCTTCTGTGCCCAGATTGTGAGAAGCCAGATGTGTGAATTAATCACTTGTCAAGATCAAAATGCTGTGCACACAATGTTGCAAGTGCAACCCTACTGCAAGCCAGGACTTCTCAGGAGTTTGCAAGCATCAGCTACATAAAAGTTAAAGAGTGGCTATAACGCGTGGGGAAAAACCACTGCTCGTCAGTGCCGTCGAGTGCGAAAGGCACACCCAAGCCTCGCACTCAAAGCCTGCCCAGCCTGACACCTCTTTGTGATCAGAACTGAACAGCCAGGGAGATCTCTGAATCAAGCCAGGGCCAGGACAAACGGGTCTGCCTCAGTTCTCCTTGTCTGAGAACGTAGTTCCTTCCTCTCTCTTGTCCCCCCTTGGCTTCTTCCTTTCAGGACTCTCTCCCTTTACTGCCTTCCCTAAATCTGCCCTTCTTCCAGATGTAACGATGAGCAGTGATTTATATTTTCCAAGACTGTGGTACTGTTGGCACTAAGGTCAAGATGATATTATTGGTAGCATGTATATTCCAGGATTCAAAATAAGATTCTGGGAGACCGTTATATGGAACACAAAACTTCAAACATTTATTGTAACACTGTTGCTTTAAATGTGTCCTGTATCTAAATGTTTATAAACAGCACACCATTTCTTCTCTCTTTCTCTTTCTTTCAATTCATTCACTATCTCTCGTACACCCAATTTCTCAGTTCTCTCTCCCACAGAGCTCTTCAAATCTCCAACCTCTCCCAAACACACCACAAATCACACTCCTCCTCAAACACACACCAGACAGTTAAAATCCGTTATCTTCCTTTTTCCACCAGCCCCTCCCCTGGGCTATCCAAGGTTCTATTTCACTACCCAATCAGCTTAAACCCCCTTGGTTGCCAAGGAGACTCTGTTGTCAAGACCCACTCCCATCAGGTTTGTCACAGTGGCACTGCACCTTAATAGACAAAACAGTAGCTGAACATATGAAGCCACCTTGTATCACATCGAACCATCAGTCTGGATAACCCTGTATGATGACAGGCACCAGCTCTCCAAACTCTCAGACTGAAGCCCTTTGCCAGTTCTGGTACCCATAGTCTTTTTAACGGGCACTGTTAAGGACTGACATAACAAAAGGAAGCAAATCTCAGGATGCTATAAAGATGGTCTGTCTGGTAAAAAAAAAAACACAGTGTTTCACTCTGTGAATGCTCTCAAGATATTCTTCAAGAGGGTTATATAAGAATCATAAAAGGACAACAGACAAAATACATGACATCCATTTTACATAAAAACATTAATCTATTTATGAATTGCTTATAACTTGCACATTGTTCTGTGTCTTGAAGTTGTTTCAGACTTATGGCAACCCTTAGGTGACCTCATCATGGGGTTTTCTGGGGGCTGAGAGTGTGGATCTGCCCAAGGCCACCCAGTGGGTTTCTATGGCTGAGCAAAGGGAAACGAATCTTGGTTTCCAGGGCCGTGGTCCAATGCTCAAACCACTACACCATGTTGGCTCTTTAACTTGTACACACATACTTTTAAATCAAAGCTCCTCACTAAGATGTCCTCAACATTGTCCGTTCTTTTAATGAGATCTGAGGCTTGATTACCTGGCATGTGCTGGACTAAATCCCAATGTATCTTTATGATATCTTGTAAAGTATTGGTAATGTTACTAAAAGTGTGGCTGTAGCTTTAAATGGTTAGCGAAAAGCACAAACAAACATCACATAATACCCTTCCCTGACAAGCCATTTCTTGGAACAACACCATTCTGCAACAAACTTCAGAGAAGATGAACTTTATTGATGATAGGGGTCTACCAAAGGAGTAGTATGTGGATACCAAAATTAAAATCATCACTTTTATGCTAAACAGGGAAATTGACTGTTTCCTACTGTTATAAAATCTTCCTGGTTAAAATCAGAACTGTAAAAAAAAAAAATCAGAGCTGAAATAAAGAAGGTAACCATCTCATTCTCTAATAAAATCTCTCAGGCTTTTCAGATAGTTTCTTCCCCTTTAGTCCAGATACAGCCATATACTGTCGGACATTCTCTCTTTTTTTTCTAACATCTACTTACTAGAAATTTTAAAATTTCACACTTTATGCATATGCTTTCATTTTGTCAGTAAGCAGTTTGGGATTTCCTGACTCAAAAAGTTCTGCAGTTCTGATCTGAAATTGTTACATCCAGGCTGTAAGGCAATGTACAAATATACTAATGCTTTTATGTACAATGGATGTTTTTTATTTAGGCATTGTCCTCTTGTAATTCTTTATAAGGCCCCTGGTGTTGAGCTGTTTAACAAATAAAGACCATGGTTGGAACTCTGTTTGTTAGTCCCAGCTAGAGTAAACCCATTCAATGAGTTATTGAATGGTAAGCCAACACATACATAAATCCCACTGATTCATCTACTTTGGGTAAGACTAGAAAAAGAATTTAGGCCCATTTTCTCAGCATTCTGAGGCACGTCTCCTTTCTCTTTGTGGAGTCCATTGGACACTATCAATTTTTGCCTTCTGAATACTGAAGACTGAGCCTAGATTTTCTCAATGTGAGGCATGTGCTCTACCATGGAGCTTTGATCATAGCACTTACATTGTACACTAGACTATTACTAATCTCATTTGGGCAAGCAAGGTTACCAATCCATAATTAAGAGACGTCTCTCTCTCTCTCTTTTTTTTAACAGATGCAATTTCTACCACAGTAATCATGCAGCTATTAAAATTGCACACCTTTTCCCAGGAACACAAAAAATATGGTAGAAGAGACAAAAACTCCTGTTTTGTTTTCTTGCAGATGAAAAAACAGCCAAGACTATCAGTGATACAGTTCGCCCTCCACACTTGCAGGTTTGACACTTGCAGATTTGATTCTTCACAGTGCGGTGTTCTTCCCCCATTCTCCCCCTCCCATTCCAAACTATCCCACAGGTGGGAGAGTGAAGTGAGGGGGCCATCTCCTCCACCCAGTTCTCTCTGCTGCCGCTGGTGCGATCGTGCCCTGGGCAACTGGCAGAGTGAAGGGGGGAGGGTGATCTCGGCCTCCCTGCTCTGCTCCCTGCCTGCGATCGTGCCTGGGGTGGGTGGGAGAGCGAAGTGGGGAAGATGATCTCGCCCTCCCAGCTCTGCTCCCCACCCACAATCGCATCCAAGGCAGGTGGGAGAGCAAAGCGGGGAGGGAGATCTTGCCCTCCCCACCACTGCCAGCATGATTGCATCTGGGGTGGGTGGAAGTAGGAAGGGCAATCCCATCCTCCCCCCTCTGCTTCCCTGCTGCTGAGGGTGCAATCACGCCGGGGCCAGTGGGGAGCATTATTTGCGGGTTTTTTACTTTCATGGGGGTTCTGTGTACCTACTCCTTGCAAATATGGAGGGTCTACTATACTTATAAATCACTTCCTTTCCCATTTTTGGGGACACAGTCTTCTTCAATCCTGCCACGTATGATGTATTCTCTCCTCTCTTTGTGAAAATGTGTCTAGCATTTTCCCACATTCCAAGATTGAAGAGTTTCACCAAAACAGGCGTTCTGAGGACCAGAATGATACAATTTCATATGTCTTTCACAGCATCAGTAAAAAAAATGCTGAATAAACCATACAGTATTTTTGCCCAGTGGAATAGGTTTCTCTGAGGTCCCAGAAAGCTTTCCTTCAGATATAACAAACAAGGCTCAACAGCTGAACCACCGTCCTCACTGAAGCCTGAATTGTCAATTATAGCAAATTATCTGTAAATACTAACACCTACTTATTGTTTTTGTTCTGATCTTTGATGCAAGAGATGCATTCAGCTTTGCCGATTTTAAAGCACCATTCTTCTTGTCTTTCATCCGTTCCTTAATTCCAGACACAGAGAATGGGATGGATGTCTCTGCAAGTTCCCAGAGTGACATTGTGCAGACAGTCTAGCCTGTTCAGAGGAAGAGAATCACAAACATCAAACAGCTTTATTTCCTAAACTATGATTAGCATAAATTATCGCAGACACTTAATTTGGGGGCATAAATTCAATGTAAGTTCCAGCTAGAGTAGATCTACTGAATCAGTGGAACTTACGTATGTGCTGACTTGCCAACTGATTCAATGCTTTTACTCCATTTAGGACTTACTACTCAATTCGTGCCTTGGACTACAACTCCACGGCCATACCGGCTGGGGAATTTGGGAGTTATAATTTAAAAACTAACTTTTTGAAACACTGTGTTTTCACAGTACTGTTTTAGCATGTTTCTCCTTTAAGAAAATCACTGCTATTCCAATTTTATAAACAGTTAAAGTGAAAGAATTATTGAGAAAGGAACAGTAACACTCATTTCAGACGTAATGTAAAACAACAGTTTGTGCTAACCAAATTTACAATAAACAAATCATGGTTTAGGGCTGCTTGCCTGCCTGCCTTTTGCTCAACATCCAGTGTCAAATATTCTGAAGTTCACTCCCATCAATAAGGCAGCAGCCTCCTGAGGCAGCCCTAACTGTGACTTGTCAATTGTCTGTGAATTCAGATGGCACCGGTTTTCATATAAATATGCATTAAATATTCTGAAAACTAGATGGTATTGGGCATGACACTACAATGTTTGAACATATAAAACCTTTGCTATTTTGAAGCTACAGTTCTGCCACTGTGACACCACCACAACCAGCAGTGGTCGCAGCAGCCCTGGGAGTGCCAAAAGTGGCAGAAACAGATTCCACCAGCAGCTTGAGCCCTGCCTGAGGAAGCAGCAGATGCCACCTCCACCACTGGTGCCTCTGCCATGTATGGACCCCTACCTCATGCAGACAGGCAGCACTCATGTTCCTCAACAACATCTCTCCAGACGGATTACCAGTGCTACAGCAGGATGAAAATAGAGGAAAAGGGAGCAGGGCCAGCTCTGTAGTGGCCAGGGCTGCTTCTGCTGCAGCAGCAGCCTCCTGCCTTAGCAGCAGCACCAGGACTCACCACAGCTTGTGTTTTCCAGTCAACCACCCCAACGCAGCAGGAACAACAACATGAGGCTTATAACCACAAAGCCTGCAGCAGCTACAGCACCAGGCTTATGAGTTCCTTGAGAGGTCTTATTATGTTATTGTTATTAGATGATATTGAATTATATTATATCATATCATAATAACAGTGTATGCATTTAATTATTTCTCCTTTTTCTCCAAATTCAAAGACCCGTGATAAGCACCTTTAAATTAATATTTGATGCACTTCAGGGTTTTAAATCTTGAGTTATGTCTTGGGGGTCCATTGCAACAAAAGATATTTAAAGGAGATCCCTGGTTTTAAAAAAAAGATGAGGATCCACTGGTTTAGCTATGAACGTACCAAAACAATGCTTCACACATTGGGAATGAGAAACCTCAACATAGACCACAGAGTTCACACAACTGTGAACTCAGCTATCATAAGAAGAAACCCTCCAACAGTAGTGGGCAACTGGATTGGAAATAAAGGCCTGCCTGTATACCAGTGAATGCAGAAAGAACATTTTGCACCCACAAGATTCTTGGACCAGCCTCACAGAGGAACCATTCTATTTTTACGGCAGGGCACACACTTAATTAATTAATTAATTAATTAATTATAGACATATACTCATGAACTGCAGGAGCAAATGGCAGTTTTAAGTACTCTGGTATGTATCAGATTCCTTGCAAGCAGAAAACCAACATTTTAGGAGGAGGGCTAGACAGGAATCTTTCCTTGAAGTATCTTTTTTTGTTTGCAATTCATGGGTTAGGTGTCAAAAAAGCCACCTTCCTTTACAGTGCACAAGAGCACAGTCCACACCAAGACCCAAAAGCCACATTCTGCTGTACTACATATACCAGAGATATCAAGAGACAATACACATGTGCTTTTATGAATGAGTTCCAACAGGAAATACTCATATGTCCCATTCCGATGTATGCTTACTGGGAACCTAAGTCACAACTGAGTACACACAAGGTGCCCTCCATAAAACGTAGAATGAAAGGCAATGAAATGTTTCAATTGACAGTTTAGAAGTAGGGAGATCCAGATTCAATCACAAAGCTTCCCCACTGCCTTTACAATAAACAAATCATGGTTTAGGGCTGTCACCACCACTCAGACTAAACTACTTCATAGAATAAGGTTGGAACATTTGAAAATACTACATAATTGCAATAAATCAGTGATGGCAAAATGATGATCAGAGCAGAGATATGTACTGAAAGCAACTCTCTCTAGTTCCTGAGATTAAACGGACTTCAGTTTATTCCTTTATTGATTGATTTATCCTATTATTGTTAGTATTAACTGTCTGCTAATGAGAACTCCCTTAGCTGTGTACAGTTCATTAAAAAGAGAAAATAAAGTGGTGTCTGAAGGCAATAGAATATGCAACCACGATAAACCCAGCAGCAGAGAATAAAATATTTCGCTGTTGCTGTATGCCTTCAAGTTGTTTGTGACTTATGGTGATCTTAAGGGAACCCTATCATGGGGTTGCATTGGGAAGTCTTGCTCAGAGGGAGTTTACCTTTGTCCTTGCCCTTCTCTAAGGCTGAGAGAGTGTGACTTGCCCAGGGTCATCCAGTCAGTTTCCCTGACTGAGCAGTGACTGGAACAATCATCTCCTGAGTCCCTGGTCCAACGTTCAAACCAGTACCTCACACTGGATCTCTTTTAATGAAAGTGTACATATTATCTTTTCAGTTCCCATCATCAGGAAGAAATTGCAAGTATCAAATTGCGCCCCCCCTCGCTTTTAATTACTGTACACTCTTGTAAATGTTGACCGCTAAGGATGTGCATCTTTCAAAATACACACACAATCGACATTTATTTGATGGGAAAGGTGCACTGAAAAGTGCATACATTAAAAAAAACGCATTAAAAAGTGTGTACATTGTGCAAAAGCTACACCATTCCTCTGTGGAAAGAAAGTGGGGGGGGGATTAAACTGGCAACTCGATACAAAGCTAGGACAGGGATCCAAACTCTGGTCTCCCGGAATCTGAGACTATTTTCACCCTACACTGTTACAGTGCTATTATTCCACTTTCAACATCCTGTGGAATTCTGGGGTTTGTAGTTTCCTGAGGCCAAAGAGCTCTCTGGCTGAGAAGTCTAAATACCCCTCCTTAAACTTCAAACCCCAGAATTCCATAGGATGCTGAAAGTGGAGTAATAGCACTACAACAGTCTAGTGCAGAAATGGCTCAGGATTCAAATCCCTGCTCCATCACAGAAACCTACTGTGTGATCCTGGGCCAGTCACATTCTCTCAGCCTCAGAGGAAGGAAAAGGCAAAAACCCCTCTAAACAAATCTTGCCAAAAAAACCTTATGATAGGTTTGCCTTAGGGTCACCATAAGTTAGAAATGACTTGAAGACACATAACAACAGGAAAATCTGCAGACTTTCAGGCATCAGGTATCTCCAGGAATGTGTCAATTGACTACATCTAACCCATGTTTTCTTTTGATGCAGGTGATTATTGACACCAAGTGCAGAAATGGCCTCGGTCCAACCACAATATGCAGGGTCAGAATCTATCCAAACCGAAAAACAATTTAAAACTTTTGGGAAAGCATATTTTTTTTAAACAAGAACCCCAAAAACGCCCAAACCCACTACGCCGCCCTAGCTCTCGAGTAAAACATTATAGCACCCAAAAGCAAATGTAAATCAGCAGCATGAGAAAGCTCAGGGGTGTGAATCCTCCCCAGGAGGTGTGAGAAATAGGTGGAGAGGCAACCGGTTGGGAGAAGGAGGGGGGCACTGATTCATTCACCTGCCTCCGCCCATCCATTGCTCTCCCCTCCCCGTTCCCGCCTCGGGCATCCTCTTCACACTCTGGGACAAAGAGCCTTAATACTCACCACTTCATATAAGAATCTTCCCCAACAACTCTCCAAACTCAGCTCCCCCTCATCGCCCTCCTCTCTCCGTTCAAACGGACGAGACTTCCTGCCTCAAAGACTTCTGGGAAATGTAGTTTTGGTGTTCGAGGAAGGTGAAGAGGCTGAGCTTGTTTCTTCATCTCCTACGCAGGCACCACGGCTTTAATGGGGTTTCATAGTACCCTGCCCCCAAACGGGGTCACCACCTCCACCGGGAGTGGTCCTGGCCGGCCCTGCCAGGGAAGGACGGAGCCCCGCCGGCTTGTCGGTTGGAATCCGTCACGTGACCTCTTTCAAACCTCTTTCCCGCGCGAGGATTGGCTTTGGCTTCAGCGCCCGCGAGGGAGGGGCGGGCGGAGGGATGGGAGGCAGGAGTGGGCGGTTTTGTGGTGGATTTTGGTCTGAATTTTGTCCCCAAACGTTGCGCTAGTTTAACCCCGCAAAGCTCCGCCGTTGGCACGGTGTTCGAGGCGGGGAGAGCATTGTGTCCGTCTTTCCTTTGCCTTCTAGGAAGCTTAATTCTATCTCACAGAGCAGCTTTCCAGTGATGTATTTAAGGCAATTTCCGCACTAGGCTGTTATAGCGCTATGATTCCACTTTCAACCTCCTATGGAATCTTGGGCCATTTCCGCACTACACTGTTATAGTGCTGTTATCCCACTTTCAACATCCTGTGGAATTCTGGGGTTTGCAGTTTCAGGAGGGGCCGCGTGGCCTCTCCCAAAACTGCAAACCCCAAGATTCCATAGGATGTTGAAAGTGGGATAATAGCACTATAACAGGGTAGTGTGGAAATGACCTAGACCATTTCCACACTAGGCTGTTATAGTGCTGTTATCCCACTTTCAACATCCTATGGAATCCTGGTGTTTGCAGTTTAGGGAGGGGCCTTTAGAATTCCCGGCCAGAGAGCTCTTTGGCCTCAGGAAACTGCAACCCCTAGAATTCCACAGGATATTGAAAGTGGAATAATAGCACTATAACAGTGTAGTGTGGAAATGGCCCTGGAGTTTGCAGTTTCAACCCCTCCCAACACTGCAAACCCCGGGATTCCATAGGATGTTGAAAGTGGAATCATAGCGCTGTAACAGCCTTGTGCGGAAATGGCTTAAGTCTTTTACTCCAGGTCTCAAGTCTTTACCTTCAAGTTTCAGGTCCTTGAAGATACTTGCAAGTCAAGTTTCAAGTCAAGTCTCCAGTCCGGGGCCATTTCCGCAGGGGACTGTTATAGTGCTATTATTCCCCTTTCAACACCCTATGGAATCTGAAATGGCCTGGGAGCCATTTACACCCCAACCTGTATTCTAGAATTTCTGGACAGAGTCAAATAAAATCACTTTTAACAATTGAAATAGAGTTGGCCCTCCACATTTGTGATTCTGCTGCTTCAGAAGTGGGGAATAGGATCCTCTCTTACTTCCCATTTCTAAAACTGGAGGCTTTTCCAACTCAATCACTCAAAATACAGTTATCCCTCCACATTCACTAGGGTTAGGGGCACAAGGACTCCCATTATGGTGGGCGTGCAGTTTCGGGTCAGCCTAGATGACCTCTGAGTGTGAAGGAAAAGCAGTTAATTTCCTCTGCAATTGAAGTCCCTCTGTGTTTGAAGGAGACAAAGGAACCTTGTATAATGGAATGTTATCAGTTTGGGTTGACGTGCTAGCTCTTCGCAGCGTTACAGAAGATCTGCAACATTTTGTAAGCACTGGTGGGAACTCATCAGTTTCCTGTCTTGAACATGTGATGTATTTGCACTGAAATGTATAAAGGATTGTAAAACCTAAGGGGTGGGACTCAGTCTTTTGGGAATGATCCTACTGAAACAATAAACAATTTTCCTAAAACCGTGGGTCTCTATCTTGGTTCTGCTACACCATGAAAGTGGTAAAACCGTGAATAACTCCAGGCCCTCTCGAACCATATTTAATACACATGAAAAAATATGATCACTATATTCAACCCACCGTGGATTCCTTTGAGGCAGCGAGGTTCCTTCACAAGGCAGAAGTGGGGGGGCTGGTGGGGCTTACTGCCACCTCCACGGCTGCCCCACACCATTTTTAATAGGGACAAACAAGCCTTGTTTGTAGTTTCTCAATCTCACGAGGCTTGCAGTCTCTCTTAAAAATGGCCTAGGGAGACAGCAGAGGTGACAGCAAATAATCCGTGAATAATCAAGTCTGCAAAAGTGAAACCCATAAATGTGGAGGGCTGACTGTATGCAAGTCCCAGTTAAGTCACTGAAATGATTTAAGTCTAACTGGAGTCCAAGTCTACATCATGGCATCTTTCATTGTAGATCGGAGTGGGCAACTGTGGACGCTCTCCGGGAGACCCTGGAGAGCCACACTGGCTCTCTGCATCTGCTCCTACAACAAGAAAACAATTTTATTGCCCCCAAATGCCTCCTGGGAGCATAGGGGCATTTTTACCAAGTTGCAGAGTCTTCCTGGGCTCCTAAAGGGCATCTTATGGCAAAATATTTTTTGCTAAAATTTGTTTTGACCTTTGGGTCCAAATGGGATGAAATTGATTTAGCACAAGGTATTCTCGTCAAATACCAATGTCAAAATTGTCCATGCCATACATAGCATTTCCAAATTTGGTGGATGCATGTGAAAACTAGGGCCATTTCCACACTAGCTTGTTATAGCGCTGTTATTCCTCTGTCCACATCCTGTGATATTCTGGGGTTGTAGTTTACTGAGGCCAAAGAGCTCTCTGGCAGAGAATTCTAAAGGTCCCTCCCTAAACTGCAAACCCCAGGACTCCACAGGATGCTGAAAGTGGAATAATAGCACTATAACAGTGTAGCAGAAATGGCCTAGGACAAACTAGGACTAAGAAAGAAAGGAAAAAGATGAACTCATTGAAATGTACCATTGGGCCATCAAAAAAAATAAACATATTGGTCTGAGACCAAATCTAGCCTCAATTTTCACTAGAAGCTAAAACAAATAAATTGAAACTATCTCCTTGTTGTGTGCCTTCCGGTAGTTTCTAAATTATGGTGAGCCTAAGGCAAGCCTATCATGGGGGTTTCTGGGGCTGAGAATGTGTGAAACAGCCAAAGTCACCCAGTGGGTTTCCATGAAAGAGCAGGGAACTGAACCCTGGTTTCCAGGGTTGTAGTCAATGGCCATTTCTGCACTACACTGTTATAGTGCTATTATTCCACTTTCAACATCCTATGGAATTCTAGGGTTTGCATTTTAGGGAGGGGTATTTAGAATTCTCAGCCAAAGAGCTCTTGAGCCTCAGTGAACTACAAATCCCAGAATTCCACAGGATGTTGAAAGCAGTGATGTAGACTTGAGTTGATTGACTTGGACTCAAATCAGACTTAAGTCACTTCAGTGTGTTACCCTGTTTTCTGAGAACTCCACCAATTTGTTTGTGATACAAGGGCTTCCTCTGAAAAGGATTCCCAAAAGCTGTCAAAATTGTCTCTTGTGGGGAAAAATTAGCTCTGCACTGCTTTAGACCTGCAAAGAGGTCAGGGCAATTAAGGATCGTTCAAATAACCAAAACACAATACTCAAAGATGGGGAAATTAACTTTAGCACTCTATTAAGCTAGCAAGAGGCAGGGTAACTTAGCAAGGATCTTCCAACCCAATGTATACCAGGTAAGGTCAGACAAAAATCACACCAATTGTTCAAATCTAAGTATTTTATTAACACAGATGTAAAAGTCCCTACAATAACTCAGCTACATTCACTATAACAAGTATACAAACCTATGGAAAGTTAAATTTCATACACTCACTCAGCTTCATTCACACTTCAAGCATACAAGACTATAAAGTTAGAAAAAGATTAAAATTAAGAAAGAGAGAGAGAAACAGAAAGGATTTGATGATATACGATACCAAATGCAGAATCCTTCAGCTGGGAGAAAAGATGATTTCAGTCTCTCCTGTGAGGAGGGGAGTCCATTGTGTCGTAAATTTAAGCTGGTTACCATCTCCATTGTTTGGCTCTGAGAGAGATTGCTCACTTAACACTCCAAATGCATCTTACTCCAAAGGAAAAAGAACTTCTAAAGGAAAAAGAACTCACAGGACGAAGAACTTCTCAGGAATGAGGAACTGTGTCTCAATATTTATATTGTGATCCATGCCTGGAAAAGCCATGTGTGTTTTTCATCTTTTTATGAAGATGGATCCTTCTCTTTTTAGTTCAAAGAGAGAATCCTGCGGATCAGTATCTCTTTCTCCAGAGATTTAAGCCTGTTTCACACTTCAGACATTGTTTATTTTCTCAGAGAGTAATTTACTGTTTTCTGCAGACACTCCTTTCAAGTGGCCTGTTAGCCATTTGTCAGATACCCCAGGATGTAAGACAGAAAACAGATATCCTCTGCCTACGTGTCCTTTCAGTACCTCTTCATGGCTCATTTTATATTATGTTCTCAGGACATGGACTCCAAGGGGGCCTTTCAGGCGTGCATAACAAGTGACTCGACTCGGACTTGACTCCACAAAAATTATACACTGACTCTACTCGACTTGAGACTTGCATATTTTGAGTGACTGACTTGCTGCACTTGGTTCAGTCACATAACACGTTCATCCAGAAACCTTACAACTTACTGATTACATGACAATGGCCATTTCCGCACTACACTCTCCCCTCTCGAAACCGCAAACCCCAGGATTCCATAGGATGTTGAAAGTGGAATAATCACGCTATAAGAGTGTAGTGCAGAAATGGCCAATGTGTCTCAAACCCAACATGTGGACACACTTCTCAGAGGGAACAGCAAATGGGTTAGGCAATGGGCTTGAGGTCTGCTCAGCAGCCTGTCTCCACTGCATATCAGAGGAGTTTTCTAACACTTTTCCAAAGAGCAGAAGGCAAGACTCGTGCCCACACTGCAGGGCACATGTCTCAGAGGGGAACAGAAAATATGTTAGGCAATGATCTTGAGGAGAAAGGATCCTTCCTCCGAAAGCTCTTGAAGCTTCAGTAATGAGGAATAAGATGGATCCTATTCCCTGCTTCTGAAAAAGCCTCCAGCTTTGCAAATGGGAAGAAGGATCCTATTCCCCACTTCCGAAGCTGCAGGTGGTAAAATGGCAAATGTGGAAGGCTGACTCTACTTATTCAATTGTTAAAACTGACTTTATTTGACTCTGTCCAGAAATTCTGGAAAACAGGTTGGGGTATAAAGTTGGCTCTCAGACTTGAGACTTGTCTTGAGACTTGACTTGCAAGGACTTGAGACTCAACTTGAGACTTGAAAGTAGAGACTTGAAACTTGACTTGAGACTTGGAGTAAAAGATTTAAATACATCACTGATTGAAAGTAGAATAACAGATGTATAACAGTGCAGTGCAGAAATGGCGAGTGCTCAAACCTTTACACCACACTGGGTCTCAAATCTATCTTACTTTTGAGTGTGTATTATGAGACAACATGACTAGAAAAGACAATAATGGTGGGAAGACTGGAAAGCAGTAGAGAAAGAGGAAGACCACATTACAGATGGATTAACTCAAGGAAGTCATGCACCTGAGCTTGCAAGACTTGAGCAGGGCAGTTGATGACTGAGGATCTTGGAAGTCTCTCATTAATAAGGTCACCATAAGTCGTAGTCAGCTTGATAGCAAATAACAATCCTATAGCATCTAAAAATTGTTGGCCTGTGGTAGACAACATAAACTTTGAAAGTACCTGATCTAGATTTCCCTAGAGGTGCAAGCTACTTTGTAAGAGCACAGATAGACCTCAGTCAATGAAGTAGATGTGTTCCTGTGCATTACTTCAACAGAAAATTTGTTACCAGATATAGAAATAAAATGGAAAGAATAGTGATAGATTCCAATTTTTTTAAAAAAAGGAAGAGCAGTTCAATATGTTTCAGATAAGTTTTTATTCAAAACTAACAGTATGCACATGTGAAATGAAACAACAAGGTCGGGTAAGCCTTGCATAAGTGGAAAATAACATTGTGAATCTTCTAGAGATCTCTTGAAGGTTTCAACTAGGGATGATTTTTTCTTTCTTTCACCAGCTTCCACTTTTGATAGACACTGCCAGAACAGAATTATCAGACAGTGCTCTGCTTCCTCATTATTTGTTTGGCTGTGTTCAAGATCTTCCATCTTTATTCATATAGGTGTCATAAAGGCATTTCTGAATTTTGGTTTCAAACTTCTTAGTAGGTCTCCCCACCACAACCAAGTTTCCATACAACAGCACCTCAGAATCAAAAAACACGATTGTAGATCTTGAGGTTTTGATGGTTTGGTAAAGATTTATTTAATCAGCTCAATAAAGAATTAAAATTATGCCACCCTTGTTTTTGTATAGAAGAAAGACAAGATATAAATAAACGAATGAATGAATGAATGAATGAATGCAATAGAAAGACTTGATCAATAGTTAGTTTTATGGAAGTCCTATCTTGAGGAGTGATATAAACACTGGTGAGCCAGGATTGTCCCCACTTTAATAGATTGCTAGGAAGTCTTAGCCTGAGCCATGCACTTCCCTCAGCTTGGGCTGAAAGCATGCAGTAGGCCTGGCAGGTATTCCTCAAGAGGAGGATGGATTTGTCTCTGGGATTTCCTACAAGAGGGGATGGAACATTTCATGCTTTTAAGGATGTATGCACACATTCACCCAATGAATACACCAGAACTGTCCTCTTGCAACAGCTGGTGTTCTGCAAGTATAATCCTATGCATGTTTACTTGGAAGAAAGTTCCAGTGTGTGCAGTGGAGGTTGGTTGCTCTTTGAATAAGCTCCATGCTACACTTCTAGTGCTATTATTCCACTTTCAACATCCTATGGAATCCTGTGGTTTGCAGTTTAGGGAGGGGCTTAACCTGCAAACCCCAGGATTCCATAGGATGCTGAAAGTGGAGTAATAGCACTATAACAGTCTAGTGCAGAAATGGCTCAGGATTCAAATCCCTGCTCAATCACAGAAACCTACTGTGTGATCTTGGGCCAGTCACATTCTCTCAGCCTTAGAGGAAGGAAAAGGTAAAAACCCCTCTAAATAAATCTTGCCAAGAAAACCTTGTGATAGGTTTGCCTTAGGGTCACCATAAGTTAGAAATGACTTGAAGGCACATAACAACAAGAAAATCTGCAAACTTTCAGGCATCAGGTATCTCCAGGAATGTGTCAAATGACAACACTTAACCCATGCTTCCTTTTGATGCAGGTGATTATTGACACCAAGTATGAATATCTGCAGAGGTCTGTGGCAGAAGAGGGCTCAGGTCTCATTTATCAACCAGCTGTCAGTGTTTCAGGTAAACCATTTAGATGTGAAATCCAATGCCTTGGCATGTAAAAGGATCTCTCAGCTCTCTGGGCAAGAAACATGTCCCAAGTGAAGCTGCTTGCAATTTTTTCCTTAAAATTTCAGCTCAGCAATATTGTGTTTCTAAGCAACCGGCAACTGCTTCATTCTCTTGGTTTCCCTGAGCAAGAAATTCATTCCTGCCAAGGCACAGCTGCCCAAGCAAGAAGAGAATAACATCATCTGGAGTGGATACATTTCTAGCAGTATTCAGCCAGACAAATTCCAGAGCCTGACCATTTAAAATACCCATTCTACAGAAAAGTCAAAAGAGGTAATTGGTTATTTTTCATTTGTTAGTGTAATGTAGTAATGTAATGTAAAGTAATGTAAAGTAGTAATGTAATGTAGAAACCTAGTGTACTATATCATCTTTAAAATATTAATTTGGCCTTTCTGCACCCTTGCTTGTTGTGATACAATTTACTTTCTAAATGGCTGGCAGTGGTGTACATTTATTTCATACTGTTTACCAACTCATGTCCTTGTAACAGCTCAGTTTATTGGTATGTGGTTGGCTGGCTGATTTTTATCAGGAACCTCTTGAAATCTAAAATTTAATTTAGAAATGCTGTTTGATTTGAAGGGAATGCACGACATTGATTTTGTGACAGTAAGGAATCTTGGAGGGAAAAAAATAACAAGAATAGCTCAGCAGTTCTTAATGAAACCTTTAAAATTCTTTCTCAATATGACTTTGTTTTGGGTTATACATGGTGTTTTAAACATCATTTAACATGAATTAAGTAATCCAGTTTTAGTCACGAGTAACATGAAAGGTTACTGATAGAAGGCATTGACGTATTGGTTTTTAAAGAGAAGAAATGTCATCACTGGTTTTAAGAAAAAGTCTTCTCTATTTCTTCTGTGGTTGCTCTTTGCTATAAACATCCTCCCATATAGCAAAAGTCTCTGTTATATACGGGATAAAAATTCACATTGCTGAACAGAAGATGGAGTTGCAAAGGTGGGAGTTCATAACAGGACATAGCCAAGTAATAGCATATTCACCTTTTGACCACTAAACACTGTTTTTTTTTCAGTTGCTAATTCAGAAATGAGCAATTGTAGTGGGTACAGCTTCAATTTCAGCCAAAAATCACAACAGGAGGTAACTGGAAGTCTATTTCCAGGTGCAATTTTGATTTGGGATGTTTTGAGAATGTACTTATGGCTACTCCTGGATATCTCCAAGAATGATGATTGAATGTTTTCAGACACTACACACACATGTGATTTTTTTTCGTTGCAGGAGTGGGGGTGTCAAGAGTGACTCCTGGAGAGTGGAAAAATGGCTGGAGAATTCTGGGAGCTTTAGTCCCCAAAACTAACCCTTCCAATCTCTGCCATTACCACCTTCAGGCTAATTCAAAACTTGTTTGAAAAAAGGAACTTTGGAGGTAGAAGTTTTACCTATATTGGTGACAGCTCAGTTCACATCTCAAGGTGACAAAACCTATCAGTTTCATGTGAACTGTAAACAGGGGTGAGATGGGGGGTATAATAGAGTCTTGTGTAAGCTTAGCATAACTCCTAGAGGCCTGAGCAATAGTTGGCATTATAACCTTCTTGAAATAACCATCCACTGTTACTCCAGAACTAATGAAATAGTTCCTTCTTCAACCTCAAATTCAAACAACTCTCCACAAAGATGCTGTCATTGATGATATGACAAACTCCTGAACAGTTCAAAAAAATCTCCCATCTTCTCTTGGTAGAGGTCATCTGGCAAGACAACCAAGGTGATTTTCATTTGTAAACCTGGCCCAAAACCTCACCTAAAATGGGTTTAGGTCCATGCTCCAAACTGCTTACTATCTTCTAGATTTACTGGCTTACTGTTCTTAACATTGTTTATCCATTTTATGTACATAGTTCTTAACTAACCTTGATTTTTACATTTGGTACGTGCAGAGTACATATATTCATGGAAAGAAAACGCTTGAAGAAAGAAATTGAAAAACTCTTGTAAGTATTGCCTGTCATCTGTTTCCTATACTGTATTTTAATGAAGAATTGTAACTAGTAGTCTCATTCTAGCTAATAGTTTTGTGTGTAGAACTACAGACTTTTGGGTGTATCAAAGGTAGTACATTTATCAATACCATTTGCTGAGGAACAGAATGATTGGGTGTTCTCATGCTTCTATCTTGCTTATAGATTTCCCGTAAGCATCTGGTTGGCCATTGTGAGAAGAGAATAATAGACAACGTAGGCTGTTTTTCCAATCCAACATGTATCTTCTTATCTTCCTGCTCAATTAACATAAATAAATAAGAATGTACTGAATGACTGAGAGTTGATGCTACTGTTCATTGCAGGGGAGATTACGTTGGCATTAGACTTCGGGAAAATGAATTTGATCCACAAGGAAAGCAGCAGACCACTTTTCTAGATGACTTGGTAAGCTGATACTTTCTTCTTCTAACTTCACATGTTCTCCTGGGATTTATGCAAAGCCTGAAATATCCTGCTTTGAGCCAAAATTAAGTAGACTTGTCGTTGCTACTGGTTACCAAAAGAAGAAGAGACAATAGGAGAGCTCAGTTAACACTTGACAATCCTATTTACTGCCTTTACGAATTAGACAACCTTCTCTCTGTTCCACCCCAGGAATGTTGTATAACTGAAGACCAAATTGCATGATTTGCACTGCTCACCAAGGACACTTGGGCTCCTCAATGTATTGACTCTTTGCTGATTCCAGACATATTCATAGGGTATCTGGGCTACCAGCAAGGTCGCACTCAC
Source organism: Ctenosaura bakeri (assembly GCA_948474755.1). Classification (NCBI taxonomy): domain Eukaryota; kingdom Metazoa; phylum Chordata; class Lepidosauria; order Squamata; family Iguanidae; genus Ctenosaura; species Ctenosaura bakeri. Next base: position 296,676 of record CAOLHI010000735.1, on the reverse strand, counting down.
AGCTATGTATGTATGTGTGTGTGCCTTCGAGTCGACTATCAGTTTATGGTGACCCATGAATTTTCCAGGGTTTTCATAGGCCAGGAATACTCAGCGGTGGTTTGCCATTGCTCTCCACTGAAATATAGCCTACAGCACCTGGTGTTCCTTGGCAGTTCCTCATCCAAATACTAAGCAGACTTGACCCCACATAGCTTCCAAGATCAAATGTGATATGGTGCCTTCAGGCATATAAAATAGCAACAACAAGCGAATAAGGAGAATAGGGAGAAAAGAAGCACCCAATTTTCCCAGGCACTTAATAGAATCATAGAACTGGAAGAGACCACAAGGGCCATTGAGTCCAATCCCATTCTGCCATGCAGGAATACAGGATCTTTAAACCCAATGTATACAGCGGCGGGTTAGAGAGCAGCTAGACAAGGTTTTCCAAATAACAGACAATTCTTTATTAAAGACAAAAACACGAAGGACAAAGCATAAACTAACTAGCTGAGAGATAGAAACGGAGGTTTGTTCGGGAAATGCAATACGACCTGTCTCGTAGTCCTGGAGAGAAGAGGGGTTCCGGGGAAGAAAGCTCAGCCTGGGGAGCTGAGGGGAGTCCCTTAGACAACTGGCAGCAAGGCGGGATGGCAGTCCAAAGTGATCCGAAGACAGTTTGAAAGTGAGGGGTTTTTATAGGGGAGTTTGTGCCTCTCAGCTATGGCAAACCAAGTGAGAACAAAAGGAGTTTTGGCGCTGGACAAAGGATTTGGAAAGGTCAAGTTTAACATGATTGGATTTGCGTTTGAAGACAATAGCGTGGCTGGGACGCTGATGGCCCAACATAAAAGAGTAGCTCAGCTGAGAGCCGTGTGGCTATTGTGGAGTTTGCGGCTGGAAGTCCCCTGAAGCTGGGAGTGGAGTTTAGGCTGCTGGCCTCAATAGAGTCTGGAATGTAAAACCATTAGTGGCCGCACTCATGTCCATGCTTGTCCGGAGGACCTCGCAAACACGTGGAGTGTGGGAACTGCAAGCCAGTCCAGCCAAGGCCAAATTAGATGATATCAAAATGATATCTGGGAGTCCTCACCCGGGGTGCCATACTGGAAGTAACAATGGCCAGGATGAAGTGGCAACACTAAGAAGAAAACAATAGCTCTCTTTACCCAACTTCGCTTACGATTGCTGTGCAGGAATGGCTAGTCATACAGTCCAGAGACTGTGTGGGAAAAATACTCTTTTTTTGTCCTGGAAATTTACTTTGGTCCTATTTCCACTCAAGTTTTTGCACAACTGCACTTCAACAGTGCAGAAAAAGCTTCCTGGCAGAAGCTCTCTTTGAAGAGCAGATATTCAAATACAGTCAGCCCTTCACATTTGCAGGTTTCACTTTTGCAGATTTGATTATTCATGGATTATTTGCTGTCACCTCTGCTGCCTCCTTAGGCCATTTTTAATAGGGACTGCAAGCCTTGTGAGACTGAGAAACTGCAAACGAGGCTTGTAAGTCCCTATTAAAAATGGTGTGGGGCAGCAGTGGTGGCAGTCAGCCACCCACTTCTGCCTTGTGAAGGAACTCTGATGCCTCAAAGGAAGCCACAGTGGGTTGAATGTAGTGATCATATTTTTTTGTGTGTGAAATATGGTTTGGGAGGGTCTAGAGTTATTCACAGTTTTTCCACTTTCATGGGGCTCCTGTGCCCCTAACCCTAGCAAATGTGGGAGGATGACTGTACAAGTGTGAACAGAGCAACACAAATGGAGCAACACTACACATGACTGAACTACATCAAGCATTTTGTTTGACTTTATATTGTGTTTTCCCTCTACAGGCTCACTATGATTTGGCAATAAATGTTGCTTTACCTTGGCTGAATGATTCAGAAGCCATCGTGCCTTGGAGAAAAGAAAAAATGTAAGTGTAAGGAATCAAATTATAATTATTACTAGTGGCAGTAGTGCTAGCAGAAGACGCTTGTTGCCATAGGTGCGAGTAGTCTGAAAATGAGCAAAATCAGCCTGGTCAATCTGAGGAAATGAAATGAGGAAGGACAAGAGGGGCTGAAATTTAAAACTAGTCTGGCAAAACAGTTCAAGTTGATTATGTGGCAAGACTGCCTATGTGTAACCTTATATGCACTTTTTGGGGGAGAAATTCCCAATAATCCTTGTTGAACCTATTTCATGGGTGCTGAAGCAACAGCCATTCCCTACCCTCAAATTGTTCCCTAGTATTACCTGCCTCCTTCTCTCTACCTCTACTGGTTATTCTCATGGATGCACAGAGCCCTCTGCATTTCACCCACTACCCCTCCCCAATTCATGTACATACAGACGTGTTTTGAGCACCAGCCTGGGATAATGGTTTGAACATTGGAGTACAATCCTCGAGACCCAAGTTCAGATCCCTGCTCACCCATGGAAACCCACTGGGTGACCTTGGGCAACCCTCTCAGCCTCTGAGGAAGGCATGGCCAATTCCCCTCTGAACAAGAAAAGAAAACTCTGTGGCCATTTCTGCACTCGACTGTTATAGCGCTATGATTCCACTTTCAACATCCTATGGAATCCTGGGGTTTGCAGTTTCGGGAGGGGCCAGCTGGCCAGCTAGTGCAGAAATGGCCTCAGTCTCATCTCTCTAGAAAGGGAGTTTCAGAGGCTGAATGCCACTCTGGGAGTAGCCTGTCCTGTGTCTCCTCCACATGTCCCTGCATGGGTGGTATGAATGAGGGAAGATCCTTTCCCAAAGATTTCAAAGCCTGGGTAGGCTCCTACAGAATAATACAGTCTCAGAGATAACCTATACTCAGTGTAAATCCAACCAGAAGAGCATATCAAAATGAATAGATGGTCCAGCTTTGGATGTCTTTAAATAGAGGTTGGATGGGCATCTTTCAGAAGTGTTATAACTGTGTGTTCCTGCATGGCAGGAGTTTGGACTAGATCACCCTTGTGGTCCCTTCCAACTCTAAGATTCTGTGATTCTATGAATCTGAACTTCTGGTTCACACAGGTTGTCATATATTCCTTATAGGATCCAGAGGCTTTTTAAGAACCTGCTCCATATCCTACAGTATTTCATATCCATGAAAGATAATGGATACATTTATTTTAGAATACAGTCTGCCTTTTGGGGTATGGCCTCTGCATACACAAATTCAAGGTCACGCAAAGTGTCACATCCATTGTTGTAAATGACACGCATCCCCACTGCTATGGGCATGTGCACATCACATCCATTGAAGATAATGGGATATGAGCATTCACGTTTCTTGTTTACATGGGGCTTCCTAGAATGAAGGGCATATTGTACTATAGTTCTATAACAAAAGCACAACATTTTCAGAAAAAAAATCACAGCTCTAACATTAATCTCTTTTAATGTTAAAATGAGATTCTTTGGCTTATGTAGAATGTGCACTTTGGTTTCTTTATCATCAGTCTGACCAAAAGCTGGGGGCACAAAACAGATTGCTTAACATTTGTGAAGTATGTCTACCTAACTCATCTCATTTTTCTCCCTGATCCAATCTGGGCAGAAAAGTACAGCTACGTGGCCGACATATCTATCCTAACCGAATAAAGAGAGAAGCTATGATTTTATCATCGTATGCTGGGATGCTAATGGTATATCACTTTCCATAAATACTGTTTCACAGTAAACTTTGTATCTGTGTGTGACATGGACCCACAGGGCTTGCCACTCTAAGAAACTCATGGTCAGAAATGGGAAAGTTAGTGAGACGGTGTTCGCAGTGTCGTTAATTATTGAGCTCCCAAATCTGATCAATTTATGTTTAAATGCAGGAGGATTTTTTTTTTATCAGTTAAACTGTTGTTTGAACTTATACTAGATGACTATAGTGAGAAGTTAAAGGAGGAGCAATTCAAACAACCAGACACTTTAAAAAGTTGGTTGGTTAATTGTATGAAATTCTTCTGAACAGACACATATATTAATGTAGCTGGTTAAAAAACATGACAAAAATCAGTCTAAATATTCTTGCAGCGTTTTCCCAATCTGAATATCTTCCTGCTCACTATCTTATTTTTCATTTTAGGAACAAAATAACTGCATGGAAAACCTGGTGATTAGGGGATTCTTAAATGATTAAAGCAACAATAACAAAACTTTATATTACCCAAAATAGCCTGTGTCTGCCTCTCCTCTTTTGGGATTATTGTTTTATACATTTTGCATTTCCTCCTCTGTCTTTCTTTCCTTAAGAGACTGCACTACATTGTTATAGTGCTATTATTCCACTTTCAACGTCCAATGGAATCCTGGGGTTTGCAGTTGAGGGAGGGGCCTTTAGAATTCTCTGCCAGAGAGCTCTTTGGTGGCATCAGTAAACTACAAAGCCCAGAATTCCACAGGATGTTGAAAGTGGAATAATAGCACTATAACAGTGTAGTGCAGAATCTGCTGCCCTGCTCTCATACTCTCTGGCCCTTTTCGCATCCTTTTTTTCTTGCGCGAGCGCTCCTTGAGCGTCGCGTGAGTGGGAGCGTCACTCCATATGATGCACTCCCCCTCACGCGACGCTCATGAGGCTAAAGCGAGGCATGCGTGCATGTTTTGATTTTCGGCTTTAAGCTGAAAATGCCCCGCGCTCGCGCAATGCTCGCAGCACCCTCGCGCACTTACCTCTGTGCGGTGTGTCGGCAAGGCGGCCCAGTCGCGCTTCCTTCCCCCAGCTCAGCCTGCAACTCCCAGACTGCGCTGCGGAACGAAGGGGCGGGGCGGAAGGGCGACGGTCGCGCTAACAGGAAGCGACCTGCGGTACGAAGGAGTGGGGAAGTGGCAGCATTTTGGATGAGGCTTCTCGCATGAGACGCCCTCCCCGTCGCGCAAAAGGGTAACATGCGAAAAGGGCCTCTATCTTCTTCTTTTTCCTTCCACTCTTTGAGCCTTGTAGTGTTTTCAAATATGATGTGAAGACAAGACAGCATCTTAGGATGTGAAGAAGAATGGAAGGGAAAAAAAGAATGATTTTTTTTAAAAGAAGGGGTACAATACACTTACATTAATAATTTTATAAACAGGACAAAAGTATAAACGTTTTGTGTGCATTTATGCCTCATTTTAATGAACAGACCAAGTAATATCTATAAAAAATTAATGTAGTAAACCAAATAGAGATAATTGTAAAACAGGAGTCTGTGTACACTTACAAAGCTACTTGAAAATTGACCCTCAGGGATTTAAAGTAGATTTCTCCAAATCTTGCCATTGGCAACTGACTGGGGTGGGTTTGTTTGTTTGTTTGTTTTAAAGAAACAATTTAAAGGATTGCATTTTTACAGACTTTCTTTCTTTTTTATTTCCTGTGTAGCTGGGCTGCACTGATAGCAGAGGGTGAACTTAGGAAGTATGTGAAGATCTAAACCCTGAAGTAAAGGAACAAACTCCAGATATTCATTTAGGCCAGGGGTATTTTTAAAGCACTCATGGCCTTGGAACAACCTCCACTCTGAAACTGGAGGTGAAATATATTCTCTCAATTCAAATTTTGAAATGAATCTGTGGGGCACTTCTGCCATTCTTCCTCTCTCCATGGTTTTTTGGCCAGGGGAGATTTTTTTTATTACCAGCAAGTAAAAAGAAAAGTAAGCATTCTTAGTATTAGAGCATTAACACTTTTCAGGGGTTCTAGGGTGGCTGTCCAGGGTCTGTGGAGAGCCAATGTGCTCCATTCATCCCCTGGAAGCTGCCCAGTCCTGATATAAAATGTAGACCTGTGACTCTAACACCATTACTATTATTTTCTTCTCCTGTATTGTTACCCTGATTTCTGGGGGTCCTGGGAGGGATACCTAAATGCACTCTAAATTATACAAGTTGGGGAAATTAGCAAAGAGCACAAGCTAGCAATGTGAAACGCAGGGCAACGGAGCGAGATCTTTTACCCAATGTCTACAGGGTCAGGCCAAGTCAAGGAACAAACAGAAGTGAAATAATAGTTGTGGTTTTTATTAAAATACAATCAAACAGTGTATGAAGCACACTCACGCAGATAACTATACAAATAAAGGTTGGAGTGGGATAGAGGGATTTTTAGAGGAGTTGTTGGTTTAGGTAATACTACACCTGTCCTGAAGCCTGGGTAGTCTGCAGCAGAAGTTCGGAGGTATGGAGTTCTCAGTACGTGGAACTGAGGGGAAGGCTCGCCAAGCAAAGCAGCAGCAAGGCAGGATGGAAGTCCGGAGTGATCCGAAGAAGCTCTCAAAGTCAGGGGTTTTTATAGGGGAAAATGTGGCCGTAGGCTAGTCCGTACTTGGGGGAAACAATGAGTTTCGGGCAGGAGACAAAGCCTCCGAAAGGTCAGAATTTAGCATGATTGAAGTCCGAATTGACAATAGAGTAGACAGTATGCAAACGCAGAGTGCTCGACAGATGAGGATTCGTCTAATCAAGCTGCCTGCTCAGGGCAGGGAGTTCTTTGTAAATAGTGTGCATACATAATAGAGTACTTGCCTTTGAAGTCTCCTGAAGTGGCGAGACAGCTATCTCTGGCCAGCCTGTATCGTTTGGAATATTACAGTGATTAGTGGCCATGCCTGTCTGCGAGCTTGTCCGAGGGACCTTGCATCACGTGGAGAGGAATAGGTAAAGAAGGCCAAATTATTGATATCAAAGTGATATCTAATATCCCACAAGTCTGGGCTAGAAACTGTGGTAACAGTATGATTTTTTAAACATTTTGTCTGATGAAGAATCCAATGGAGCTTCAAAAGCTTACACGATCTGTTTTGTGCATTTTGGTTGGCCAATAAAGATATTGCTCTTTGGTGGATTTTGCAATATCCAGTCTGTTTCCCTTTTCTATAGGGTATTATCATTGAGGGCAGGCAGTGCACCCAGGTCCCAGAAAATGAACATCTTCAAAGGAAGTTTTATATGCTATAAAATTATTAAATAAAGGAGCATCTAATTTCTTTTTCTTTTTATTATTGAGATGGTCCTCTCTACAAGCCTATAGAGCTCTAGTTGTTTTGCTGGTGTACAATTTCCCGCAGAGACACTGCAAAACATAATGACAAAGCAGATATATGAAGCTGAAAAATGTGTTAAAGTGTTTATGTTTTGAGGGGTATTAAAAGCCAGAAACTGAATACTGACCTTGGAGGTGCAAACCTTGGAAGAGGATTTACAGTACACAGAATGTCCCTGAGCTGTACCTTCTGGTAAAATGTAAGGGTATACTTGCTGATCTTCTCTAAATGCACTTCTAAATAGTGCATTGCTAAGGTGACAAGAATGTTTGAATGATGTTCAGGATTAGTATCTTGTAGAATGTGTCAGTATCCTTTGATATCTGTAATCTTTGCTTTTATTATCAAAAATTAGGTTACAGTTAATTCTGTTCATGTATTCTTCTTCTTCCTCCTTCAAAAGGGTTATCTGTTATGTGTGGCTTTATTAAAGTTATTCTAGATAACTTTCTCTGGATAGCCCTTCTGTTTCAGTTTGTATCTCAATGTCCTTAATTTCTCTAAAAATTCATATAAATGCACATGCCTGGTGGCTATGGCACAGCGCAACATTTTCTTTCTACTGCTGTAGCTGCTGACAACTATATTGAATAACCTGCAAGGAAAACTATGTTCTTCTACTTTTATTTTTAACTAAAGGAGCAAACAGCATCCTAATGTTTCAGTCTGTGGAAGGTAGGTGATCACAAAGTACAAATGAATTGCAGAATAGAGAAACCAGCAAAACTTTTATAAAGAAAGAAAGCTTTTCAAAACTAAAAATAACCAATAGGATTGTCTCTACAGAATAGCATTCCTGTTGAAGATGTCATTGCGATTTATAACACCAGACCTTCTGTAGCACACTGGCGGAGTTCTGCAAAAGTAAGCTACACATTCTTTATTAACTTTACAATTAGGCCATTGGGGACAAACAGGCTCTCTCTACTTCTGAGACCAAAAACTTAATGGTTTGATTTGATCTACCCATCACCACTTATCTTCTTGTGAGTTTATTCGCATTTTATCATGTCCCTTCCTTCAGGGCACTAGGAACTAAATGCAAACACTTGTACTTATATGTGGTATGAGTTGAATTTGTAATTAATTTAAAAATCAACCTGGCATCTCCAGTTAAGGGGAAAAGAAAAGGAAAAAAGATCAGGTAACATGATGAGAAAGATATCTACCAGAGACTCTGAAAAGTTGCTGAAACTCAGAGAAGACAATGCTAAAAAGTTGACAAATAGTTTGAATGCAGATCTTAATAGGAAGGCAAGTTCCTAGTGTTATCAGAGCTTACTTTTTTTGGACAGCTCTCAGAACCTCCCAGCATCTAGGAGGTATACCTTTTTTGGATGATAGCTCCCAGCATCCTCCTGCAAGCATGACCAATGGGATTCTAGGAGCTATGTTCCAAAAGGTAGTTTTCCCAAAAGCTGCTTTTGGTAGAAATGGCACCACTGATAACAGTGCTAAAATTCCCACCATGACACCTAACATAACTTCAACAATGAAATACAAGTGATATCACACAGCATGAAAATAACCATGGCATTCGTCTTCTCTACCTACCTGTGTGTGTACATGTTTGACAAATCATGTTGCATTTGTAATTGATTTTTTTTACCCCCTCAAATCTTGAAAGAAGTTTGCTGTTGGTTGTTGGTAGGGGATGGCTTCTTGTACTTTCTTTTGAATTCTGACACAATTGGCTTAATTTATCTCACTGTACACTTATAGTGAGCACAAAGAAACCCACAAAATATCTGTGTAATACTAGCATTCATACCTATAAAGCTTTCTGTGTTTGTGTAATTGACCTTCTGTGAGTCCTGAGGGGAAGCTTTTGTTCTTTTCTCTTTTCTCCTGCATGCACTGATATATTCCCCAGGCTAATTTACAGAAGAAGGGAAAAGCAAGGGTGAGGAGAGAACCAAACAATTTCCCTTAGCACTTGATACAATCTGATACTCCTCATATATAAAACAATATACTGTCTTGATGAATGCTTTGTTAAGAAAGCACCATCTGCCCTTCACCAATCATCTCTTTTTATTCTGATATTTAGTAAGATTTCATATTATCTGTTTTATATATCCAAATTATTAGTATTTGGACAATTGAGATTAGCAGTGGGATCTAGTAGTTTTGATTCTGTTTACCCTCTGTTTATTTCTATTTATTTCTGTGTTTCTTTGCAGAATATTCTGTCTAAACATGCAGGCCAAATTTGACCAGAAATTTTAAGCCACTTATAACAAAGTACTGTACTAACCATGGAAATGTAGCCAAGATTTCCATAGAACTTTCTTTCACTCTCTCGCTCTCTGTCTATGTAAAGCCCAGAGTAAGAACAAAATAATTAGAATCCCAGCAGTCTTCACCATGGCTATGGTGGCCAGGGCTGCTGGGATTTGCCATCCAATGACACCTGAAGGGCATCATGACTCTCATCTTGAATGCCCTATGAAATTTATGGGGCTGTGCATAAGTCAACAGGAGACATGATGGTGCATGTAAGTGTGCATGCACACACGCACATTTCAAGGAGTGCCAAGTAAAAATTCAGTAGGTCCCAGAAACTGCATTCTGATATTAGAACCCATGTTGCTTGTGCTGTATTCTAACAAGTTCCCATCTAGCAAAAATTATGTGTGTGTGGGTCTAGCCTAGTTAGACACAGCCTTGTTTGTCAAGGTTGGGCTGTATGAACCATAAAAAACTTGTGAACTTAAAAATATTGTTAAAAGCTATAAAGGCCTTAAAAAGTAACAAAAAGCTATGCAACAGAGGAAATTAACCCTAACGAGGTACTAAAAAGGGCAGGATTTCTAATTAAATAGTATGCACAAATAATTTGTAATAATCTACAGGCGCTCACTAAATATTTGCATGGAAGTTTCTTCCAGCATTATAGTAATTCTGGAAGCTGTATGCAAAAACTGACTTTTCCAAAATGATTCTATGTATTCTAACAAGTTCCCATCTAGCAAAAATTATATGTGTGTTTTTAATAGTTAATTGTTCTTAATAGTTAATGTGTTTTAGGGGGTTTTAGATGGGTTGGTGGGTGGGGAGGATGGGTTATGTTTTAATTGCTTTTAATGTATTTGATGTACTGTTGTAGTACCGCCTCGATCCATCGGGAGAGGCGGGATATAAATTATTATTATTATTATTATTATTATTATTATTATTATTATTATTATTATAGAATGATGTGCTATCTTGTTTTCATACATACACGCATGCCTATGCCTGTGCCTGTGTACATGCACATGTGCATACGCACGTGCACACACACACACACAAACACTTTGTGCCCCCTGTAAGCAGTTAGTCCCTTCTTACTATAACAAAATTATATGATCAAGCTATATACATCAAAAGAAGGATACTAGTTTATGTGCAATTTCATTTAACCTTCAGGGCCACCGGATTCACCCATGTAATCTCTCGCTGCATCCTTTTGCCATGTTGACAGCAGCCCAAGCTGCAGAACATGCAAGGAGGCAGAGTAAGTAGATGTTACCTCCTCTCAAGTAAGCTCCTAGGGGGAAAGCTACTTCAGTTTTGTCATTTAGCAAATTTCTCTATTCTATAATTCCTCTTATCAGTAATTTCCTTTTCCAGAGAATGGAATAATTGAAAATATCTCCCTAGATTTTAGGGATGAAGACTCCTCACCCTAGATTTTAGGGATGAAGACACCTTCCTCCTCCTTACAGAATTATATTCCACGTTAACTGCTATGTCTCCATCCTATAGAATCCTGGGACTGGCAGCGGAGGGAGGGGCCTTTGGAATCCTCAGCCAGAGAATTCTCCTTTGGGGCCTCCAGTCAGAGACTATAAACCCCAGGATTTCTTAGGAGGAAACCAAGGCAGTTAAAGTGGAATTATAGTGCTATAATTTTGTAATGCAAATAGTCCCTTGGTGGGTTTGGGTTGTGAAATGTGGAGTTGAAGAACAGATCAAACAACTGTCTACTAGCTCTCCTGGAAGTATACACTTGATGCGCTCCTAAGTTACTTATTTTCTACAGGTCTGGGTTCTAGAGATTCAGACTTCCATTCCACCTCCTATATAGATGGGAAGTGGAATGGAAGTCTGAGGGCTTTTCCACACGGGGCTTTTAAAACGGTGCAGAGCGTCCTCCAGGGAGGACGACTGCACCTAGGAGCGGACTGGACCGCTTAAAACAGGTCTTTCAAAAGCATGGAGTGTGCCACTCTGTGGCCGTGCTCCGGTGCAGATTTGCAGGCTCGCGCCAGTGCGAGCCTGCAGATCTGCCGGGGACGGGCTTTAGGCTGGCAAGCTTCACCGGTTGGTGGAGAGCCTCCACCAACCAGAAGCCGCCATTTTCGTCCCCGGAGCAGTGCAGAGCGCGGCCACGCACTGCTCCGGACCAGCTTGGACCCAGGCATGGAGCACACAGGTCCGGTGAGTACCGGCACGGGGCGATTCCCTCACCCCGTGTGGAAAAGGCCTGAATCTCTAGAACCCAGACCTGTAGAAAATAAGTAACTTAGAAGTGCATCAAGTGTATACTTCTAGGAGAGCTAGTAGACAGTGGTTTGATCTGTTATGTGTAGTAAGACTTTCATGCCAGCTCCAGAGAATAGTACCAACTGTGGTTTTCTTTCAATCAGCCAATTTAACAGAGAAGGAGAAAGGAGAAATTGAATCACATTCGTAAACCACAGGCCCACAATCCATTTGTGAAGCCTATGGGGCTTTCATACTGATTCTGTCAAACTTTCCCCATAGCTGCTGCTGCAGGTTACTCACATAGACTCATCTTTGGCTCCTGTAATTCAACAGGACAAAAGGAAAGGATAAGACCTAACTCACTGAAATAATGAAATGTAATCAGAAAGCAAATATGAATATAAAATATATGTGTATGTATATGTAAAGGTATATATCAAATATAATAAATCACTAAAATAATTGGTTATCGGTATTGAGATTAACGTTGCACAGCCCAAATTACAAATAACAAGATGGGAGAAGGTCCATATGACATAAATAATTTGTTGAAGGTAAAAAGATACGCAATTGTTCATTTAAACAGAAGCCAGATGTGTTTTGACTAGCATTCTTCATCATCATAATGTTCAAAATAAAAACTGCCTCATCTGTAATTAATTACAGATTACAATCTGTAATTACAATCTGTAATTAATTACAGATGAGGCATGGAGGTTGGTGTGGAAATCTTAGTATATAAACATAAGCTCTGAGTGTTGCCATTAGGGGAGTGAAGAAGAGGCATTTTTATTTTGTATAAATCTATACTCAAGTGTTATAAGTACTGAACTGAAGCTGTTTCTTTGAAAATATACATACTTTGAATATTATTATAAAGTTTTAAGATCAATTTCTGCCTTTTGTCTGGAGGAAAAATTGGACAACATAAGATTTACACTGGCCACTGATGAAGACTGCTAATCAAAACCAATCTGGCTTCTATTGAAGAATCAGATGAGCCATCTTTTTTCCTTTGATAAATGATTTATGCCTTATGGACCTTCTCCCATACTGTGATTTATAGTTTGGACTGTGTAGTGTTAATCTTAATAATTTATTATTTTAGTAATTTATTATATTTGTTATATACATTCACACACACACACACTTCATATTCTAAATCTTTCTGTTTACCTTCCTGTAGTTCTATTATAATCTGTTAATTGTTGTATAGCATTCACAAAATGTTCAGTGAATTATACGCACTGCTTCAGGGAGATCATGACAATAAGTTTGGGATGATCTGATTATGCTGATGTCACTACTGTCACATTCATGCAAAACAGATATAATTTTTGGCAAAGCTGAAAAGAATGATGAACAATGAGCGTGTGCCCATGTAGGAACTCTTGAACTTTGCAAGAAATCAGAGCAAAAATACCTGCCAGCTCTGGTCAGTGCATCACCGGACAGTGTATCTTTTCAGTTGGCACATGCAGCAGCAGGGAGAATTCTGTCACTTCTCCTGAATCTAGAGAAGAGTAGGGACTCTCTTTGACAGTGGGCTGAGCCTCAACAACACAGAAGCTACTTTCTGAGTTTCTCTGAAGCTCAGCACAACAGGTGCAAGCCCAGAGCTTCTCCCTTCATTGCTGGTAAGGAGAAGAGAGGTCTCCCCCATTCTATTCACACTGGGCATTGAGCTATTATGAAGTCATATGGGCCCCTGACAAACTCCCTGCCTTTGTAAAAGGGAGCCCCAATGTGGACTGGCTACTTTTTCTGAGTCTTGGGTACCTCGAAATGCTTTTTCTGAATCTTGGATATCTTGAAATTTTTCAAGATGAACATGGGCATTATTTTCATAATAGTGAACTTGGGCAGAAATGGATGGGCAAAAGGTTCCAACCAAGGAATAAAAATAAAAATAATCCACATTCATTGCTAAGCTCAAAATGTAGGCAGACATCAGAAGAATCTTGGCAGAACATGTCATCCACTTTCAAGTTCTGGGGTAAGTAAGGGAAAAGAGAGAGAACCTTTTTTTCTCTTTTCCAAGGTGTCAAGTTCCACAAGGCAGCAGCAAACCAAAATGCCCCCACCAGCAGTTCAACAAAAAAAATAGGCATCAACTGAAAAGAAATGGCACGTTTATTCTGAAGAAAGCTGCACCTTGAAGTAAGTTGTTTTTTTAAAAATCCAAACCAAAGCAGACCTTACCCACCATCCTCCTTTAGTTGGCCAGACTAGACAGAACATCAGTTTCCTGAGTCTTGATGCTGTGCTTTGAGTTCATGGTCAGGTCAGTGTGCATAAGATTGCAGCCTTGAGGAGCTGCTGGAAACCAAAGTCAGTGCCAGAGCCTGTGTATTCTCAGCATCTTCAGACCTTACTGGAACTGATCTATGAGTACTACTTTGGTCTTGTTTTCCCCCTTTCAGGAACTCCAGTGGATTTTCAGCATCATTTTCTGCTTTTTACACAATGAGATTTCTAAAGCTCCTAGCAGATGAATTGATGGCACTCTTCGGGGTAGATTGTGCTTCTCCATCACTTCTCATTCAAATTCTTGGGATTTCACTAAGGTGGTGCAAATGGCTCTCCTGTTGATAAAAACAGCGAGTCTCATAAAATAAATCTGCAAGTTAGTTAATGCTACTGTTTTCACTGTGGATGTCTTTCTTCTCAGTCTGAGAAAGTAGATTACAGTTCATGAAAAACTGTGCTAAAATAAAAATGTTAGTCTTAAAAGAACCACAAAATTCCAATTGTTTTTATACTGTGACACACTGACATGGCTGTCTCTCTGAAAAATTCCTGTCCATAATGCTGTCCATTCCAAGTCCTTCTAAGGCAGGGGCCTTAGGAGTAATTTATTGTGGGAGAGAGCCAGTATGGTGTAGTGGTTTGAGCATACGAGCCTGGAGATCAGGGTTCGATTCCCCACTGAGCCATGGATACCCACTGGACGACCTTGAGTGCATCACACACACTCAGTCATAGAAAATCCCATGATAGGTTGGCCTTAGGGTCACCTTAAGTTAGAAATGTCTTGAAGGCATGCAAGAACAACAGTTTATTGAGGGTAACACACTGGCATTAAGAAGGGCTAAGAAGTGGTGGGTGAGACAAAGACAAAGGCCATTTCCGCACTAGACTGTTACAGTGATATTATTCCACTTTCAACATCCTATGGAATCCTGGGGTTTGCATTTTAGGGAGGGGCCTCCATAGGATGTTGAAAGTGGAATAATAGCACTGTAACAGTTTAGTGTGGAAATGGCCAAAGAGTAGGCAAGCATACCCTTTTACTCTGTTTCAGTCATGCTTTTCTCTCTCTCTCCCTCTCTCTCTCTCTAACTCCTCCCTACACCACTGCAAACATCAGCCTGGTCACCTGCAGGTGTTATAGTCCACACTTCTGGGGACTCCTACGCTATGCAAATTCTCCAGATGTACTAAACCATGTCTTTGTGTTCCACCTAAAATAGGTCATCAGTTCTCAGGTGTTCATTTCTTTCTCTTGCAATAGCCTGTAGTTACTATTGTGGTCACTAGAGGCCATTGAAACACCAGCTTACATGGGCAACCACTCTTGCTGCTGTCCTTCCACTGGGGTGGTAAGAGTAGATAATGGTTCCTTTGTCAAGCAATCTGTAAGATTTTTTTAAAAAGAATGTTCAGCAAAAAAAAACCCACAAAACAATTAATTTCCCTGTACTCTTCAGAATAATTTATTACACCTCTACAAAACCAGCTAAAGCCAAAACCAGTTATAGCACAAGAGGTGAACAGAACCATTGGTGAAAACCAATCTGCTAGATGCAAGCCTATTAATGTTATTTTTTACTGACTTCAGCTCAGAAGGAGAAAATGTTCTACATACTGGGCCGCATTACCAATCACAGATGCTGTGTACTTTCTTCCTGGTAACAAAAGGTTTTTGTTTTTGTTTTTTGTATTAAATGTGTAAAAAAAAATTCTTTACTGTAACGAAATGTGTAGCATCATGGGGAAGAAAAAAAAAAGATTTCCATTCATCAAAAGTAAGAGACTGATAATTGAACAACAGAGAAGTCACTGCCCCTAATTTACAATTCAGGTATTGCTGCTGTTGGTTAAATGATCCTATCTCAAAATAATGTGGGTTTTGTTTGTTTGTTGAGAGGATTATTCCCAGACTATAAATGCTTTCAGTATAAATCATCTATGGTGAGCATAATTTGCAATATACACATAGAAGCTGCCCCAAATGCCTTACATTAAAACTTACTGCATCACCTCTTGTTTAGGATGCTATTATTCCCAGGCTAATCAGTTCCTAGCACTGTTTATTTAAAATCATAATAGCTGGCTCCTCTCACAAGCAAAAGTCATTCTGAACATCCTCAGCAAAGAAATTTCCTGAGGACCACTTTTGAAAAAAACAGAGTTACCTTAATAAGGGAGGAAGCAATCCTGCCTATGCTCAGAGGTGCTATGTGCCAATGCACTTCTGTACCTATCTACCAAGAAGTAAGATCAACCGAGATCAGTAAGACTTAGTCCTAAGTAAGTATTCTCAGACTGGAGATTAAATATTTTGAGGTGGTGCTGCGGGTGGAAGAAAGCCTTGTTACTTTTCAAGTAATAGCACTGTACTTTGTTCAGATTGCCAGGACACTTGAAATCAACACTTGCCATCCTACGGCCCTACAAGTCAGCCCTGGACCCTCAGTTTTGTTTTTCTGGTCTCAGCTGTTGAATTGGTAAAGTAATTTCAATTAATATTACCTCTGAGTATTTGCAGAATCTCATTCCATCCTTCCTGACTAGGCACAATCTGTCGGTCATGACCGTGCCTTTGTACTACACCACAAGCCAGTTGTTAATCATAACGATCAGCCCACTACATATATCTGGGAGGTGGAATTAAGGCTTCCAGAGAAGAAGACAGCATGACTTCCACACAACTGTACCTCAAGAGCATGGGTGGACATATTCCAGAGCCTGTAGGCCCATGCTGACCCATTTTTGAGTTTCAGGGGGTCTTAGCACATCATCATGGCCACCAATCTGAGTGACTAGAAGTAATAACATGTCACTTCCAATCACCTTTTCTATGGTTCTGAGGTCTTTTGTTTTGTTTTTTTTTGGTTTTTTTTTTGGGCTGTTTTGCTGTGGGAGCACCGAAGCAACATTTTTCAGCTCCACAAAGGGGGTTTAGTTTTGTTTTTTTTTCCAGTTGAAAGATCACTTTTTCCAGGTGGATTTTTATGAAGGGTGCCAGGGTCTGGGGGTCAGTAGAAGGTTTCCAGGGCAATATTACCCCTCCCCAAAGTCTTACATGTTGCCCACAGGCCACATAATTCCTACCTCTGTCTTTTGACATTGAACACAACCTACCTTTACAGGCCATTATTAGACCAATAATGTTACACATTCAAATGGAATAGTTACAGAGGTTTTTAAAAACTAGCCTAATCTGGCAAAGTTTAAGCTTTTCTGAACAATGTTAGTTCCTGATTTTGTGGGATGGGGAGTCCTCTTTGTGTGTGATGGGGGAAAGACTGTTTGCTAATGTTGCCTCTGCTCATTTGTCACCCTCTTCCTCGGAGCCTAATTCACATACATCACTTCCCAGAATGAGAAAAGGTTGTAAACAATGGGAATTACTCCCTCTCTTCATGTTGCCCTTGCTCATATACAGTATATGGAGAGGGCAGGTGAACAGGTACATACTCCCCAATATTTCTCCAGTGAAAACTGGGATACATAGGGCCAAACAACATCAGAGTTTGGTCAAGCTGCAAAAGTTATTAATGAGGAAGAATACACAAACTAGGAGCAGCTGCAGCAGTTTGCTTTAGCCCGAGCCTACTGGGAAGAGCAAGATTTTGTCCTTCCTCTCCTCCCCCTGCCTTCTGAGTTAATTGTAGAAATGTACAAACTATATTTGCATTTTGAACTCAGTTTGCAGCAACTGAAATAAGTTGAGGACAAAGGGGGGAAATGGGAGGAGGAGAGAGAAACTGGGGCATTTTAAAAGCAGCTGAAAAAGTGGGAGCACAGAGGATTAACTGGAACTGTCCCTGCCAAGTTGGGACAGTTGGAGGGTCCCCAGGGAGCAGCAGCAAGGAAGAAGAAGAGGGCTGGGGAGATCTGGAGGTTGGCAGCGGGCAGTGGCAAGTGCTCACCAAGGCTGCCCCCTGCTGTTGAAATCTAGGGCCCTATTTTGGAAGAAGCTGGTAAGAACTGTTATGCGTAGTATGCCTATATTCCTTCAGGATTTATAGATGCATTCACTGTAATGAGCGTAAAACAGACCTTTGCTTTCCAAGCGGAAGAGAGCAGATTTGATAGAAAATCATCTTACTTTGAAGACCAGATCTATTTACGGCACCAATTTGTTTCCACTCTATTACTTTAAAGGGTTTTAAGCATACAGTCTAAATTTTCACAGCATCACAAGTACAAGAAGGGGGGGTGAGTAGGCTTGGGATGAGGTGCATCACCATGGAGATAGATAACAGCAAATGGTTGTACCATCAAAAGGAAGGAAGAAAGCGAGGAGAAGACACAAATAAAAGGAGGGATCTCATTAAACCAACACTAATTTTGTAATCAGAGGAATAAAGGTACTCTTGAAAGCCTCCAGCCCGAAGATACGGCACAACAAAGAAGCACAAAAGGTTGCTAGCAGCCAGGTGCAGTGTGCATTTTGGGCATGCAGTGCTCTGTTTTTCATCCACTTTCTTCCCAGATTGTCCAACATAATGCTGGGCTGCAGTCATCTTTGTAATAATGATATTCAGCATCAAGAAACACTGTGAATTGCCTTCCCTTATTTTGTCATGTTGTTTAAAGAAAGACTATGTGGATAGATTTCTGAAAGAGAGGTCTACAGAATAACATTTTAACTCTAAGAAGAACATAAGGCAAACTGAATGCGTGAGCTATATTTCATCCTCCCCCACCTCAAGTATGTGTACGTTACTTCCCCATCCGCTGAGGTCTTCTTGAGTCATGTTATCTTTCATTCCTTGAACATACCTTCATATTTTTCAACTTCACCTGCAAGAAGGGCCACAGGTTAACAGCCTTACATGTAAATGGTACCATGAGCAGATCTACACATTTTTGGCTGGCATTGTTGACCAGGATAAATGTTGACAAAGCACCCATTCACTGCTGGCAGCAAGCAGAATATGATTTCTGGGGCATCACTGTGCCAAGCACCCAGACCCCATGCCCTGCTTGCAACCTGGTCTTCTCTGATTAACAGCAGGAAGGTTTAATGATGAGAGGGAAAGTCTGCAGGATTGGCCCTGCATCATCAAGACTCTCTAGGCATCTTTGCCACATAGCTGCCAGCCTTCAACCAACTCTCTGGGGCTAATGAGACACCCAGACGATCTTTGCCTACTTCCACATCTCCAAATTTGGGAAGATAGCTGGACACTTGAGGGCTGCACCACACTTGCCATAGCAAGTGAGGGAAGTGAAAGGGTCAAAACCTAGTCCCGGCTTCAATCTGTTATTTATTTATTTATTTATTTATTTATTTTTGGGTAAGACTGGGAAAGACTTCTGTCAGAAATCTTAGAGGGCTTCTGCCAGTCATTGCAACCAGAACTTTCAGCTATTTGGGCCAGAACTCTGGACTACAACTGCTAGAACGTCCCAGCCAGTAAGGCCACTTGAAGTCATAGTCTAACAAAGTAACATTTCCAAGCTCTGATATAGACCAGTGCTTCAACTCTGTGTAAGGCAACTTCATAGATTCTTCCTATGAAAATTCTTCCTACTATAGCCATGCATTTAGCTATCTTGGGATGATCAGAAGGCTGGAATTGTCTGGAAGCAGAGGTATGGATATCAATGATCTGAAGATGGAGAGAGCAGCGAGACACATGAACTAATGAATATGCTAAAAATCTTGACAGCACATTGTTGATAGGTAGTACCTGAAGGTAGTACTGTATTCCACTGGTTCTCGCCTGAGCCCATTTCATAATCTTTTGCACTGTCAAAGAGGAATCAGCCTCCCCCCCTCCATTTTGCATACATACAATTCTTGACTTGGTCATCCTAATCCTACTTGTTACTAGCCTTTCAGATTCTGCCCTGGATGTGGCTTGTTCCAAAGGAAGGGAATATTTTTTAAAATCCAAAATTGGCGGCCATCCCCACATCACTGGTATAAATCCCATCACATATCCTTGGAAACAACTAGACCTCAACACTTAGTAATACCCTTCCCTTCCTTCTTTACCTTAGAAGACCTAAAAAGTCTTAAAAGTGGCATGCTGAGGCATGCAGCATTAAAAGGAAAAATAGTTCCATGTAAGCAACCAAACAATAGCAATAGAATAAAGAGCATCAATAATTTGTCAAGGCCGCTGCACGCTACAGAGTTAAACAAAAGTTGAGAAAATACAGAAACAAAGCTGGTCTGCCCATGTTTATTAAACTAAGGAACTCAAAGCTTAATGGCCTTTTCCAATTCAATATTTCATTCATTCATCCATTCACAATAGCCTGCAAGCAAACATACTGCTGATTGGCTAAACAGCATTCTTTGGCATGAGTTCCTTTTGCTGGGTTTCAGGGAATAAAAGCAGGGTGGGGTGGAGAATTCACCCACTTTCGTATAACATTTAATGAACTTCTGGCACAATTCTTAGAGAATCTCAGGCACAACACAGCAAAGTCTATGGAAGGCATAACATTCCTTTATGTCTTTTCTCATAACCTGTCCCTCCGAGCAAATTCAAAACTCCCAGTTTTAAAAGAGTGTTCTGAGGCACACATGCAGAAATAATATTTAGAAAAATGATGAAATACCTTCTTTTGTGTTCTGCATTTTCTAAAGTAGCACAGGAAAAGTGTAGTCCCCAAAATGTTGTCTGACTACAAGTCCCAGCATCCCAAACCAGCTGAGACAAAGAGGAGTTGCAATCCAATACAGCATCAGAAAGGCCACAAGATTTCCATTCCTCCTAAATCTATTTGCAGTTGCATAAATGCTCAGTCTGGGTGATGATACACAAAATACTTTGGAAAGGTCATTGTACTACTTGATAGGAGATCAACTCCATCTGTGCCAGTGTTGCTCACTTGTATTCTAAGTGATACACAGCAATATGAAGAACCTAAGACAGTCATCTTATAGCATTCATTTTCTTGAGAAGAGTACGAAGGTTCTGGTGTTGGTGTTGATATCTATATATAAATGTAGAAGTCAGCATGCAATATAGAAGTAAGCAATAAGAAGAGAAAATACTCAGGGCCCTGCAACAGTTATTGGGTCTTAGGGGAATACTTTTATTTTTCGTTCTGAAAAACTTAGGGTCTAAGTAATGGTTAAGGGCAACGTGTATTCCTGCAATTAAATTTTCCCTCTTGCAGTGGAATTTCCTCAGAGATACAAGTCTCAGCAATCAGATATGCCTTTACCTTTTGTGATGACCAACCACAAAATAAAACACACCAAATTCAAAATAAGTAAGTGAGGAAAATCATATGCCATAACAAATAAACATATGTCTCCATTTGACTTCTAAAAATGTGACCCCTACTTAACAAAGAATCAATCTGGATTCTTATCTCCAAAAGGGCTATGCAAATTACCCTAAGTTGGATGATAAATTGCAAAAATAATTTCTCTGCTGAGGGGAGAATTACTGGAAGTGTAGCTTGTCCTACCATGTGCCAGAGATGGGAAACATTGCTTTGGCATCCTATATAAAATGCATGGTAAGAGTCCATTCATGCAACTGTTTTGAAGAGACCTAGCTTAAATGAATGCACTTTCAGATTGGCACAGCCTTGTTAACTCCTGCTATAGGCTCTGTGCGAGAGGTGGGAGACATCTGTCAATCTAAGGGTCAAGCTATATTTCAGATTCCAGTAGTGTATGCAAGTGTGGGGAACAGCAAAAGGATGGGAACAAAAATACCAATATAGCTTTTGCTGCCAGGAAACCTTAATAAAGACACTTCAAAGTTTTAGAGCTAGGAAAATCCATAGGAGAAAGCTGGAAAACCACCAAATGTTACTGTCAAAAGAAAAGGCTGAGGACATCTGAAGAAGCCCAGAGCACTAGACTTTAACCTTCAAAGAACCAGATTCAGCCCCAAGGCTGAGATTCCCCACCCCAGCTCCATGCCTCCTTAGGTGTATGAAATGTTGAGGCACAGCTAAATGTCAGGTTTTCCTGAGATACAGAAACCAGTCTTCACTGAATTTCCATTTGTAACATATCCATTCAAGGAATCTACCAAAAAGAGGGGTGAAAAGGGAATGAGGCAAGAACCCTGATATAGTTCAGAGTGTTTCCACCCTCACAGTTATGATATGCTTCCATGCTGAATCTTGGCTCTGAAGGCTGCAAAATACTAATGAATGTAAGCTCGTGCAGAGTGTTTCTCTTCTCCTATGAACAATTATGAATTTATTTCATTTATTAAAATATTTGTGTCTTACCCTACATCTGAATATGTCAGGGCAGCATACATGAAAATGAATTTAGGCCGATAAGCAACAATAACTTCAATTTTAAAAGACTAAAAATGAATTAGCACATATAGTTAACTATAAGCCAAAGCAAATGTAGTCAAAAATCAAACCTGAAAATCTGGGTCGACTTATCCACAAGACAGTGCTGGTCTGTAGAAGTTGGGGTTGTTGAAAAAGAGTTTTAGCAAATTCTTGAAAAACCATCTAGATTTCTGGGGAGCCTGTTGGCTGGAGTGGGGGCTGAGGGAGTAGATCTTTGCGAAAACCTCCTGGCCTGAGACACGCAGAGACCAGCCACCCAACTCAGGGGAGAAGCAAAAAGGCCCTAGAGCTCCTCAAGCTGAGTTGAGTTTGCAGTGATCCACTCTCTCAAACACCTCCCCCCGCCCCAGCAGGATGGGCTCCCCAGAAGTCTGGATGGTTTTTCAGGGTGTTGACTTTTCCACAGGGCATAGCAAATGTATCATTTTTGGCCACAAACCTGCCCTCGACTTATCCATCAGATCAACTTATAGATGAGTATATATGGTGAACCACTTATCACTTAAGACCACACTATTTAAAAGGAATTAAAACCATTTAAACCAAAGTTTTCCATAGCATATTCACAAATTGGATCAAATCAATTGGGCCACAAAGGCTTTAATACAAAAGCCATGATTTGTCTTCGCACTGGATAGAGATTTGCGTTGGCGCCAATTGGCAGGGTATACACAATGAGGTTGCCGCAACAGAAAAGGCGCTTTCCCACATCCTTCCACAATGCTTTGCCCCTGCTAGTGAACACGGAGAAGGGGCCCCAGCAACAGCAAGAGTAGCCACATCCTTACATCTCAACTGAGAACAGTTTCTTGACCCAGAATATGTCATTGCCAAGGACAGAAGCAATACCACAAGAACATGCTCAGATTAGAAATCCAGCAGCATTCCTATCCCTTGCTGCTGTCTGCCTTGGCTGCAGGACTAAGAGAAGAGGAAAAGCCAGTGACTGGTCCATTGAACCTTGTTGACTTAGGCACACTTGGAGAGACCACAGTAAGCTCTCTCCTCCCAGCCTCCTATTTTCTTTCAGACACTTGCTACAATATATTTTGAGATTACTTCAATCAGGAGAAGGGAAAAGAGCCGAGGAACCCCACTCTCTTAGGGGTGGGAGTAGGGAGATGTTCCAATGGTACTGAAGAGTTGGGGCTTGAAAGCATTTGGGTTCACGCAAAGTTTTCCTAAAGGTCATTATGCAGTACGGTAACTTATGGCTTTGCTGTCAGTTTTCATAAAGCCAGTTCTTCTAACAAGGAGGAGATGGGGTGGGGGGAGCAAGAAAAAGAATTTTGTTTGGAGCCATTAGTGGGCCCCTCCTTCCCCCACCACCCTATTAGTGAGCTTTATTAAAGCAACACAGACAAAGAGCAGAGATGCCCTCGTTAATGGAGAGCCTCCGATAATTACTCAGCTCTGCCGCTTCTTTTGGGGCCTGAATGGCCTTTGAATAATGTTTCTCTTGCTGTGGTCACAGACAATGTCCTAGCAGACTGCTCTAAACGGTGCCAATCCCATTAGCAGAAGAATAGCGTCCCTCTTTCTATGGAGGTGGATGTTTGTTTGGGGTGGCAATGGTGGCCTTGCAGTGGGAATGAACTATGCCCACTGCCTGTTCACTCCCTCGAATGAGGCAAGCAATGCCAGGAAAGGCTTGTTCAAAAACAATCTCCTTGTTTAAAAGGGACCCAAGCTAAGTGGCTTGGGAAAGATGTAGCCTGCTGGCATAAGAGCCCATGGATGGCGGACAATCTCATGAAAGGGAGAAATAAAACATAGTTTATATTGAATGTTAAATAAAAGGTAATTGCTAGAGTGTTGGATTCCAGTGGGTAGCTTTTCCTCTGCTTCCAAGGGCCAGTTCCAGTATTTTTTCCTCCCTTGTATGGTAGTACTTTGAAGCACACTCTATACAGAAAACATAATGAAAAAGCAAAACTGATGTCTGAGGAAATACAGTTTAGCAGGGAAGATTGGGATTCCTGCTGACTTCTGATTGTGGATCTTTCCTACAAAAACCCAAAATGCATTTCACATCCTATTCCTCATTCTGTGTGGTTTAAGCGTTCCCATGGAAGAAAATTAATTCTCCAGAATCTTTGTTGTTGTGTGCCTTCAAGTTGTTTCTGACTTATGGCAACCCTAAGACAAACCTATCACTGGGGTTTCTGAGGGCCGTGTGTGTATGATGCACCCAAGGTCACCCAGCGGTTTTCCATGGCCGAGCGGGTCGTAATCCAAGGCTCAGACCACTACACCATGCTGGATCTGTCCTCTAACACCATGGTTCTTCACCTTTTCTTTACTGGGGATGCCCTGTAAATATAATTTGTTGCTGGGGACCCCTACGACTTAACTCAAGGTTTAAAATATTTAAATTTAGATTAAATGTTCAAATATTTATTTAAATATTCAACATGTATTTATGTATTAAAGGCTTCTAGAGAATAGGATTCAAATCCCCACTCAGACATTGGCCCTTTTTGCACAGCATTTTCCATGTGAAAGAGCACCTGGAGCATCGCATGATTATGAGGAGTGATCTGCACGACGCACTCATAATCGCATGATACTCCAGGGGCCAGCGGGCGCTGATTGTGCACCTTTTCATTTTCGGCTAACAGCCGAAAATGGTGCGCGATTGTGCATTGTTCCCGGGCTCCACATGCACTTACTTGGCGTGCAGAGCCTCCAGAGCTGCGCCGGTCACGCTTCCTGTCTCAGTGCAGCCTAGGAAACTCCCAGGCTGTGCTGCGGAAAGAAGAGGCGGGGCTCTCGTGCGAGTAGGCAGCTTGTGTGGAGCCGAAGGACCCCGGATGCGAGAGCCTCTCACCAGAGGCTGCTCGTGCAATCCCTGCACCCCAGTGCCGGAAGAAGGTAAGGTGCAGAAAGGGCCACTGGATGATCTAGGTCAAGTCACATTCTCCCAACCTCAGAGAAAGGCAAAGGCTTATCCCTTCGGAACAAATTGTGCCAAAGAAAACCCTGTGATAGGTTCATTTTAGGGTTGCCATAACTCTGAAGTACTTGAAAGCACACAACAACAAAGTGCTGCTAACAGGGGAAGTTTCTTTCTAATCATTGTGTCTCCCCACTTTGAAAACTGTCTTACGGTAACCCCCTAAGATGAACCTATTATGGAGGTTTTCTTGGCAAGATTTGTTGCCTTTGCCTTTCTCTGAGGCTGAGATAATGTGACTTGCCTGAGGTCGCCCAGTGGATTTCCATGGCTGCTTCCAGATTAGGAACCACTGCTCTGACAAATCAGGATATCTCCAAAATTATCAATGGCAGGAACCTCAACAAGGTCCACACACATACACACAAAATCTAGATCCAGGAAATCCCTTTTACTGACCATGAGGAAATTAACATGGACATCCTGTGACTTCCAGCCAATGAATCCCAAGGTTTATTAATTATTTGTAAAGCACGTGACAAGATATTACACGTACACACAAATTAGGCCACTATAGTTTGATTGTATGTTTAATTTGGCTTTAAACTTTGATTAACCATTTACACTATTTAGGCAGTAATCTAAGGACTTATTAGGGATTAAACCCTACAGTTCAATGGGATTTCTATATAAACTTGAAGAGGATCATACAATGATTCAATTAAAAAGACATTCACAATTAACAGACACATGCAAACACTTTAAAAATATTACAACTGACAAAAACTGCAGATGGCAAGCATCATCTTAGAAAAGGCAATTCTGCTTCATGTTCTTTTCCTTTTGATCCAGCCTGCCCACTAAGCAGGGCCCTGAAGCATCTATTTAGGATGCTGCATAAATTACTGTGTAAAATACACTATAGCTGTAGGAATACCTGATCAAGCACATATCTTTATCTTTCACTTCATAGAACAGTGGCAGGGTAGGAAACGTGCGTGAAAGTGTGGTGTTGACAGTGAGAACGATATTTTCTCATCTTTCTACTCTGACATTTAACCCTATGTTTGGCAGGCATAAAATCAACAGGTGAAGTTTGCCAAGAAAGTGAGTGATACTGAGATCTTTACTTGCTGAAAGCATTCCCTTTGTCTGAACTGTCAAAGGCACAGGAATGCCACAAGTGGGTAGTGTAGGGGGGAAGAAAGAAGAGATTTAATGCAACAAAATCCAGAAAGAAGCATTACTTTTGTTGGCCAACCGAAATGCACAAATCACGCAAGCTTACAAAACCCCACTGATTTAGCAAATTATTGAGAATGTGTTGGTGGCACAGGAATGGTCCTTGCATTAGCATCCTACACACTATAGTCAGCCCTGCACATTTGCAGGTTTCACTTTTGTGGATTTGCTTATTCATGGATTATTTGCTGTCACCTCTGCTGCCTCCCTAAGCCATTTTTAAGGGGGACTGCAAGCCTTGTGAGACTGAAACTGCGAACGAGGCTAGTAAGTCCCTATTAAAAATGATGTGGGGCAGCAGTGGAGGTGGCAGTAAACCTCACCAGCCACTCACTTTTGCCTTTTGAAGGAACCCTGAGGCCTGAAAGGAATCCATGGTGGCTTGAATATGGGGTCATAATTTTTATGTGTTAAATATGGTTGGGGGGGCTAGAGTTATTCCCAGTTTTTCCAATTTCAAGGGGGTTCTGTGCCCCTCACCCTAGTGAATGTGGAGGGAGGACTGTATTTCAAAGCCCCAGAGAAAAGAGAAGTGGAATCAGAAGTAGTCAAAGATCCAATGGTTAGATGGGCACAGAATTTGGGACATTCAATTGAATTGGAAACTTGGGAAAGAGTGTGGAACATAGATATAAAATTTACACCAAACTTAAATTTAAGAGAAAACTTTTATAAAATGTTTTACAGTTGGTACACGACCCCAGAAAGATTACAAAAAAATAATGAAAAATGGGAATTCAAATTGTTGGAAGTGTGATGAAAAGACGGAGTCTTTTTTCCATATGCGGTGGACATGTAAGATAGCAAAAAAATGTTGGAACGGGTTACATGACAAAATCCAAAGAATTTGTAAGCTGAACTTTGAAATGAAACTGGAGCTTTATTTGTTAAATATGCTAGGGTAACAAAGAGAAATAAGAAGTCATCAGAATATATTATCATATTTGAACTGCGGCAAGGTTGACATATGTGCAGCACTGGAAAGAAAAGAAACGTATTGATATAGAAGAATGGAAGTGAAAAGTTCTGGATATGATAGAGATGGAAAAGTTAGCATTTTAAGAATAAATCTATCCGGAACTTTGAGAAAGAATGGGAAAGAGGATTGGATGGGGTAAGGATATAAATGTATAAGAAATCAAAGAAGAAATAATGTAACTGTTCTTCTCTCTGTAGGATGGAAATTATGTTTGTAGCAGAATGGAAATAAGCAATTTCAGCTGGAAGATTTAAGCATGGAAGTGTGAGGGGGGGTTATTTTTGAGTCAAACTTTCAATAAAAATTATATATATATATATATAGTTTTCACTGGGCACCCCTAAACATCTGTGCCTCCTATATACGGATCGTTATAAAAATCAAGCTACAGGATTTATTCTTTGCCCTTTTGTGGGGGAATATATATATATAAACAAAGTCCCAGAGAAGCTGAAACATGTAAAATCCACTTACTGCATCCTCTTCAGAAATGAAAGTAGTGATTGCTTTACTAAGAGGAAACTCATTTGAATCTTATTCAAAAACTTGGAAACCCTTCACAGACTATTCGGGCATTGGGGGAGACCTAATAACGATTGGATTTGATATATAAAATCAGAAAGATTTAGGTTGGTAAGGAAAATCCATGGGAATATACAGATAAAAAAGAGAGGTGATAATTGATCATTAGAACCAGCAACCAAAGTAAATCGGGAAGTTACTTTTTTGTTAAATGTTTTTTAGGAGTGAGTTGTGAATGTTTAGGTGTGTATGTTTCTTTTTTTTTCTCTTTAGCTCTTTTAACTTTCTTCCCAGCTCTGTTCCTTCTCTTTTTCCTAATTCTGTATATATTTTGTATAGCCTGTGTTTTCTATTTTGTGTCACAAGTATCTTGTGTTGTGTTCATTTGAAATGAAGAAAGACTGTTTAAAAAAACAAAACACTGAAAATAACGGTCAGCTTTTCAATGCAAGTTCGGGCCCTTCGACACCGGCCATCTCGTGCGGCGCGGTACGACTGCAGGCCGGAACCTTCTTACCGGGTCCCGTTTCCCCGGCTGCTGCAGGGAGGAATTTGAGAGGAGAACCGGGGTGGATTGTAAACAGAAGTGAAAGGCCGGGTCGGGAGGATGCTGCGGAGGTCTCTCGCCGGTCGTGGAGTCACGGCGGGGTGTAAGACCAAAAGAGAGAGCCCCCCCCGTGGGGGAAACGCGACATAGTGTCCCTTCGTGGTTCTCCCCTGGGCCAGGTAAACGTTCCCCATATTGTTAACCTCAAGGCTTGCGGTTTAATCTGTGTGCCCTAAACGGGCAGAAGGGTCTGGAAACGTTGCTCCTCAATGCACAACATCATCTTCGAGATGCCTGGAGCGTCTTCGGTCTCGATCACTGTGAGTGGGTGTCTGTGTCTATTACCGCGCTCTGCCTGCCCCTCCATCCTCTTTGCTTTATATTTCGTATAGTTTTCACGGCCCCCCCCCAAACATCTGTGCCTCCTATACACGGGTCGTTATAAAAATCAAGCTACAGGATTTATTCTTTGCCCCTTTGTGGGGGAATTGAACCCCTCCCCTGCCCATGATGGAAGATTAGGTCATCGTTTTGTGGGTGTAGTTCTGTCTTGTGCCACTTGAACAAAAGGACTCTTGACAGTAGCAGGAGAAGCAGGAGGCTACCTTGTCACATCAGAATGGGTTTTCGGCAGCAATGGCTTAAATAAATAATTATTAAATTGCATTTTATCTATGTTGTAGTAGCTGGCCGTGTGCGTGGTGAATAATCTTCTTTTTACCTCTTCAATTTTCCTTGATCTCCCCTTCCATGAAGGGTAATATATAGGGCTTTACTCCCACTCACTTTCATGTTTTTATCCTCACGACAAATTTGTGTAGTAATTTAGGCTGAAAATAGTGATTGACCTAAGATCACCAGTTGAGCTTTCTCATACAGGCAGGACTTGAACCCAGAACTTCCCTGCTGTAGTCTGGCAGGCTTGCAGTTATATCACGCCAGCACGTCATATGTGTATCATATCTGTTTTGCTGACTTGAGGCATTCAAATTCTTGAGGCGGAAGAACTTAAAATGCATTACATTTTTCTTTTATTGAAGAAAAAAAATTAAAATGTTTAGTTGGTATACTTTCTCTGTGTACCATAAGAGCTTTAGACTTCTTTGAAAACACTTGTATACATTAGCTCTGCATTATATAAAGTTAATTAAAAACAGTCTCTTCCAATTATTGTAATGAGTTTTAGTGATTCTATAGCATGTCCACATTTTAATATTATTAAATATTATCGTTGTTGTTGCGTGCCTTCAAACAGTTTCTTACTTATGGCGACTCTAAGGCAAATCTGGCACGGTGTTTTCTTGGGAAGATTTTTCAAAGGGGAGTTGCCTTTGCCTTCCTCTGAGGCTAAGAGAGTGTGGCTCGCCAAAGTCACCCAGTGGGTTTCCTTAGATGAGCGAAGATTTGAACCCTGTTCTCCCAGAATAGTAGTCCAATGCTCAAATCGTTATACTGTGCTGGCTCTCATTAAATATAATATGCTTTCATAATTCCATCTAGAAGTTAGATTGAATCCCACGTAAGCACATTTATGATTGCCATCTTATTTTCTTGATGCTGCGTCTAATGGCCTTTTCTAAGTAATACTTAGGAACAGATGTATTTAGGCTTGGCATCCCCCCTGTTTTTAATCCAATTTAGGCTGCAGTCCTAAACTAAAACCTAGGTGGTGCAAGTAAGTGTGACTTAACTCATTGGGACTTATCTCTCTCTCTCTGTCTTTGTGTGTATGTATATGAGGATTGTGTTGTTAGTTACTTGATTCCTTGTGGCTTCAGTGCCTGTGATCTAGTGGTGCAGGACTAGGATTCTGTGGGAGATCAGGGTTGAATCTCTGCTCTGCCGTAGAAACCCACCAGGTGACCTTGGGCAAGCCATATACTCTGTCAGCCTTAGAGGAAGGCAATGGCAAACCCCCGCTGAACAAATCTTGCCAAGAAGACCTCATGATTGTTGTTGTGTGCCTTCAAGTTGTTTCTGACGCATGATGACCTATCAGGGAGTTTTCTGGGGCTGAGAGTGTGTGACATGCCCAAGGTCACTCAGTGGGTTTCCATGGCCAAGCGGGAAAATGACTTAAAGGCATTCAACAACAGTTTTTCACTGCCACATATTCTTTCACAATAATCAATAAAATACAAAACACATTGTCAGAATAACAGAATACAAAGCATAATACTCCATCATATAGATGGATATTGCCTAGGTGGGAAGCAAGCTAGCTTTATCTATTTGCCCATAAAAAGTTAATTTTTCTGGAACAGAGATGTAAAAGAGGATGAATGGTAGATCCATCTAGTAGATTTACTAGTGCTTTCTAAGATAGTCGGTGACAGAATCCCCTCCAAGACTGTGTTGGGACAGAGGGATTTAAGACATGCATTAGCAGGTAGGCTTGTAAAAATTTTGCAGGCTAGTGACTATTGTAAACATGTTAATCAGATTTCAGTAAACTATTTCAATGCTATATTCCAACCTGTTCAGAGTTGTCCCATTCCTTTCCACGATGCAGGTAGGGGAACAATCTAGGCCATAATAATCATAGAGAAAGAATCAAATGTGATAATCTGGGCCAATTACAGAGAAGGAATCAAATATGATATGATGTTCAGATAAAATTTGACATCTAATATTTGAAATCTGATTTGGCTACAGTATTGCTGAGAATTACTCTTCAATGAGGATTAACCCATTTAACACAGCAAGATTTGCTTGTGTCTGTAAAAGCCCAAAGTGGTATGTGTAGCATAAAGTCAGATTTATTTATGTCTGCTATCATATCTGTCTGTCTGTCTGTCTGTCTGTCTGTCTGTCTGTCTATCTATCTATCTATCTATCTATCTA
The DNA here is from genome assembly GCA_948474755.1 of Ctenosaura bakeri. Taxonomy (NCBI): domain Eukaryota; kingdom Metazoa; phylum Chordata; class Lepidosauria; order Squamata; family Iguanidae; genus Ctenosaura; species Ctenosaura bakeri. The sequence continues at coordinate 265,668 of CAOLHI010000735.1, read as the reverse complement.
TCTATCTATCTATCTATCTATCTTGCCTTTCCTGATTCAGTTATAGGAACCACCCAACTGAAAATGTTAAAAATTTGAGGATGGTTTAGCCATATTGTCCTTAATGAGCTCACCTCTGATGGCAGCTGCACATGACTTGCTTTTGTTTGTGCAGAACTGAGGTGGGGCTTCAGAGTTGTCTCTGGAAGGAAAGGAAATACGTACACATGCAGGGTTTTATTTTGACCGTGATGGTTATTTAATTCCAAGGTCAGTGTATCCCTGTAGTCTGTATTAATCAAGTGCACAGTCTGTTTGGGAGTGTAAGAGGGGCAGATTATCTGAAACTGAAACATGCAGCCTGCTGGGGGAAACAAGTCTATTATCTCTTAATTTAAGAACAAGTATAATCCCTTAGCTTTTAAGGGTCAGCAAGGCTAAAAGGGGTAGAGGTGTCTGCTTGGTGAGGAGAGGAGAGGATTCTGTACGCTCTGGCTCCAATTCTCTGTGTCCTTTGGAGGAATATAAATTAATTATATGGATTTGTTTAAATAGGGTACTGAACAGACTTTGAATAGAATGCTGAGCAGGCTTCCTGACTTCACCAATCCGACTTGCAAATTTCAGAGTCCACCTAGGCAAATGCAGCCCCTCAGCCTGCATATGCTTAACAACATCACTGTTTATTCAGCTTCTTTTGTTTGCTAGATCACATGTCTTGCAGGTTTGTGCAGGTCACTACTATTAAGTTGTCATTTTGAAACAAAGGCTCTTCCTCATGCATAGATAATCTACTCCATGGCTGCAAATTGTGTGGCTCCTCAGCTGTTGCTGTGTTGCAACTTCCAACATTCCTGACCACTGACTATACTGCTAGGAGCTGCAGTTCAACAAGTTGAAGAGAGCCACACAGCCCTCTCATCCTGTTGGCATGCATTTTTTTCTGTTTCCCAAAGGCCTTTTTTCAAACTGTCTCCCCCAAACCTTCAGAGTATTTCCCTTTCTTATCTATTTCCTAGGCAGAACTGGAGAAGCTCCCAGAATCCACCAACCAGTATGGCCAGGATTTTCTCCTGGGTTATCTGCTTGGTCAAAAAGAAGGGTGGACCTTTCCAGTCAAACAATTCATTTGTCTTTAATTTGTTTTAAGGCAGGAAAGAAGATAGTCTGTGTCACCTGCTGTATGTTGTGGGGGATTGTATCTCTCATCAGCCTTAGCCAACCTTTCTGACAGGTCTTCATTTGTCTCCATAGTGGTTCTAACTTAGCAGATAGCTCAGTTTCTGACGGGTTAGGAGATTTTAGGACTGGGAGGCTGGGAAGGTAACTTAAAAACTGCATCAGTTCTGCTAAATAGTAAATTCAAAAATAGACAGACATTGCCAGGAATTTGTGTGGTTACCTTTGAACTTTACTGTGTTTCCAAAAAGGTTCCATACTTTCAGCTCTTGTTCAATACATGCGCAGGCTGTGTGATGACACACTTGGAATGGTTTGCAAAGGCTGTTCCACCACATGACTTCCCAAGTGCCTCAGTGTTTTTTTGTGACTTCTATCTTTGTGCTGAACTACCCCCTCTCAAGGCAGGTAGAGTGGTTTCAAGTCACATGGGAGAGCTTCCATCCAGAAAGGAGGCAGATCTTACTAAACAGTAATAAATTGGGCTAAGAAATATGATACGAGCTGCACAAGAAAGTAGGAGAAAGGGGAAAAGAGTATTTTGATGGTGATTTCTTGTTAGCAATACCAACTATGGTTCTGTTTTCTTCTTTCTGTTTCTACATCATAAATCATGCTTGTGCAAGAAACATTGTATTTTAAAATGCCCCTGCCCTATGAGTTATCATTGATAGATAAATTCCTGTGGAAAGTGGTGGAAGATAATTTTTTTTAGATGTTGAGCACAGTGCATCACCATTGATGGTTTTCCTTTGGATTCTTTAGTCTCAGACCACTCTGATTTAATTAAGAACTTATTTGCTGTCTCTGTGAAGTTATGGACAATGTCAGATTTTGTGGATCGAGTTTACTCTGCATTGAAGTTGGAACTATTTTAGATTAAAGGTGTCTGCACTCTGGCTTCAGTCACTGGAACTGCAGAACAGGAGATTATGGGTTTCAGTTGGCTTCATTGGTTGCTAGCATGGACTGGGAAAATTTGGAAATCATGAAAGTGGGAGGAAAGAGTGGGAGAGACTTTTTAATACTGAGGAACAGAAAATGGAATCAATAACAAGGTAAAAAAGTGAAGCTCCATTAAATGTCCTCTTCTCTAACTATTTAAAGCCTCTTTCTGTTACATACCTTAAACAGAAACTACCCAAGACATTTTCCACCATTTCTTTAAAGCTAATACTCTAGAGATGCAGAAAATTTATTAATTTTTTTTTTCTTGGATTCTCATCAGCTTGCCCATCCTGTCCAAGACCCATATTGGAGGGGAGAGATTCCTCCTATTCAGGCATGGAAATTCCTTAGTATCTTGGTATGCATTTTTCCAAATGTAAACATATTTTAATATATACATTTTAGTGACTGTTCACACTGACTATAGGATGTTTGTGCAGATTTTTCAAATATATGCATTTTAGGCCTAAATCCAGCATTAGTGTCCGCTAGTGTAGATCACAGAAACACAGAATCATAGATTTGGAAGAGACCCCGGGGCCATCCAGTCCAACCCCCTGCCATGCAGGATCACCCATCAGAGCATTCCCAACAGATGGCTATCCAGCCTCCGCTTAAAAACCTACAAAGAAGGAGACTCTACCACACTCCGAGGCAGCATATTCCACTGCCAGATAGGTCTGACCATCAGGAAGTTCTTCCTGAGGTTCAGGTGGAATTTCCTTTTCTGCAGGTTGAATCCATTGCTCCTTGTCCTAGTCTCTGGAGCGGCAGAGAACAAGTCCGCTCCCTCATGTGCTGAATGTGTGCTGAATGTGCTGAATGAATTAAATTTGCAAGAATGTGTTGCTTTACTTATATCCTGTTGATTCAATTGGTCTGTTCTAGTTGGGACTAACAACTGGCTTTAGGCCTTGTTGCCCGTACTTACTTGAATAGAACTAAAAATAATAGAAAACTGAAACACAGACGTGCAATTTCATTAATAGGCTTGGTGAATTGGATACCTTTATTTTTATTTTTTTAAACCTTCTCTGCTAAGATAAATGTTTTTTTAGCCCCTACAAAGAACCTTAAGAAGTTCTTTAAGAAGTTTGCTGATCTTCCAGCTCAGATGTTGATAACAGCATTGGTTCATAATATTTATCCAAAGAAAACAGCAGATGTGTGTGAGAGGCCAATGCAATACATGTAGAAATTCTATCCTCTTTGCATGATCTGGGCTTCATTGGTTCTAGAGAAATAGAGTGATGGGGAAGCACACATTTCATCAGTAGGCCTTTTGCTGCCTGTGACACACACTCCAGAGAAGTGATATCTAGTTCTCAGTACCCCTCTCTGATATTTTCCATTTAGAACTGATTTAGCTTCTTTTCTCTTTGTCACACTTGTCTCTGGTGGTGTTTTCTTGACCTCTGAAGTCATTATTGGGTTCAAGATATTTCCCTTCTCTCAGTGTTCCAAATGTCTGGTCAAGACTAGTTTTACCATTCTGTGAATGGAAGAGGTGCAAGGCATGGCAGGGTATGTTTGCAGCCCTTGAAGATCCTTCAGATTGCCAGTTTGGCACTTCAGTCCCTAACATTTGCATATCCTTGTTCTAGAATCATTGCTTCTTTTAGGCAAGATGGAACTGCCCCTTAGTATAATGAGATGGTCACTACTACTCTTGCACAGTGAGCTAGATCTCCCCACCTTGCAGGTACTTATAAACTATGAATGGGAAAGGTTCAACATACATGAGAATGTTTACTGCTCCAAAGATTCTATCCACACTCCCTGGTCTGTACAAATATGAAAAATAATCATTGTCACTAGAGAAGTAGGAGACAAAGTTATATCTACCGAACCTATATCAACTGTGGCATTCAAGCTGACCAACATATGACTGATTTTTACTTCCACATTTTGTTCCCAACTAGTCCTCTGACCTCCTAGGAATTTCTTTTGGGTGGCTGTACAGATGTATAGTGGTAAAGATTTATTTGCTACCCTCACTGTGACAGAATAGATGTTCACTTGTCTGTGTTAGATCAGAATTGATCTGATAACATTGCTCTAGTTGCCACCTCACTTGTTTTGTCAACCCCAGCCCCTTGGAGAACTATGGAGCTAATTTGTCTCTATTCATTCAGGCAGGAATGGCCATGTTAAATCCATAGGGCTAGCAGGGAAATCTTGGCTGAGTGTTTAAAACAAAAGTAAGAGTGGCATCAGGCAACTGTCTGGGGAGAGAATTCCATGGTGGAGTACTATGACAGAAAAGACTCTCCAGTACCAACCCATATAATCCCTGGAGTTGAGGTCATCAGGAGTGGGGCCTTAGGTGAAGATCTCAGCTGGTGGGAAAGTTCATATGGAAGGAGGTAGTCCGTCAGATATTTGTTCCTGGTGTCAGAGACTTGTCATTTCACTTCTGTCTTTCTGTAATTTCAGGCAAGTTCTGACTCTTACTTTGAGAATCCCTAATCTTTGACTGTTAGTAGGACTTCTGCTGGTAAGAAATGGAAAATGGCTTGTGATCCTCTCCCAGGGACCCATCCTCCAGTCGTAAAACATAATTGCTTTTTAAAAGAACGTATTATGTTTTTCAGGAAATCCAGATTTGATGGATGACTTCTGTTAACACATCCCATGCAGACCTCATTTTGAGAAATGTAAACAAGTGGACAAGTTATTCTTCACTGGTGCTTTCACAAATGGAAGTCTACCTAAACTCTTGAAATCAAATGCTGGTAGCCATGCTAATAATATCCTGTCACCTGCAGGCTTAAATTGTTGCCATAATTGTCTCAGAAGCCGCATCCTGACCTGTGCCTGAATGTTTCTATTCAGTCTTGATAAAGTACCCCAAAGTTTCAGCTTTTCTGACTGCAAATAAAAATGGAAGCCTTAGAAGTCGATGATATCAGTCCTGCCTTGGAAGTAACTGAAGATTTCTTCAATACCTTTGATGCTAAGTTAGACAATGTGCAGCCTCCAGAGGTCTATGGGATTCAGGAAGTCCCTGAACTGGTTGGACATGAAGTGTTTAACAGCTGTGGAGACTTGAGGAATGTTACTTCTTTGGGGAAGAGTGATCTTGTTTGGGAACACTGCAAAAATGGACTCTCGGAAACCAAAGTGCAGACTGCATTTCCTGCCAAAGAACAGTTTAGAGTACAGAGGGGAACAGTTCCAGACAACCTCTCTTGGATGGAACAGAGAGAGGCCTCAACTTTTGATATCCTTAATATCTGCCGGAGGAGGGTCCGGCCTCGTTCTGTGAATGATATTACAATGCAAAGTGAGGAAGCTACCACCTTCAAGCCAGGTCATAATCGATCACGGTCAGATATCAGCCGGATAGACTGGGGCATCATTTTAACCAGTGCCCCTCCACAACAACTCTCCAACCATGCCACCTGGTGTCCTAAAGTTTCATTCACACCAGCAGGTTTCAAAAAAGGAGAGGATATTCAAGGGAATACTGGTAAGTGCTGTTGTTTTGTTGCAGTTGGTACTCTCCTACACACTGACTTTACTTTTCCATCTCTCCTTGAAAGAGAAAATGGATAGATTTGGTATGGCAACACAGCCAAGGTGAATCTGGAATTCTGAGTCCAGAGAGTTAATTTACCAGCTTCACTATGATTTCAGAAGATAGTCCTAGGCAAGTTGCCAACCTTTCACAGTCTTGCTGTCCAAGCCTTAAATCAGGGAAAAGAATGTCCTCATTCTTGGAAAAGTTATGATTATAGCTACTACTATGCTGGAAGAAGGTGGTGATGGCTGAAATCCTTTGGTCAAATGTGAATTTTTCAAATTTGGCACCAAAGGAGGCTGGTTCTCCAGCTTTTGTGAATGATGCCCTTGTAAGTAGAATAATCCAGAGACTGTTGTGTTTGATAAAAATTCTGGATTGAATCCAGATAAAGTTCACTGAACCTGGATCTCATGGAAATCAGTGAGAGAAGTTAGCCATGACTTAGCTGGAGACCCACTGATTTCAATGTATCAAATTTCAGGTTCAAAGAACTACCTTGATTTTAAAGAGAAGGTAGCTGTGTTGAGGGGGCCTAAATACTCTGAAGATAGCAGATCTTATATGATCTTGGAAGCTAAACAGGGTTGACCTTGGTTAGTACTTGGATAGAAAACTGCCAATGAATATTAGGTACTGTAGCCTATATTTCAGAGGAAGAAACTGGCAGAACCACCTTTGAATATTCCATGTCTAAGAAAACCTTGTGAAATTCATGGGGTCACCATAAGTCCAGGCAGCTTGAAGGCATGTGTGTGCGTGTGCGCACGCACACGCGTACACAGAGCTGTGTTGATCCATGAAAACAAGACAAAGTGAAGTTTGATTTTATTTGCATCAAGCCAATGGGCATGGCAGTTTTAACAAGTACAGTGGATACCACAAACATGACCATCATAAACTACTGATACCATTGCATTATTGATGCTAAAAGTATCATATACCATAACATGTCTTTGATACTAAAATGCCTTGGCAAGTACGTGAAATCATTGAATTGTTTAAAAATAATTAATTATAGCACATACTTTAATTGTAACTACTAAATGATTTGCAGTTTTTTTATGTTACCAAAGAATTTTAGTCCTCAAGGAGGAAATTTACATAATATTCAGATGAGTGCCCTGGCCAGACAGCAATAAAGGAATAATTAACCCTTCACATGAGTCTTTCTGTACAGGGCGCAAAGCCTTCATAATATCAGCATAATTTCACAGGAGTGTGCAAGGTTTTGAGTTTTTCAAAACACGTTAACTGACAGGTGGTTTAAAAATGTGTGCAGTAGGGAGGAGCAGAATGGAAGTCCAAAATGTGTTTGGTGATTTAGCTGTGAAGCTTGCAATTAAACTAAGTAATGCTGCATCAAAGATAGAGCAGGTAGCCTTGGTGGGTGTTCAGATGTCACATGACACCTGGCAGTTTCTGCTGGGATGGATACCAAAGAGTAGGGCCTCATTAATGAAAACAGAATGCTACCTGTTGCTCAGGGATCTATGCCTTCTCTTCATCCAGCCATCCCTAACCAGCTATTTCTGTCCACATGGGTACAGGTGGCTGTTTTGAAATCCAGGATGGTGTAATATTTTTGTCATTGGATTTTATGTAAAATAGCACTGCATGTGCATTTATACTGGCAGCACTAAGCTTTCATAGTGCATCTATGTGCAGTGAACTAAAATAGAGGTACTATTCCTATATGATGCTTTAATGCATATTTTGTCATGTCCCATTGCTTCAGCCCACTTTTGTATTCACAGCAAAAAGAAAACAGTCAATTCATTATCTTTATTGTTGTTTCTTCATTATCTGTTCTATCAGATGATTGAATACTAGATCCCTGAGCATGACACTGTGATGTCAGCATGTGTATATTTTGCTTTATATTTCCTCCTGAGCTCTGTTGTGTCCCTGTTTAGAAGTTATTGCAATCACTGAATGCTGTTAGTAGGATCTAAATAGCCAGAAGTCACTAAATCTCACCTGATCTCAGGAAGCTAAACAGGGTCACACCTGGCTAGTACTTGGAGGAAGACAGCCAGGGAATACCATGTCTTAGGCTAGTTATTCAGAGGAAGGTAAAGGCAAACCTCTTATGAATAAATCGTTCCAAGAAAACCTAGTATGCAATCACCATAAGTCAGACACATAACAATATGTAGTAAAAACTAGGCCTAATGAATGAGTTGGGGTGGAAGAAATTTGAAAGACAGTCTCAAGGCAAGAGGGCACTTACTCTTAAAAAATGAGATTATAATTCTAAATCCTGCAAAGTTGAGGAACAAGGAGCCTTCACACCTACAATTTCTGTTGGATGATCTCGTGAAGCAATAAAAGAAAGTGACAGGCTATTTATGAGTATTCTTGATTAGATGTTTGGCAACACTTGGCTGGTCAGTTTATTGATGTCCCATTACTGTTGTCCATGCCTACGTTCAGCAGAAAGCCTCATCTACAATACATGGCACCAAAGGGTGCCTGTATTGAAATGATAATGCTTTCTTCAAGTTGCAAAACATCCCAGCTACTTATCTGGCTAACAAACTGACTTGTTTAGCAAAATACACACCTTGACTACTTGTAAGTCCATGCCAAAGTGAAGGTTTGAGGAATCTGCCACAACAGGTATCCCAGAGTGCTGGCTAGATGCATGGAGAATATTCATGGAGCCTATGGTACTCCAGTGTTTGTGGAGACTGTCAGTTGATATTAGACATTACAGCTACAAGACAGCTCCTTGTTCAAAGATATTCATGGTTAGATTGTTTGCCTATCACCGGAAAGCAAACAATGAAGTGCTGTTGCCTTCATACCATAGCTGTAGCCTGGAGTACACAACTTGTGCCCTTCCAAATATTGTTGGGCTCAAAGTCCCCTTATCCCTCATCTGATGAGTCTTGTGCTCCAGCAACATTTGGAGGGCCATATATTTCCTGAGTGCTGCCTTAAGGCATCCAGCTGGTTGCATAGAAAAAGAATTCTAATCTAGGTGGAACTTTGGTCCAATTTAGCAAGGCAGTTTATGGGTGATTTGCAGCCAAGAGCACAAACATAAGAAGAGATTTGGCATGATAAATGAGGCCCAGGCTTTGCTTAGATGACTCTCTAATTTCTCCTACTCTAATACTTGGGGAGCCAGTTTGAACACAAAAGGAAAGAAGTGTTAGCCTCTCTTAAGAACAGTTTTTGAAATACAGTGTGTGTGTGTGCATGTGCACACTGAACACAGGTTCGTAATGAGACATAATGCAACAAGAAAGGGGATATAATCTTCAGGTAAAGAAATCTTATAGTGCTCTCAGCTGGTGTTCCTTTTTTCTGCTGTTTTCTTCTTGTGGTCCTTCTTTCTTAAGAAATTATAGTTCAAAAAAAAAATAGGCTACCCCAGATGCAAGCTATTTAGTGTGATTATGTCCTATTTACTGTGATGGGCTCTGCTTTGCTCTGCCTCAATTGAATTTCCTTGTTTGGCAAAAGTAAAGGGAAATGTTGTTTCCATTTTAGAGGATGGAGGGGAAAGGACTCAATGGAAAGACATCCTGTGGTGTTTGTACATCAGGCAGGTGAGGGGACAGAAGGGGGCTGGCAGGGGAGATGGCAGGCCAAGGGTGTGGCTGTGATGTGGTTGTGGTAGGGCAGCTGTGATTCTGTCTGCTGATGCCAGCAACCATGGCTCTAACCTGAAGGCTATGCAGCATTTGAATTTTAATCAGGCCGGCTGCTGTCATTGTCTTGGTTGAAGTGGGAGCTGGGAGCGGATGAAGCCAGTTCACAGTGGCCGGAGTGAAGCGCTGGCAGAGAAAATGCCTGGCTGTGAAAGATGGAGAGGAGAAGAGACAGCTTTTTCTCTCATTTATCAAAAGACAAGCAGACCTCTGTGGTAGCAGAGGGAGGGGAAGCCATGATGGATGGGGCAGAAAATGTGGGAGAAGCTTGAAGTGTCATCTGTGCTTGATGGAAATGAGACGGAGAGAGTGAAGTTGCAGTTGGGTCTTCAGTAGCCATGCTGTTTCCCTTATTGGATTAACAGAAAGGAAGATGACTGTAGAATGTGTACCCATTATCTGCACTACAAAGGGATTAGTGTGGTTTTCAAAGAAATTAATGGCTTTTGAGTTAACGCAGAAATCCTAATGAATGTCAGGGCCAGAAATGGAAGGCAAATAAAATTGGTTTCTTCTTATACTCTTCTGTCTCATCAACACCTCTTTTTCTCCCCTTTCTTTTTTTCGTTCTTTGTTTCTTCAGTTTTGGATTGAATTTAATTACTCTTCCCCATCTGCAATTTACTTGAATTAAACCTCCTTTTTGTAGGGTACACGTTGCACAGAGCTGTCGTTATCTTCACATTATGTAAAGAATGGGGGTGGTGGGCTCAGACAGAGAAATATGATAGCTGTTCCATTATAGTTCTTGTTCCAGAGTAACCTCACATGTCCAATGCATGCTTAGCCTACGGGAGGAAATATGTACACCAGAAAATACAAAAAAGATCCCGAAATATGACTGAAAACCTGTGGAATCTCTACAAGTACCCGTCACTCAGGTGTAACACCCAGACTGCCCTCATGTAGGTCATGAACTAATGAGAAAGGAGACCCAGCTCTGGTGCACACCTTGGCATCTCTGCTCACAACATGCAAGGCAGCATCTCAGCAGGGCCTCTGGTATGGAAAATCCCTGGCTATCACTGTAGCTGGGGTGGGCAGTTATGTGTGAGCAGAGGGCAGTTTCCCACCTGAACTTCACCTCCTTTCAGAGCGAGCTGAAATACCTCCATTTTCCTCTGTAATCCCACTCAAAATGGTAACCAGGAGTGAGGTTATGTCACTTCTGGTCACCATTTTGAGTGAGACTCTAGGGGAAAAGGGAGATATTTGAAATTAGTGGGTATTTGCATGTGAGTAGGGTGAGGTGTTTTCTCATATTTTCACGTGGGGAGTTGTACCATTTTTTAAAAATCATTTTTTTAAATTAGGGGTTGGGGGACTTTGGGGACCCCAAAGGTGAGATCTAGGGGCTGCATGCTACATTCTGCCCACCCCTACCCTATAGGCAAGAGTCTGAATCCTCTTATGTTCTTACATTTACTGTTTCGAAGCAGAAAACAAATGGGGAGGAAACGCACACTCACAGCGTCTTCTCCCCACCCCTGGCCATCTCAGTACATGAGGATGGGGAGGTGAGCAAGGAGATGTGTGTGGTATTCCTGCTAATTTGAAGGATGCAAAAAGTTAAGGTCACACAGCCAAGCATTGCAGGTTGTGCAGCTACCTACTTAGAAGCTACCTAACATACTGCATAGTCAGAGAAGGCCCTCTGAAGATTATTTTAGATGGGGATGGAATGGTTTTTCTGATAACCTGGCCTCAGACTGTTTAAAGATTATGTCTGGAACTTTAAATTGAGCCCAGAGGTGGCCTTGAAGTCAGTGCATATGGCAAAGCATGGGCATAATGTGATTGCCTAGGCCAGCTTCTGTTAACAGATCTTGCTGCCTTATTTTGGCATGGCCTGAAGCATTCAAACCAATTACATTTACAGCCCCAGTAACCTAAATGAGAGGTTACCAGTGTGTTGAATACTAGCTGGATCAACTATATCCAGGGAAGGTCAGAGCCCACTTGCTACTCTCAACAAGAACAAAGTCAGCATTAGTGATTCAATAGGTCTACTTCTGTTGGAAATTCCACTAGGTTTAGGCTGTAGTTGTATCAGCCTAAGTTGATGAAAGCCACTCTGAACCAACCTGTGCCTCCAGCAACAATTCTATATTGAAGAGCATCCCTCAAACTGTGCAACCAATCATTTAGGGGGAGCATGGCCTCATCAAAAACAAGTTGAACATCACTCAGTTGGGCACTAAAACACCTCTGTCAGTCTTGTTTGGACTGAGCCTCCATTTACTGAAATGCTGGTTGGAAGCAAAGAGGCACATGGAGCCCTAAATCATGTTTTCATCTGCTGTTTCTAAAACAGTATGTCTAGATATTTATTAGTTACATTTATATCCTCCCTTTTGTCCAGTGAGCTCAAGGTAGTGTACATGGGTCCCACTCCCTTTATCCTCACAACTTTCCTGTAAGGCAGGTCAGGCTGAGAGAGGATGTCTGGCTGAAAGTTGCTCATCGCATTTTGTGGTTCAGTAGAGATTTGAAGACAGATCTCCCTAGTCCTAGTTGGACTGGAAGCATCAGAATAAGTGGAGCACATTTACCTGTTGTACATAATGTGTACAGTCCTCCCTCCACATTCGCAAGTTTGACCTTGGTGAATTTGATTATTCACAAGGCATGTGCATGCCTCCCCCCCCTTCTTGTCCTCCCATTCCCTTGTGTTTTTCCAGGCATGGAGAAGAAAGGCAAGTGTGTCCAGGCAAAAGGTGAGAGAATGTGGGGGAAGGCACACACGCACCTTCCTTCTCCCCGTCCTCCTATTCCCTTGCCTTTGGACCCAGCACTGAGAACAAATGCCGAGGCAAAAGGTGAGTGGGGAGAAAGGCATGTGTGTGCTTTCCTTCTCCCTTCTGGAGCTCTCCCCTACTCATTCCCTTGTCTTTGGCCCCAGCACAAAGAAGGAATGCTCATGTGCCAGGGCAAAAAGCAAGAGAATGGGAGAAGGAGGCAGATTGAGAGGGAAGTTATTCAAGGTTTTTGCACTTTCAGAAGGGTTCTGTGCCCTGGACCCTTGCAGCAGTTGAAGGTCAACTGTATTTGTGTTCTCAGAAGCAATGTGGTTCTCTGAAGGACAGACGGTTCAATCAAGCAAGCTGTCTTGATATGTTTCAATGACCCTTGCTTCTGCCCAAGGTCTTTACCTCTGCTTCCAATAAATTTTCTATCACTGTCTGTATCTCTAGCAACATGGCCGCTGGCCCCTTAGTATTAAAATTTAGTGCCTGCTGCTCTGGAATGCTGTAGGATTGTATCAGTCACCTCCTCCCATTTCCAGGTTATGTTAAAGTATTTCTGACCCTCTGTATGTCAGTAGACCTTTGGTGGGACACAACCAATGAAATAACTTTAAAACAATCTAAAACAGCTCTTAACACTTTAAATCGCTTAAGAAGTGAAACAAAACAAAGACTAGTTCCCAAATGCTCGAGTAAACAAGGTTTTCACTTGGCACCAAACTGAGGGCAGTGTTGGTTCCAGTTGTGCCTCCAGGGAGGGGGTGTTCCATAATCAGGGCAATATAGCCAAGACAGCCTTTTCCAGCATCTTCACATTGTATACAGGCAGGTAGATATAGGGAGAGGTACTCCCTCAGATTTTGGAGGCATAAGCTGTTCAGTACTTTAAATGTAATCTCGTAGATTGGAAACCTATTGGCAGCTGGTTTTTGTTGTGTGCCTTCAAATTGTTTCCAACTAAGACAATCGTAAGGTGAACCTATCACTGGGTTTTCTTGGCAAGATTTGTTCAGAGGGAGGTTACCTTTGCCTTCTTCAGACTGAGAGAGTGTGATGCCCAAGGTCGCCTGGTGGGTTTCCATAATCAAATGGGGATTCAGATTCCGGCCTGCAGGGTTCTAGTCTAACACTCAAACCATTGCACCAGGTTGGTCACCAGTACAGTTCCTTAAAACACAGTGCTATATGGTTTCCATGTGAAGTTCCTGAGAGCAATCCATCTGCTTCATTTTATAACTCACTGGCTTCTAGGTCGTCTTCAAGGGCAGTCCCGTATGGGGTGCATTGTAGCAATATAAATGAAAACTTACAGAATTAAGCACTATAGAAAGAAGTCTGTAGCATTCACTGCTGTTTTTATTTATTCTCTCTCCTAGAACACAAGCCAACATTCTCAAATATCTTAAAGAAAGGGTACTTGGAAATTAAGAGCAATCGTGACAACTACTGGCAGGCTTGTTATGCTGAACTCTCTCCATATGAGCTGTACCTGTATTGGCTTGACAGCAGTGGCAACCAGAACCTTCCAACTGTCTATCTGCTTTTACATTTCCAAAGTATCACTGTGGAAACCAGTGTGGTTGATGCAGTCTTGTTCAACAACTCCCATCTACAGCTCAAAGCAGAATCTCCATGGGAGGCCTTGGATTGGGGGCAGAAGCTTCGGGAAGCTGTTCATTCTTCAGTACCGTCTTTCCTGAGACCAAAAGGAGACTTGGGGAACTCACAGAAGTTAGACAATGAGGAGAACAACATTACTCAAAACCATGTCTTACAGAAGGAGCCAGCTGGATTTTTCCAACCAACGTCTCTGACCAAAAACATCAAGGACTATCAGAATGTTCTCAAATCAGGGACTCTTTACAGACTGACCCTCCAGAATAACTGGAAAGCATTCCATTTTGTCCTCAGCCCATCCCTGTTCATGGCATTTCAGACTGGTGGCCTTGATGAAGACCCTCTGTGGAGCTACAATACTGACGTGTGCCTCTCTGTCCAGACTGATGTTCTAGATGACTGTGACTCTTGCTTTCAGGTTATCTTTCCTCAAGATGTGCTTCGCCTGCGTGCAGAAACCCGACAGAGAGCTCAGGAATGGATGGAGGCCTTGAAGGCTGCCACCAATGCAGCCCGCTTGGGTCAAAACCTTCAGGTAACACTTAGGAACAAAGTCCAGGGCTTATCTTGCGGGAAGGAACATCGGAAGATCAAGCGCCAGTCTGTCACCAGTAGCTTTCTCAGCATTTTGACCACCTTGTCTTTGGAAAGAGGTCTGACTGCTCAGAGTTTCAAGTGTGCAGGTAAGCAAACAAATCCAAGACATTTTGTACCTGTTCTTGCTCTCTTTACTACTTAAATCTCTTTTCAGGTTATGAGAGCTCTCTACTGAGTTCTGCATCAGTGCCTGTTGCAATTACTGGAACTTGGCTGTACCTCACTGCATGTCCTGACCTGGTTCATGAAGGCATGTGCCAAGTATCCTTTCGAGGGAGAAAATGGGAAATGGATTTATGCCACCAGATTTAACTTTTGTGCCGTCTCATGGCAAGGTCTTGCAAATGGTTCAGTGTGCTTGGCTTGCTGGCAACCACAGAAGCATCCAGCATACACTATACTGACCTGTTGTAGTTGAACTTATGACCTTCTTATTTGGCCTTGTACCCTGCTATGTGTCCAGAGAGTGAAATGTGAGAGAATAAGGCAGAGCAGAAGGTTTCCTCGCAGTGGGAAAAAAGGGTGAAGAATCTTGCTTAGCCACCAGAGGCAGAGAAAGATTTGATCTTCTTTTTCACCTGGTCTTTTGCATAGTTTGACTGGAGAATGATTAGTACTAGGGCATGATAAGGTTCCCTTTTTTCACATGCTGTTGAAAGTGATTCCCAGAACTGTCACATGTTGTGCTGGCAGCTAGTAGAGGATGCTGAAGAATCCACTTGGTAGGCCTCTTCCATGTGCTTCTTTAAAACTAACATTTAAAGCCGAAGTTATTTTTTGACTGTGAGCTCCTATTCAAAGGCTGCTGTGACAGTGGGAGTTCCCAGGCACAAAGCACCTGCACTTCTGTTACCTGACAAGGCTTGAAATACAGCTGTCTTAATCCAGAAGCAGCACGGGCACAGTTGGCAGAACAGATCGGCTTCTGAGGATGGAGGGAGCCCTTAGAACAGATTGTGGGTGTTGTAAAGGAGTAGGAGAGGAGAAGAGGGAAGATAGAACCCTGTGTAAGAGCAGGGCTGCTTGTGTTGTGTTAGATGTCACCCATGAACTGACTTTGTCAAAGCGTTCATCTGGTGTAAAGAGAGCCTCCAAGAGCAGCATGCACTAGCTGGTGAAAGGAGACTGGAAATAGAAACAAAACATGAAAGAGGCCAGGCACCAATTTGATGCTCCTCATTTAATCTTGATCAAACAAGCGGGCTTCACTGAAAGATGTGGTAATCTTCTCATAAATTGGAGATAGTAGGTAATCTTTTAAAGAAACCTGCGCCTCTGAATGAGGACTTGATGTGGATAGGAGATAGATATTTGGAAGGAAGCTTGTCATAATAAAATCATGTGCCAGTTTGCTGCTGCCCAGGGATGCAACTAGTATTAGTTCCAGCAGGGGGCAGTATTAGTAAATTGACAATCGTATCAAAGGATAATGAGCCTTTTAAATATAGTTTAACAAACAATTATCAATTATTTATTTCCCCTTTATTGCCACCATTCATTTTTGTGTATGTTAGGGATGTGTTTGCCAGTTTCACCTCAGTAAACCTGCAATGAAGGCCTGAAACAGCAACTGAACTCCATTTCTTTTAATTATGTCAGTCTTGTTCTTATTAAGTTTCTCAGGTTCCTGCTTGCATTCTCATTGTGTCCAGTTTCCCTACCTGGCTGCATTTTTCCTCAGCAGAGAGATTAATTTACTTTTATCTGAGTTTTGCAACAAACACACATTTTACATTAACTAAAGTGTATTTGTATGCATTTTTCAAAAGTATCTGTGGTTTTGTGCATTTTTTTTCTCTAAAATGCTTTAATTTTTTTATTTCTAATATGCACCACAATATACGAGTTTTCAAAGTATTCCATCCTGTGGCAATCTCAGGAAATCTAAAATGTTTATGTATGGATATGTAAATCCGTTGAATTTCTTTCCCATCTTTAACTATATAGAAAGCTTTTTATGCATAGAAATGTGGATTCTTATCTATGTACCAATAGAAGTGATGGACTGGCCACTTATTCTTTAATGAGTAATCTTTAATATTCACTTTTAAGAAAGTACATCCATTTATGTTCTCCCATGAAAAACACCACAGCCAATGTGATGAAGATTTAAGCATGTTGGTATGTTTTAGCAAGAAAAAGCATCAATATTCATCTTGTGACTTTGTATATCTGACAAATTGGACTCCAAACTCTACACAAGTTTATGAGGCAATATGTGTATTACAGCAACAATGCAGTATTTTGTTGGCTCAAAAGTATTTTTAGTTAAAAATCAGTGGGGCTTATTCCCAGAGAAGTGAAGAAAGGACTGCGTTCTAACCCCTAAAAAAATGCCTGTCTCTTTTGTTCTTCTGTAATCAAAATTGGAAATTGGTAGAATTTTCAGATGTTCAGTTTTGGAGGAATTTTATTTTTAGGTTCATGTTAATCTTGCAGATGTACCTCAATTAACAAGCCTCTGATTGTGAAGCTTCTTTTTATAAAGGCTTTTTATTTCCCCTTCCCTCCATCCCTTTCATCATCATCCTCTGTCTAGGAGGAAGTTCCTTTTACCAGCATCAGCATTTGCAGGATGGTGAAGAAGGGCTGGAAAAATGTAGACTTTAGGTTTTGGCTTACAACAAACTCTAACCAATCCTACTGTAGCCATGTGTGCCTGCCTGCAATAGACAGAGTAAAGAGCAGCAACCTCCAGGATCTCTTAGGGAGCCTATGTAAACAGCAAGACAAAAAAAAAAAAAGGAGAGCAGATGAGTCTGTCTGATAAGTCCTCGCAGCATGTTAAAAAAGCATAGATTTGGAAATTTGCCCACCAAAATAGAAATCATAACAAAGTAGAGGCTGGTGAAAGAAAAATGAATTTTGGAAGAAGACTGTCAGTAGTCTCTAGAAAGTTTTAAATGTTTTTGCTTATTTGTACAATGCGTACCTGACCTATTTGTTTTATTTCACGAGTGTATTTTTGTTAGTTTTGCATGATGTTTGATGGAACAGGTGTAAGGGTTTTTCCTGTTTGTGATGTAGGAACCTATCCCTATTCTCCGCATCTTATTTCTGCCTCTGATACTGGATTTTCTGTTAAAGAAATAATGCCCAGGACCACATCTGTTTTGTTAACTGAGGTGTAGCTGTATTTGACACTGAGTCCTTTCTTCTGTCTGTCTTCTTAGCCACATTGTCATCAATTTCATAATTGCTGTATGCCTTCAACTTGTTTCCATTACAACTCTGGTAGTCTCTACTAATAACCTTAATGTTTGCACCTGTACCGTAGTTACTAATCTTGATGCCATTTCTTCCTGTTTGTTTAAGAATGTTAAAAGAGGATCCTGCATGTGTTGAAGAAAAATCCAAGCCAATTGTCAGGGAGAGCAAAAGGAGCTGAGTTTAGATCAGACTTTATGCTTTCCTGCTACATGTGAGCAGCCTGACCTGTCTCCACGTGTACCCTCATGTGCAGCAATGTCAGTATAAGTACAGAGGGACCAGATGTAGTCAGCAACACAGAGAAAATGTTGCTGTGGTGGGAGAAACTGATGCTGGCCACTACAGGCTGTATGTTCACCTGCGCACAGCCCAGGCCAGCTTGCTCATTAGTTGTCTATTGGCCTTTCTCTTCCTTAACTGTGTGAAAAGCTTTTTATGTGTGGAAGTGTGGGTTTCTTATCTACAGTTCCAACAGAAGCAAGAGATTTGGCACTTGTTCTTTAAAGAGTAACTTTTATTATTCATAAAGGAACAGGGCCCTGTCATGCTACACAGTGATAGCGCTCTGAACCCACTCTATGGCTGCGTCCTGTGGAATCCTTCCAGAGTGTGATAGTTTGGTCAGAAACAGCAGAGGAGGATTTTCTGGCTGGGGATTCCAGAGCCCCACCCACCCACCTCTGCTGCCAGGCCCAGGATTCCACAGGATGGAACTGTGGCAATAAAGGTGGGATCTTAGTGCTGTAGTGGGGAAGTGTGAATAGGCCCTACTGTTCTGATCACACAGTGGCCAGTCAGCTACTGAAGGGAACCTCCAAGCAAGGTATGAGTGCAACTGCACCCTCAGTCTCATGTTCCTCATGAGCACCTCTTAGAAAAGCCTTCTAGTAGGGGAAGATTTTGGAGATGAGGAGGACAGGTGCGTGTGTTGGGTAGAGGCAATCTGTTATCCACTTCAGAAGAGGGGTCTGCTTTGCCCTCTAGCCCTGCTCATATTGTAAACATATGTTTTCAAAAGCCACCTACTAATTGCTGCTTGTGTGTATGAGGCTTGAGATCTGTTGAGTAGCCCATACTCTCCAACTGTCACATTTTGGGAGGAAGATTCTTAATTAATCATTTTTCATCCTGCTTTCCCTCTGTTTTTAAAATGTCTCAGTTTCTCTGTCTTTCTACTTGCCTCCTTTGTCCTCGGCTGCTTCCATTGGTGCATACAGAGTTCAAAGTGAAAAAACATCCCAATTGCGGTAAGTTAACTCAGTGAGGGAAAAGAGAGGATGGGCAGAGTCTTCCCCTTCCCAGCAGGCTCAGGCAAAAGTAAACTGTTACAGCCTCTCTTAGCTTATATGCTCTTCCTCATTACTAACTTTTGCCGTCTGGACCACACTCCTCCACTCACACTCTGATGTTGCTTGGTCACTTGTGTCCTTGTTTTGAACTGTGAAGTGTTGGAGGGTATGGTAGCCCAGAGAGACTCAGCATGATGTAGTGATTTGAGCATTGGACTATGACCGTAGAGACCGGGGTTTGATTCCCTGCGTAGCCATGGAAACTCATGACCTCAGGCATGTCACACACTCTCAGCCCCCAGAAAAACCCATGATAGGGTCACCTTAGGGTCACCATAAGTTGAAAACGACTTAAAGGTCAACAACAACAACAGACCAGGTCAAACCAGTAAGCTCTGTCAGTGGAAGTATTTTGAACTCAGTTTTCTGTTTGCGGCACCACCTCTGTCATGTTACATGCTACTAGTTCCCAACAGTTACCTTTGTGCATCTTAGTATGCTCATATTCACACACTCCTACAGGAACCCTGTTCTGGATGGCATCTCAGAATGTTACCATAAAAGGCTGGTGAATGCTTTCCCAGCTCATGACACACTTGACATGTTAAAGTACATGTCCCTGACTGTTCCCTTATTTGCAGTAATGTACTTGGGATGGGTTTAAGTGCTCACATGAAACAGAGAACTTCCTGTGTCAGCCTGGCACTCTCTAGCTCATTTGGACTTCAGCCCTCACCATCTCCAGCTGACTGGGGAGATTGGGAGTTGTAATCTGATATATCTAAAAGGCTCCTGGTAGGAGGAATCTGTCCTATATAATCTTGGCCAGATTTTTGATGGATACTGTGTTATGATTCCACATAAATCCACGCAATCCCTGGTGAAAAAGTGAAACATAGTAGTTCAGTTAGAAAACAGATTCAACAATTTAAATCAGTTTTAAAGTAAACTTCAGAGTTAAATGGAAAGCTGTGCTGTAATTTGGTAGTGAAAAGAAGGCAACATTGCAGCTAATCTAATCCTGTTAGGGATGTCATACTGCAACCAAGGTGCCATAGCAGAGAAGGTCTTGCTCCAATATTCCATGGTGTAGTATCACATTATTTTAAGATGGTATTAATCGATTTTGCTCTCTTGTTTTAATTTGTCAAATTGTTTAATATGCTTTTGATTTGTAATTTTTTTCTGTACCATTTTATATTGTTTCAGTGGGTTGAACTAATTTGATTGTTTGCTACACACACACACACACACACACACACACACGGTATAGGGTAGGATACCAGGTACTGTGGGCTATATTTCAGAGGAGGGAACTGGCAAAACCACTCCTGAGTATTCCTTGCCTAAGAAAACCCAATGAGATTCATGGGAATGTCGATAGGTGACTTGAAGGCACGTGCGCATTACTACTGCTGCTGCTACTACTACTATGTCGTCCTCCTCCTCCTCCTCCTCCTCCTCCTCTTATTCTTATTATTACTATTCTTCTTTGTTAGTACATTGCAGCACTTTATCTGTAGAGAACAGGGAAAAACTGGGCAAAACTGGTTCTGTGTGTCAGAAGTGGTTTCTGAAAATCTCCATTTGTCTTTTCCCACTTGGGAAGATGTCTGCTGCCTTAACAGCCCAGGGTAGCTGTTTAACCTAACTGGACTGCTGCTGGTAATTGCATCTTGTAGGCATTAGGTGCGCCCTCCCCATTTGCTTCTCCCTATACCCTCGCCCCACTCCCCCACAGCTGCAAAAGAGGGGTAAGCTTTGTGGAGGTAGGGAAAAAAAAGTTTTGCTGCAAATTCTTCAGCCATTTAGTGCAAATTCCTGTAATTACCATCATTGTGTCCCTTCTGAATGGCACATAATACAGCAGAAGCCTTCTCTAATTGAGACCTTACAGGAGGTACAAATCCCTCCTTTGTTTGGCCTGACAAATTAGTGCCAGAAAGTGGCAGGGTCCGAGTGGGAATCAAAGAGGAGCTGCACAAAGATGAGACTTAAGGCTACAGTAATAACCCTCTCTTGTTCTTCAGGGGAGGAAGAAAAGTAAGGGCGAACAGAAAAAGGAGGGTGGGTTTTTCTTTTTCTTTTGGGGGTTTTGTTTTGTTGTAAATTCCCTTGACATGACAGCACCTGAGGGCTGCTTTATTTATTTAGTAAAAGTGATTAAACAGTAATACAACAGAGTGATCCATTGTCTACCCAACTGCCCCTCACCCTACAGATCCCACTGCCTTGGCTAATTGAGTGACAATGAACCTCTGATAGAGGAGTTTGTTGGAAGGATTTGATGGAGACAAGATTTTTTCCCTCCATCCTTTCCCATTTCTTTCTTTGTCCCTCCCCACTTCTGTCACAATTTGTGTGTGGGGGAGGGTGGTTTTGTTTGAATTGCACTCTACATCCCCCCATCCTCATTTCAAAAAGCTTTTGCAGCAAAAGCTCCCAGACAAACAGCTGACACTCTGAAGTGGGTAAAGAAGAATGTAGCTTTGGACAAGTTTATCTTGGGCGCCAGCTAGCATTTTCCAACCACCTATACAAGCCAGGGACAGCCATGTCAGGCCCAGGGATGTGGCAGAGGGAAATGAAGAAGGTCAGGAAGGAAAACAGATTGTTGCCGTATCAAGGTCAGAAGGGCAGATTTTAAAAAAGAAAACACCCTAGAATCCTTTAGGAAAAAAAGTTCACTATGCCTGGGAAGAGAAAATGCTTTACCCAGACCAAGATTCTTGTTTATGTTGACCGGGTGATAAGTCAGTAGGCCTTGCTTCTGAGTAAACATATGGAAGGTTGAAGTCATTCTGTTTGCATTTCCCTCTTTTACCCCCCAGAATAAATGTGTCTGATTCTGTTGTGGTGTCCTTTTCAGTCCTCAGCATCTACATTGAATCTATGGCCAGATTCATATACTTCAGAAGTTTTAAGGTCCTATCTCATAAGCTTATCACATTTAGTAATGTATAGACGAATGGAGTCTCTTCTTAATTAACTCACCATGAGCATATCATCCCTGAATTTATTTAAATGCATTCAGTAATATTGTTGATGGCCACTATTTTTTGCATGGTGGGGAATTGTATGACTAACATGTAAAGGTACTTTCTTTTGCATCTTTTAAGTATGCTGTCTGTAAAAGAAATGTAGTCAATATGTTTTGTAGAGAGTAGGAAGCCACTTGGAACTCTGCAGAAGAATAGTGTTAGATAGTGCTGTTGTTAGATGATCTATTACGGTCCTCAGATGTAACCTAGAAGCATGCCTACTGTCTTTAGCACAGTTTATTCCCTACCTAACATTCCCCTAAGATTGTAGCGTAGTAGTGCAAGCTTGTGCAGATCTGCTCAGAGATGCAGCCTGTTTGAGTTCGGCAACACTTACTCCAAAGCACTTGTAGCACTGCAGCCTAAATACTGCAGTATGAAATTGAAAACAAACACTTGGGAGTATGCTGTATGGGTATATAAATACACAGACTAGGGCTCTACTATAGTTTGTGCTTGTGTAAACATATAATGAAGGCCAGTTTCTACCCTGTCCCTTGGTTTTGTTTACTGCAACCTCATCCTATGGACCCTATTGTTATACAATTCATGTACTATTTTTATATGGGTGCCCTTAATGCTTAAGAGGTCGGATGGTAAACACCTCCTTCAGCATCCTGTAAACTTCCTATTCCCATGCACACATTGCAGCAAAAAGAATCAGCTGGAAAGAAAGGAGCTGTTAAAGAAAAGTAAAAAGAGATCTGGGTTAGAAGAATCCTGTCTTGACCTTCTGTCAAAGGGGAACACAGAATTTTGCACTGGGAAGCATTTTAATAATTTATGTAATGCTTTAGAGTTCAAACTATTTCATATCTATTTTTTCAAAAAATTGTCATATTGACTCCATTGGTCAGTTGTTACAGGCATTTGCGTATGTGCAAGGGAGCACAGCTAGGAAATGTCACTTGTCTTTCTGGCTGGAGGTTTCTGAGAGTGTAATCCAAAAAGTATCTTTTCTTATCTCTGCAACAGAATAGGGGGAAAAGAAAATCATATCTAAGACAATTTAGTGAGCTGATGATTCAGCTGAGATTTGAACTAAGGACTTCACAGCTGAAACACTTGCCTCCAACATTGTACCAGCTCTCAGAATGAAGTGAGATAGCTTGCGTGTATTAACGTTATCTGCATAATTTCTTTTGAGTGCTGCTGGTCAGGGTTTCATCACATGTGGAAAATCACAATTTCTGATGTGAGACTTATGTGTCATGGGAGGCTCTTCCCATGGCCCTGGGATAATATAAAACAGCAGTTCTTAACCTTTTCTTTATTACAGACCCTCTTTAAATATCTTTTGTTGCTGTAGATCACCCAGATTTAACTCAAGATTTGAAACTCTGAAGTGTATCAAAATAGCATGCAGAAGTAGCAAGTGCTGAGTACATTTTTTGCTATCAAATAATTATTTTCATAACTTTTGAATGGTTTGACTTATTGTAATGAAACTTTGGACAAATGATGTCTGTCACTAGCAAAAGATTTCTTTTCTTTGAGATCAATGTATGACTGTCCATCTTTCTCTCTTTTCTTTTTTAACTGTAAAAGCTCATAACATTTCTTCAAGTCTTCATAGACCCCCTGTGAAGACATCTCAGCAACCCCAGGGATCCATGGACCACAGATTAAGAACTTCTGATATAAAACATATGTATTTGTAACTCAGAAGCTCATTGGCATAACTTAATTTTTAATCATTCTTTCCTATGATATACAAGCAGGTATGGATGGTGGGGGTAGTGGTTAAAGACTCAGGAGCAGGGGTCAGGGGAGAGGATGTGCACAGCCCATTCAAAAGGGAGATCTGGTTTGTAGGACCTAAGAATCAAATGATGGAAAATTAAAAGTTTCTGATCTTTGAACGTAAAATCCATGCTACATCGGGCCAAGGTTCCATCTAGTCCACCAACTGTTTTCTAATAGTGGCAGACTTCTGGGAAGCCTCTGGACCCTCCTCTGTCCCCTTGCCTTGACAATTGGTGTTGAGTGGTAAGATATCTTACTTTTTTGGATTGCAGCTTCCAGAATTCACCAGGCACCATGGCCACTGACCATGCTGGGTAGGGGGATTCTAGGACTTACAGTCAGGTAGCTTTTCCAAGCTCTACTTGGAACCTAGTAGTTCCATTTAGCAAAAATGACTACTTTGAGGGCTTTGAAGCTGTCTTTTTTTTAGGCTACATTTCCCAGAATCCCTCATCTCTTGCCAGCCCGGCAGTTGTCTGTGGAAACACTGATTTTCCTTCTTTAACTTATTCCTCCCCATGTAGCAAAGGGGCTGTCTAACCAGTTTTGAAAAGGATGGTACCTCACCTTGCATTACCTTTCTTGCTACGAGCACTTGGGAAACCAGGTGTGTGTGTGTGTGTGTCCATCCATCCATGTGTCCAGTACTGTGCGTCATTGTTTTGCAATATTGATGTTGTGAAGTCTAAGCAATAAAAAGTCAGCCAGTTTCAAAGGTGAAGGTTTCTCCTGCAGCACATTCACCTTTGCGAGATAACCAGGTATAGTATTTCGTTCAGGTTTTATTGACTTGTATTTTGAGGTTAACAAGCGTACCACAAGTGGGTTTGTGATTTGTTTGCTGTGCATCCTCCTTTGCAGGTTGTGACCAAAGCTTTGCTATCAAACAAGCAGCAAACTTACAGAGAAATGAAATATAGTTGTTTTGCGCTTTATGTGACATCCATCCCAGTCTACATACAGATGTGTCCCCCCCCCCGCTTCAAATTTTCACTGCCTATACAAACTGGTTACCAGAACCATGTGCAAAAGTCCTTGGGCTGCTAGCAGTTCCTATTCTGACACATACAGAGGAGATGACCTGGCAAGATGGTGCAAAGGTCATGGACAAATATATTGCTGGTATGGGGAATGGCTTGCATACGTGCACTGCAGCATGGCCTTATCTGAAAAGCACATAGTAGTCACCTTTTTGTTGTTGTTGCTTACTGCCACTGAATTAAGGAAAACCTAACTGAATTGATGAACTATAAAGTGTTTAGGCTGCAATCTTGTACCCACATATTTGTCAGTAATCTACACTGAGCTCTGTGTGATTTTACATGCATAGGACTGCAATGAAAACACCTTTTCCAGTATTGTAGCTATTTTAATGTATTTTTGTGTGTTGAATTTGAAAAACACAATAAAAATGTTGTACCACAGACAGTTCTTTCACATATCAATTCGGTTGTTATCCAACTTGGAGTAAGTATGGATGTTGATATTGCAGTCCAATTTATTTCAGTGCTTTTAAACAGATTTTAAAAGTAATCACAACTAAAAATGCTTTGAACATGTACTTGTTTACAGTTTAAATCTGGATGTGTCGCAGAACATTACTTCTAAACTTGAATAATTATTGTCACTTTTGGCATTGGGAATTGTGTAAAATATAGCTGTTTACAGTAATTTTTAAAATACTCTCTCTGTCCCCCCCCATATATATGGGGATAATTCTGTTTTATAGAACAAGTTACCTTTCACATTTTCTACTTATTTGTCTTCCTATCTACCTGTTTGCTGTTGGAATACAAACAATATGGCATAATATTTTAGTTTAGGAGTTGTGGCCGTTGAGACAGGTCTCCTTTATTATATTCCTGAAAAGATAACTGTATGAAATTGCTGCCCATGTCCTGTACGTTCAAGTGTGAAAAGAGTTATATGGTCCCGCATCCAGTGAATAATAGCAGTTGAGCATTTTTCCCCAGTGTTACAGTATTCATATTTTAGCCACCAGCAGGAAATGGAGAATCCATCTAGTGATTTCAGAACACATGGACATCTACAAAATTCAAGGATTGCTCCCGTACAAAGCTAATACAGCTGCTGTATTCCCCCACTATAAACTGTTACTGGAGATAGCCCAATCTTATGTTTAAAAGTCATCTTTGGTGCATTACGATGTCAGCGGTTGGAGAACTTGCTCAAACCTTTGTTGAAGAGATGCTGTGGTGTCCACTATATATGGAATAATTTTTTTTGCTGAATAAGTCACAACTTAAGCTCCATGGAATTTCAGTACTGTCTGAAAATGAACTCTGACCATTTGTGTATGTCACACTTGCTGACTGAGCAAAGGTGCTCTTGCACATTCATATGTACCAGTTGTGGGCCTAAAACCTTGTAATGAGTATAAGATATTGTGTTCCATTAAATATAATGGTGGATAGAAGCTAGGAATAGAATTGCATTATAAGCAGTTCTTAGAATCCAGGCTCTTTGTGTGACAGAAGTACTCAGCTTTGCACTGTACCATGCCTCTTGTACATTCATGTACCATGAATGTACTTCAGCTCTTTCTTTTGCTATTTTTTTAAAAATAGCTTAATTGATGTCTACTGCTGAGATACGTTTGTCACCATGCATCACTTTGAACCTCGTAACATCAAAGGAATCAGTTTCATTCATAACTTGATGTGAAAGGGTGGTAGAAATAATAGACCTTGTAAAATAAAACATGCAGTGGGAGGAAGGCAAAAGGTGAGGGGTGTGGTGGTAATAGTGTGCAGTTTTGCGTGTTGGTTAAAGAGAGCACAACAACCATAATGACCATGTCTAACAGAAGATACTGCACTATTTTTGCTTTGCTTCCTTGTTACATTCATTATTTTATATTACTCTCACTGACATGCTCTTGTTGTTACGTGACTCAGGTCAAAAATGTGTTGTCAAGGAAATAGAAGTCAGGTACAAATCAAGTGGGATGCACATAGCTGTACTATGTGAGAACAGGTTTAGCAGAAATTGTTTACTTAGGAGAAGTTACCAAGTAAAGAGGAAAATAAAGAGTTCTCTAGGAAGGAAACAACAGGGCAACCTGCCTTCTTCACAGTTTCATATATATAGAATGCTGTGGCTGGAATCTAGTGAAGACCATGGCTTTGGGAGGAATCTCTCTTTGATTTTAAATCATGATGGTTTCTGATTGTCATGTCTTAAGATAGAGAAGCTTTTGTGCTCTGCACTACTGCTTGTCCTTCCTTTCATAATTTTTTTCGCCATGTTCTTTTCCTCACAGAGTCTACTTCCCTTTGTAGTAGCTGCAACAGTTGATTCAGTAACCTGTACAACCTAAACAATGGGGCCTTGATGATGCCTTCAGACATTTGTAGCTGGACAGTGCCTAGCACTGTCAGTCAAAGGACATTGTGCATGAATTATGTTATTTTCTTCCTTAATGGGTGCCTGTGTGCGCGCGCAAGGAAACAAAAGATAGAATAATGGAAAACACAAGTGGAAGACATTGTCTGAGATCCTGTTTGATACTGGCAGAGTATCAAGCTCTGCTGACCTATTTCCGCTGATGCATATCTGGGAGGATGTGATCTGTGCCTTTTTTTTTTGTCAGCCACACAGCAGCATGGAGATAGTGTCCAGGTGCATCTACATAAATCAATGGCCATTTGGGTCAGAGGAGGAAACTTGCATTCTGGAGGTACTGGATACCTTCTTGCACAAAGCCTGAGAATGTACTTAAGCCAGTGTAATTCCTAGTTACATCAGTGTAAATCACAAAAAGGATTTCTGTAAACAAGGTGGTGTTATTGCAAGAGAAAGGCTTTATCTGGAAGCATGCATAGTGACTGAAGTAACAAATTGCAGTTTGTTTTATGTACCAGTAGCTGGATTTTAATTGTTTTTAAAACGATTAAGTCTCCTAAAAGAGCAATGAAATCTCCTTGCTTGGACTTGAGTTGGGCCACAATATCTGACAGGTACACAGGAATGGGTTGGTTTCAATGCATATATTTTCATCATGTTTATCAGTATCATTTGGACTATACAGTTGAGAGAGTGATAGCTGTATCCCAGAGCTGAATAGTTAGTTTCCATGTTTTAATTTCCCATGACAAGGCTCCTTGAAAAGATGGAAGGTTTGGACTTGGCCTCTTTTCTGCCATTCTACTCCATTTCTCAGAGTGACTGCCAACCAACTTCTCTTGCATCAAGCTTTCTACACACACTTCTTGCTGTCTGCCACAGCAACGTGCCAAGAGAGTAGGTGATGTTCTTCAGGGGATGATCTAGCCCATTGCCAGCTGGTTGAAATTTGTACAGTGCATTTGTGCGATTCTTAAGCCTGTTTTATAACGTATTAAAACTTAATGAGTGAATAGCATAGAATATCATGCAAGCAATTCTCATTCACTCATTCCAATGCTAAAGCTATCCTTGTGTTTCTTTTTGAAGTAAGTCATTCTTCATGTAAGTACTTGTAAATACTCTATTGCTAAAATACAGCCAAATACATAGCTAAGAACTCTGCCTTTCAACAGTCTTCTTTTTCTGTTGGCAGGTTGTCAGCGCTCCATAGGCCTATCCAACGGCAAGGCAAAAGTCTGCAGCTACAGCGGATGGTACTACTGCAGTGTCTGTCATGTGGACGACAACTTTCTAATTCCTGCCCGGCTGGTTCATAATTGGGACACTTCGAAATACAAGGTAGGGAGTGAATTCATGATAACGGTGTCTAGAACCCTTTCTCCTTCTTCTTAGTGGGGAGCAAAACAGGTGCCTCTATGTACAAAACAGAGTGGGGAAAACCATTTTCACTCCCTCCCTCAAGAATGCCTCTAGGAACCACAGATTAGAAGGGTTCACTGCTGGGATTGAAGTAATGGTGAAGAATTTTTTTTTCCCCTATCTAAAACAAGGCTGAAAAGAAAAGACAAAAGTCTTGCCATCTTTAACAGTAAGCTCATCTCCTCTGAAAGTTTTGAGATTTTGTTTTCCTGCTCCCTACTGAATTAATCCAGTCCTGATGGGGGGACTGCTGAAAAAGGTCTTGGCTGAATAGTTTGACCGAGGAATATTGAGGTGAACATTTTCCCCTGTGCTTTCAGTACAGAATGCGCCTGTTATCTGATGACTCGCTTTTTTGATGCTTCCAAATTAAGGACAAGTTCTGTTAGTTCGGTGCGATTCTGCTCTTTCGTCAGTTCTTCTTGTCTGTGGAGGCTCACTTGAGACTGCTTTCTGTCTTGCAGAACTTGCAAAATAAGCTGAGGCGGGGGGAAGGCACTAAACTGGCACACAGTGCATACACAGTTGGTCCTAAGTGAGCCTCTTTAAGTCCTTCATGCTCCCACTACAGTACAGTACGCTGGTTCTTCTTTTCAACCAATTCCATTTTCTAACAGAGCTCCCACCTCTAACCTGTCAGATATTTGGGGGAAGCCTGAACATTTCTTAAGTTCGTGATGAGAATAGAACAATATCTGTTAATTAAGTATTGTTACATCTCTTATATTAGAATTCTGGGGGAAAGAATTTTGCACTGAGATCCATCAAACAGGTTATGTTAACACCTTACAGTGAAGCAAGTAGGACTAACCATTTTCACAGCCAAAATCTTATCTACAGACCATCTGAAGAAAGGGGCTATAATTCAGAAGTTCATTCTGAAATTAATTTGTTAGTCATAAAGGTGCTACAAGATACCTTTTTTTCTTTCCTCACCTGTTTTTATGCAGAGTCTACTTTGTGGGTTTTCCAGTTTTTCAGCAAAACATAACTAACATCTGCAGTATATTCCTGGTTAAGCCTCCTGAAGATGCAAGTGTGGGCTTTGAATGTTTAGATCTGCTCAATTTCAGTTTTCAGTTTCTGTGGCTCACTCTCCCATTTTTACTGCTGCAGGAAAATTGTTACCTGTTATTTTTCTCTTCAGTCATTTTGAATGTATAGGAATCAATGTATGTCCTGTGGCATGAACCTTATTTGGTAATGTTGATATAACTAAGCATGTGTTTTCATTTGTTCCCTTGGAATTCACTGTGCATGTGTAATGTCAGTTGTGTTTTATGTGTCATCTTGTTCACTGAGCCACACGCCTGCTTCACATTCACAGGGCTAAATCTAGCAAAGTACCAAAGGCAGTGATTCAGCAGGGTGTTGAAAAAGGAATTTAATCTACTCTTCTACTTTTACTGTAGAAGTTAGAGTGAGAATGACATCACACTGAGTAGCTTTGGATTAGTAGGTCTAGGTTCTCTGGCTGAGTCTCTATAGCGTAGGTATAATGTGTTTTTCCCCATTGTTTTCTTGAATGGCTGGATATTATGGAAAACAACTTTGAGAAGATGAACAGTACAGTTTCCTGCTCAGTGCTTGTGTTTAATGCTGGGAAAAGGGAATAGAGCAGTCCTGGTGGGTTTTTGATCAGATAGAGATTAAGCACACTGGCCCTATGAATCTGTGGTCCAGACTTAGTGACCCATCAGGCCCTGTTCAGTCTGCAGTGATTCCTCAGCTACGCATGGTAAAGGCAAGACCCCATCACTCTTTTATCCTTTATCCAGAAATCCAAAATCCTTATCCAGAAATCAAAAACCTCCAAAAACTGAAATTTTTTGTCATTAGCTGCACTCTTGTGTCTTTGAGCGAGCAGGTGTGGCACTCCTGCTTGTTTGTCTCTTAGACCATCAGTCTCTCTTTAGCCTTGCATCTCATATATAGCACGAGTAATGAATGAACAAGACATAAGCCTGAAGAGAGATGCAAGAATCTGAGAAATGGTAGGAATACAAGCATAGTGCTTGGTGTGAAACAGTGGCTGCGGCGCTCCTTTTCATTTATTTACAGGCTCCCCAGAGATCTTCTGTACAGTACTGTATTTTATGTATGTGCAACTACAGGTATTCCAAAATCTGAAAACATCTAAAATATGAAATGCTTCTGGTCCCAAGCATTTCAGATAAGGATACTCAACCTGTACTATTTTAAGTTCTTAGTAGAAAGGGAAAAATCATGATATAAATAAAAGAAATAAAATCCCTGTTTAGGTTCCATCAGGCAAATGTAGCTGGTGGAGGATTGCCTAAGGATGTAACATGGTATAAAAAAGACTAAATTGTCTTATTAATGCCACAAAGCAGAAAAGTAAGTTAGCTAGGGAAATCTGTTTTGATAAGTTGATGAATGAGTAAAGATGGGAAACTGAAAAATAAAGTAAGAGGTAATTCGGGTAGGTTACCAGATAAGTATGAGATGATTCCTTAATTATTGTAATAAAGTATTTATTTCTAGTCTCTTCTTATTTTATAATAATAAATAATGATAATAAAGAGAAGTGTAATGTTTGTGAATACTATGATGATTTATAGTTTACTGAATCTGCAAAATGTTGCAAAAGGAGTATTATGTTATTTAAGTGTTTTATGTTATCTAGTATACCACATTATCTATTCCATATATTTAAGTATATTACGTAGTCTAATGACAGCATAGGTGGGGGGAGGTTGTGCGTAAAATCTGAAAGACTCTTGTGTCCTGAGTTACTTCTTTGAGCTATGGGTTTGGCCCAGTCCCTCTCCACTCTCCCCAGAAATCGAGAAGTCTATACTCCTGACTAGAAGGCTTTGTCAGGACCATATTAGATCTTAGTCTCAGTTATCCATATAATATGGTATTTTAGCAGTTAGGGAAGTTGTGGGGATAAATGCATTTGAATAAATACAACTGTAAATGCCTCCTCTCAATCTTTAATCTTTCAATAAGCCTCTGAACTCAGTAACAGCAAGAGAAGATAACTGAGCTTTGTGGCTAAATGGAGATTGGAGCCTGGGTTTTTCCCATCTAAGACCTCAACTCTAACCACAAACAGCATGGGATCTCACATGAGCTTGAAATAGTTAGGAACATGTAGATTACAGAAAGTTGCTGGTTGGAATCAGCAACTACCAATCAATTAATAAAGACTGACTTATTAATAATTATGTGTACACAACTACTATCACCCTCCCCAGTTAATACTCTATTTTCCAAGTAGCCATTGTTTTGGGTGATTGCAGTTACTACTGCTCCATTAATGACTTGTCACGTTCATTATGGTTTTTGCAATATGTCATGAAAAGTCTGTGTAAGAGCTATGCACGTGTAAATCAGCTTTATATAGAAAGGCCTTCCTTTCTCTCTTCCTTCTTTTTAGAGGGATCTTGTACTTTCTTGCTTTGTGATGTTTTTGACTTTGTATGTTTATTATGTCCCATGGGCTTGACTCTTGACAATTGTATTCTCTGTTTCAAAAAATAATTGTAACAGCTGACAAATAGATGGGGTATTTATTGTAGCTTATGGATCTTAGCCATCTGGAGAATGCTAACTTTCCATTTATTTTATAGCCTCACCTGTATTTTAGAATGTACATCTGTGTAATTGAAGTCCTGTGCAAACATTTGCTCGTATTTTATATTTTTTTCTTTAATTCAGACAAGGAACTACTTTGTCCAGAATACTTTGAGCGCAGATATTTCTGTTAGCATCTTCATGTTAAACAAGCACTAGTTTGAGGCTTCTTCTCATATGCAAGCCCAGCACTGTTAAAGCAGCATGGGTTGTTAGCCTCGCAACTACAGTCTGAACCGATAGCTTGTTGCTAACAAACCCTTGGCTTGTTTGAACCATGGCTTATATTAATGTCTGAACCCACAGCTGTGGCTTGTCCCTCCCTTGTTTTCCAAGCTAAAATAGGACCTACCAAAATGGGCAGGAGAGAACATCTAGAAATTGGGAAGACAAAGCCACACTTTATTTGGTTATACACCATGCAGTTTGTGAACTAAACAACAAACCATGGCTCGACAGCACAAATGGGATTTTTATTTCACTTCAGGTTTTTTTGAGTTATGTACTTTTCAGTGGATTCAATGCACATGCCTCTACCTGATCTTCCTCTTCCTTAATGATGTCCCTCCTTTAATCTCCCAGGTACCAAGCCTCACTGTGTTTGAGCACATGAACTGGAGAAGTCATTGTTTCAAAATTTCATCTATCTTTCAAGTCATTTAGGCAGGCTGCTACTCTCTAAACCTTAGTCCTGTTGTTCTTCTTTCTGTACTGCCCAAATCTATGATATAGGAAGAATTGTGTTGACTTATCTTATAAGGATGTTGCAAGGATCATTGAGAGCAAATATGATTTATAGAAGCTAAATAGTATTGTTAGCAATAGCGGAGTACTGCCTGATACATGTGCAAGACCAGCCTATTAGGGGTTTGATTTGTTTTGTGGTATTGCTTTTTACATGAACTTCTTGTAAGTCCTTTGCAGTCACTGATTCGTGGAAAAACAAATCTGTCACCACCTTCATATTGACAAATTTTCAGTGGGGATTGCTTGGAGGGGAAAATCTAAAAACCACCGTGAAGGAATGGAGGGTGGTACTTTGCAATCAGTGGATTCCCGAGGGAACTTGATGGACAGCAATGGAATATAGAGACCAGTGGTGGCTTAAAGACTACAGTAGGCTCTCTACATTTGCGAGAGATAGGGACACAGATCCTTTATGAATATCAAATAGTTGTGAATAGGCTGCCCTCTCTACAGGCTTCTGCCTGGTGGGTGCATCCACCCAGGTGGGGGGCAGGCAGGCAGGGAACAGGTGATCACCCTCCCTGCACCTTCCTGCCGCCCAAGCAGGGTGTGCCCACACTGGCAGCAGTGGCAGCGGGAGGAGTGCAGGGAACAGGCGATTGCCCTCTCTCACCTTCCTGCCGCCTGCATGGGGTGCTCCTGCCCTAGCAGCAGGGAGAATGGGAGGAGCAAATGGAGTGGAGATGGGGTGGGAGGGGGAGAATTGGAGGACAAGCAGGCATCTTGCGAATAATTAAATTTGCAAAAGTGAAACTTGCAAATGTGGAGCATTGGTTTACTGGGGTCCCAGCTGTCATAGGAAGCACATGGTGTATGTGAGAGAAGAAGAGAATGAGAAGGAGGAAAGGAAAAAGGAGGAGAGGGAGGGGGAGCCAGCGGTAGCAGCTGTTTTATAACAGGTAGAGTAATGTATGTTACTTGATTATACACAGCAGTTAACAGTGATACCATTCAGTATTTGTAAAGTACATTGCCTTTCAGTAACCCTTGCAACACCCTTTTAAGGGAGACCAGTATGATTATTCCTGTATTTTCAATTATACTTTCAGCTATCTGGATCTATTTTACAATTATACCCTTAGTCAGATTGGGCATTTAAGGGTTTATGATGGAAAAAAAGGTAAGATAAAAGTGAAAAAAAATGAGGAGGAACAGAAGGGTTTTTAAGGATGCCAGAGGGCCAGGATACCATGCAGATTTGTTCAGATCTTTCTGAAACGCATGAATCGGAATGGGGAGGGGGTGGAAGAGCTCCAAAGTTAGAAAAAAATACAAATGCTGCGTGAGATCTCACTACATGCCTACAGATACACAGCTGCAGAAATACAAATGCAGGTGGGGCTGTAAAATTAATTCAAAAAATCATTACTTCCCAGATGTCTGTGAGCCAGAAATTACATTAAATTAATTTGTCACCTGCTACAATTAAACAGCAAAAAGTGCCCAGCCTCTTTAATGCCAATTTCTTCAATGTTTAGAATGGAATATAAAACAAAGTTTCCTGCATACCTACCTCCATACAATATCCACTTGGAGCAGTATACCTAAAACCTACTAAATAAATGCAAAGAAGACCAGAGGCCAGAAACTGAGAGTGCCAATTTTAAATAAAACTCAGAACTGTTTCTACAAACATGAGTCTGTGTTTGCCAGTCTCTTGTCTGAACTATACAGGTTGCTCTCCTTGGTTTTCTACTTGTGTCGTATCCTCTTCTGGATGTGCAGATTGTAGGGTGTGATTGTGGATGTTCGTGCAGTGTTGTTTGTACTGCACTCTGTCTTAGGAGGTGAAGGGAAACTGATAAAAGGGAATTACTATTCCACATCAATTTCATATTGTGGTGGAATAGAGCTTAAATAGAACCAGTGTGGTATAGTGGTTTGGGCATCAGACTACAACTCTAGAGAGGAGGGTCTGAGTTCCCACTTGCCCATGGAAGCCCACTGTGTGGCCTTTGGCAAGTCATCCTCTCAGCCTCAGAGGAAAGCAACCCCATTCTGAACAAATCGTGCCAAGAAACCCTGTGACAGGTTGCCTTAGAGCACATGTGTCAAACACTAGGCCTGTGGGCCGAATCTGGCCCACCAGGCCATTTCATGTGGCCCACACACCTCTTCTGCAGCTGTGGCACTCTCACCACCTGGCAAGCCCAATCCCCACATTGCGGGTCCCCGGCTGCTGGTATTCTGAAGAGGGGCCCAGCAGCCAGCGTTTGTGATCTTCTTCTACTTCTGAGTGCTCCTCTGTCCAAATCTCACAATTGGGGGTGGGGGGCAGAAAGAAGGATCAGGGATGGGGGAGCAAAAAGAGGCACAGAGGGGGGCTGGGGGAAGAAAGTGGCACACTTTGGATATATTGACCAATTCTGTGTCACTTTACAGAGGTATAGGGACCAGAAACTATGATCAAATAGCCCAAAAATGTTGAAGAAAAGAAAAGTTGATGCAGAGGGAAGGCAATTTAAAAACCAGTAATAATTGAATGCAGAGGCAATTATTTAATATGATAAAAGAGTAGATACATTTATATAGTTTTACAGATACAACTGGCCCTTTGAGGGCAACCATAATGCCGATGCGGTGCAAGATGAAACTGAGTTTGACATCCCTGCCTTAGAGTCACCATAAATCAGAAATGACTTGAAGGCACACAGCAACAACAGGGCCTAACTACCCTAAAGGCATTAGATCCCATCTGATCTTGGAAGCTAAGCAGCCCTTGTTAGTACTTGGATGGGAGACTGCCAGTGAGTACCAGATAATTGCAGGCTATATTTCAGAGGAAAGAACTGGTAAGACCATCCCTGAATATTCCTTGTCTAAGAAAACCCTATGAAATTCATGGGGTCGCCATAAGTCAATATGCAACATGAAGGCACACACACATATACCCACAATCCTAAAGTGAAGTTACTGAATTTTTGAAAAACATCTTTAGGAGTGAGGAATGGAATGGAAGAATTTTTCTCCTTCCTTAGGTTTTTTTAATCCATTGTAAGTACATGGAGAGGTGTCTGTAAGATACTTAAGACTGACCTTGGGAGTAGAAGAATGCTGCTTCTTCAGATCTAATGATATGACTTACTTAGATTTTTAAGATGGACATTATTCAGTAACATGCATTACTTTACCTCTGTGTTCATTACCATTAATTCATAAATAAGAGCTAGAAGAGATTGTTAAAAATATATGTATATATTTTCCTTCCAACCACTCTGTCCAAATCTGTCTTCTGCCAGAATTTCAGCATTGAACAAAAGGAAGTATCCACTATAATCCTGTTAGTGATATATACAGATGCAACTCAGGATTATGAGTGCATATGTCTAGTTTTGGATATTGGGCAAGAAACTATTCACTACCTCCTCACACAACATTTGGCTACCTTTCCAAGGCAGCTACCAAGCGTCAAAGGCACTGCTTGGTCTCCATACGTCTGCCGTAAATTGCTCTGGCACTATCCCGGAGCTTGGAAGCGGTTGAGGAGGGGGACGTAGCACAGAGTTGTGCATGTGGAACATTACCCTCTAAACACTTTGTTATAGCATCTTGGCCACAGTCCACAAAATGTCTAGGTTGAGAGAAAGTTAATATCACAACAGAGTCACCATCCAGAGTGACAGTAATGAAATAAATGGGCCAGTGAGCCAGTTCGGGGTGAGACATCTTCATATTGTCATATATTCTGTTCTGAGCTAAGAATTGAAAGACGGAGGGCATGAGAGTGCAGCAAGTTCCTGGGGGTCAAACCATGGTCACAGTTCAGATGAAAAGAATGGCTCTTCTTTTATCCAACTTGCCACACTCATGCAGTTTGCTGCCATGATGCCTTTTGGTGTGGTTGTCCGTAGGTCAGAGATGAGTTCTTCTGGAAAGTTGCATCTAACAGAATTTTTTCATGTTGAGCATTTGTATGTTTCAGATAACAGGTGTTGTCTTTTAGTACCTTTATCACTGATGTGTAAAATAATGGTAACCTACTTTCAGTGTCATTATGTAACTAAACAAAATAATGAAATGGGAGACTGGAGAGCAGGCAGATTGTTGGGATGAATCATAATCTTCCTCAATTACTTGGCCAGTTTTAAAGTTGGAATACCTTAGAACATGTGAGGTACTTACTTTGCTTTCATATAGAAACCTTTGCAAGCAGTAGACAAATAATTGTGTCTAGGTATAAGCAGACTTCTGTTGTATCTCCAAATACTTTTCTAGTGTAATAGTGACACTGAAATGTTCAGAAAAGATGGCATTCATCAGTGGGATAATTGATCTAGTCTTTGTCAAGTATCCTTCTGATCATGGAGTTCTATAGAACTTGCTGATCATATGTATAGTTAAAAATCAGTGTGTGTGTGCTACAGATTCTTCCAATAATTGACTCCTGAATATCTGAACATTTCAGTTGTCTAAATTCAGTTTGTATCACTTCGTAGCTCCTATATTTTTACATGACATATATTATTAGTGCTTATATTAAATATAATCTCATCCAAAATAGCATTCCAAGTGTTATCTAAGCATCCAATAAAGCAGGTGCAGAAAGATTCCTTTTAAGCATTTTGGATAAATTAGGTTGTATTACAACTTAAAAGCACTTAAGTGAAACTAAGATAACACTGCTGAAGAGACAGTATTGATTGCCTATGAGCACTGAAAGGTATTAAGAAGCTGAGCTAAGCTTAATGGATTTTTCCCCTTTTCAGGTATCGAAGCAAGCCAAAGAGTTCCTGGAATATGTTTATGAAGAGCCCTTGATTGACATCCAGCAGGAAAATCCCATGCTGTATAGGCATGTTGAGCCACTGGCAACTGTGGTCCGCCTGAGACAACAGCTGAAATCCCTCCGAGCCTATTTATTCAGCTGTAGAGCAGCAGTGGCAGAAGATCTGCGAAGGAGGTAGGAAGAAAAGGTAGCGGGCAAAATCCAGCTTTCTTGAGGCTCCCTTCTTTGCTTCCTAGTCCATCGCTCACTTCCTTTTCTTGGTTCCCATGATCCAGCAGTTAAACTGCTGCCCAGCAGGTCTGCCTAATAGTTGTAACTGGATACTCTCAGTGGCAGGGCCTGTTTCCTTAAGAGGCCTTGTATTCATCAGGACTTCATTGGGAGATATTAGAATGTCTAAACAAACTGGCAAACCTACAGGAAGAGTGATTTTAAGGTGTACATGAGAAGATACAAGTGTATGTAATCATCACAATCACAACAATCACAATCACAACAAGACAGGTTGAAAGTGTGGGAAGGAATGGACATGAGGGGAAAACCTTTACCAAACTCAATACACAAAGCAGGAGGCTGACTTAATTCTGTTTTGGACCACTGATCCATCCAGTCCAGCATTGGTTATTTGACTTGCATTAACTACCCCCATCTTGCTACCTAATGTCCTTTTAAACTGGAAATGGTGGAAATTGACCCTGGGCCTTTTGCTTTGCAGAGCAAAGCATGTGCTCTGATCCTGAGCTACGGCAAGCTGCTACACCAGGAACCCAGTTATACAGATGGTCTTAGGATGAGCTCCCTCGCTTTAAATGGGCTAGTGCATCTGCAGAGGGGAATCCTAGGGGAACATTACTGAATGTCTTTGAGTTATATACTTCAGTTTTCCTCATGCTCCCAAAATGGCCTGCTTCCTGGCAGAGTGATCACTGAGACAAGGAAAAGAGATAAACAGAGCTTAGAAAAGGTACTTTTCAACTACAGTTACCGTAATCTCCTAACCAGCATGGGAGCTGTTGTCCAAAGAAATAATTTCTTCATCTTTAGACCTGTTTTCAAATCAGCGTGCTGCCTCCCATCCACATTGAAAGAGGCTTCCAAGCCCTGATAATAAAATACGTGTCTGGGGACTCCATTGTCCCACAGGATTCAGTGAAAATAACTGAACCCAGCCAACCACTATCTGCATAGTTCTGTACTGGGATTTAGTTGCTGTTGTGTGTGTGGAACAGAACACTTAGAATTTACTTTATAGTTCTCCTCTCTGGGTCTGTATGGAGGATGAAGAAAAGGTTGTGTAAAAATAGATTTCTCGGAAGTTTTTGCCCCTTGGCATCTTTAACTCAGTGAGCCAACAGAGGCGATCTTTGCTTACTAGAGATAAGCAAAGATAACCTATGTCAGTACCTTGATTAATAGTGTCAAGAACAGCTAACAAAAGAAATTAATGTCAGCTAGGTGTTAGATGCTAATAACCACATTCCTTTTTTAAATGCATCCATCTGTGCCTGGGTGCATGTGTGTTTGAATGAGCTACAACTTTGTGAGAAAGGTGCAAGCAATATTTTACTAATAGCTGCCTTGCACATACCTCTGTAGGCAACATTATCCTTTTCTTTCCTTTTTTTTTTTTGGATGTCCTTTATTTGTGATATTGGTAATAGTGTCTCCTTCAATTAGGATGGAACTGAAGGCAGGATGGTTTATGGAGGGTACAGTTCAGAAAAGGCTTCAGAGAAAGAAATTACTGCTTTTGATTAACACCAAAGCAAAAAGAATGTTCTGATTAAAATAAAGAGGCGGGGGGGCCAAACCCAGTCCATGATGAGAGTGAAAGAAAAGAGATCAAAGGAAACAAAGAGAGAAAAGCAACAGGGCTCGGAGACATGGGGCAAAGGGGGGAAAGTGAGGATACTGGCTGAGGCATGAAGAGCCAGAGCTGATGGGAAAAGGTGATAGAAAGGGGTCC
This sequence comes from Ctenosaura bakeri, assembly GCA_948474755.1. NCBI lineage: Eukaryota > Metazoa > Chordata > Lepidosauria > Squamata > Iguanidae > Ctenosaura > Ctenosaura bakeri. The sequence goes on along the minus strand of CAOLHI010000735.1, from coordinate 226,300 downwards.
TGAGGAAGCTGTGAAGAGGCATTCAGGGGAGCATAGGAACAAAAGCAAACCTGAGAAAATAGGGACCATTGGAAAACTACAAAGGACCGCAACAAAGGAGGATTAGAGACTGAAGAAGCAGCTGAGTGGATATGGCATAGAAGATGGGGTGTATAAACGTAGCTTGTAGATTGGAAGGGAAGTAAAGACCTGGGGAAAAAAACATCAAATTGTTAGCAAAGTTAGTTTAGAAAGTTGAGGTGTAGCTGTTGGATAAAGGTGGATGGGGGTACCTATGAATGTTGGTAAGAAGTTTACCAATAAAGATGAAGGAAGAATAAAGAAAGAAGGATTAAATAATCATACATATAAAATTTACATGTTTAGGTAATAGTAAAAGGTTTTATGTTGTGTTATCTCTCATGGACAGGTAAGCTGTAATTAACCTTGGACCTATAAACCCAGCACAGTTGCTACACCTGTCTAAATGTGAACTGTGATGCTTTCAAACACCATAACTATCACTATTAGAATAAACACTGTCTTTACCGAATTGCCTCCTTCGTCTCTTCCCTTCATTGTGCATTCCCCGATCCTCTTGGCTTTACTGTTGTTGTTTTTTACCTCTTGGCCTCTGCTAGATTTTAGCACACTTCCCATTTTCTATTCCACAAGAATAACTTGTGGCCAGTCTCCATCTTTTTTACTATTTTGTAACCCTTAAATTATAGCAAAGTTACCATTTCATAAGGAATGTAAGGAAATTTTAGGGGTTCACTCATTCTTGATGAACCCCTCATCTTCATCTCAATTATGTGAATAGCCCACAGTTCTGAGAAAGCCATCCTGAAGTCCTGTCAGAATTGCATAAACAAGCTGAAACAAACCGGTAATAGTGCTGTCTAGCGAGAACTAAGAGCAGTCTGATTAATCATGATGGCACCCTGTTGCTTTTACAGCATGGATAGCCTTTCTTAGGAGGCAAAGGGAAGATTATGCTGGGGGCTTTCTTCTAATTTTTGCTACCATCCAGGCTTGTGTTTTAAAAACTACAAGGTTGTTTCTGAAAACATGACAGAAGAGCACCACATGCTGTGTGTTGAAATGGCTGGTACTTTCTAAAAGAGCGTGTATATGAGAGAGAAAGGGGAAAAATGTGTTGCCCCTCAGCTTATGTGTCCAGTCTTAGAATATTTGATATTCTCTTTGATTAAAAAAATCTTGAAGATCTTCCTGGTTATATTGTTGTCGTGGCTATTTAAATAAGGACCTTACACAGTAGAGGCCATTTCTGAGTACCAAGAGGGTGGGTAATTCTGAGGTTGACTGGCAATTTGCAGTCTGTGGTGTTCCCTCTCTGCCTTGAGTACAGCAGTGTTGCTAGTCCTATTCTGCTTATAACCCCATCATTACCCTAGGGAAGAAGCCAAAAGATTTGCCGGCTCTGACAGATCTTTGGTTTCTCTCCTTGCCTAATCTAGCATGTTAGAGCTGCTCAGAAACATAGCGCCATTCCAGTGGCTTATTCTCCCCATGGTTTCTTCAAGGAAGTTACAGTGGCCTTAGTAGGAACAAGACAAAGAGGGCAGAACGCGATGACTCTACTTCATGAACAAAGGATACAAAGGATGCCGTATTAATTATGGCAGTGTGAGTAAATACAATCAGGTCATTTTGACAGCTGCTGATATTGCTTCTGCTTGAAGTAGTCTTGTAACTGAAATGCAGGTGCCAACAGGCCATCTTTCATATTTTTTGTCTAATTCCCTTTTACAATAATGCACACTAGAGCTGGGAATGACTTGAGTACCTTTCCTCAGTAATGAGTATATTATGAATTGTTTACTTTAGACCTAATAGTAGTTTTGAATGTGGTGAAGATAAATAGCTATGTGGGGTTGTTCCTTTGGTTTTTAAGTTACTTATATGGAGGGGCATCAAATGCCCTTGACCTGAAAGTAGCCTGCTTCCCCTGCTGCTAATATCTGCTACAGGGGAGCCAACTTGCATAGACTTCTTCGCACATAGGCTTCTCTCAGTTTTGGAGCCCTGATCTCAGGTGGGGGTGCTATGTATTGTTGTGGGGGTATGCAGAGACAAAAAGTGCAGTATCTTCAATTGTTCAGTGCTCCATCATCATGCATGAACTGCCCTTTAGAGAAACTGCATTGGAACATCCCTGACCAAAAGGTAGCCTATTCCATGTGTACTCTGAAATATTAAGTAGATCAGATATTGAATAATTTTTGACCTAGGAATCACATAGGTCCAATGGAATATTGCTAGAATGCAGAAAACTGCTTTCATTGTGGCAAAGATTATTTCAGTGATAATGTTTGAAATAGGAGACAGAGATGATACATATTTTTAGTCTAGAGGAAAACAACTTTCCCTGTCTTCATCCTTTGGGAATAAATGTTCTAGTGGCTACAGAAGGCCAGCCCAAATTACAGCTCTGCCCAGTGATTTTTGTTTGTTTAGAAGATGGACATAAGAACAAAAAACCTTTCCTTTAAAGAAATGAGTGTTTCTGTGTTTTCCAAGAAAGTAAAGAACAGTAGCTTTAAAATTGTAAACAAAAAAACAGAAGGCACTTAAAAAAAAAATCTTCAACTTCATGGACCATTTTAGTTAGAGGGCTAAAACTCCTTATTCTTAAATGATTAAATTTTATTTCCAGCCATGAATGCTGTAAAGATCCAAGCAAGAAAGATAAAGGTGCTTCACTGGTGTTTGTTTCCAAGCCCAGGTCAAGATGTTGGTTCTTACCTGCAAAGCCCTAAACAGTGTGCAGCCAGGATATTTGAGAGACCAACTTCTTCCGTATGAATTTGATGAAACCTGAATTCTCATCTGCAGCTTCTCTTCAGCCATTTCAGCCTCAGTATCATTGACATACTAATGAAATATCCCACCTTCTACAGAGATGAAGCTGGTAGAGATGTGAGAGAGGGCCTTCTTTGGAGCATGGCCCAGAGAGGTTAAGTTGGCTCCCTGATTATTAGCTTCTAGACAGCTGATCTGTGAAGTGTTTATTGACCAAGGTTGCTCTTTGATATGGAACAGTGGTTGGTAGTTGTCATGGATTGGGGGACCCCTTTCTCCATAGGGGATGTTGGAGGTATATACCCTGCCACACACTCAGGCAAAAAACTGAACCCCCTCCCATTCCCCCTAGAATCATGGGACACTTTTCTCTGTGTTTTGGCCCTCTCTGGGTCATTTTAGGGTCAGGAAAGTCCTTACTTCTAACAAGAATTGACCCAGAAATCAAATTTCAGACCACTTTTTGTTGGAAAAAACAACTCTCCTTAGCCCAAGACAGCCTGGAGGGGGAAAAACATGAGCAAATTGCCCTGATACCTACTAGGGGTCATTTTGAGATATTTCAGGACAAACACATTTTAATTTTTTAAAAAATTGGTCCCTGTGAACTACAGAAATGTCCTTGAGAGCTAGCTACATGCAACCCATAGGTGTACTTGCCCCATTACTGGTTTAGACAGTTCCTCTCATTCATTCAGTTTTGGTTTTGTTTAAACAACTGTATTTTGTTGTGCTTTACTGTGACTTGCTTCAAGCATTCACTGAGTGGACAGGTAAATGTATTTAATTTTTTAAAATTCATGTTAATTTTTTAATTGTTTCAGATAATGAGAAGATAACTTTTCTCTCCTTTACCAATACATGTGAAGGTTCTGTACATGTAAAGAATAGTGACTACGTCAAAACTTTACATATTGAGCTGCATTGTTTTGTTCTGGAACTGCTTGTACATATTTGCATTTATAACATGTGTTTTAATATTATAGTAAGTATACTATTTTAGAATATCATTAATTGTTTAGAAACATTTATTAGCAATCTTGTATATGCATAACTGAAAAAGGAAGTAAGGAGCAGGAAGCATTAAAATGACTGACCTTCCATCTGCTGCATGGTGGCTTTTGAGCTTTGCAGGTGCAGCTTTCAATATTGCTGCAAGCATTTCCTAATGTGATAAATGTATGAGTAGTGCCAATTTTTCAAGCAACACTTTTGGAAAGTGAAAACAATTTTGAATCTCAGTGGGATTTTTAAAAAAGTAATATCTCACAACAGAAAAAATGTGGACATCTGTCATTTTATGGGGAGACAACTAGAGGAGTGGTGGAGAAAGACTTGGAATGAATCCAGTCAAACGTTAGTTAAAGCTAATTTGAGTATATACTCCACAGCAGTGAGGGCAGCAAAGAAGCAGTTCTTCACTGCCTCTATTGCATCCACACAATCATGCCTGGCACAGTTGTTTTGTGTAGGGCTATTACATCCTAAACCTTAGAGCCCTCAGAAATCCACTGCAATGAATTTGCAAATGTTCTGCAGAGAAAATCATTCAGATCAATTCTGACTTGAGCTACTTGAAAGTAGATCCTGAAGAGGTAGTTGAGGCATGAATTTGTTTGGTTTTGATGAATGAGTTTCAATTTGTTTGGTATGGTGGTGTGGACACATTGCTTGGAGAAGAGAAGCCAACCCATGTTCATCCTATCTGACTGGAGCTGCCAGAGGAGGGTGCCCTGTTGGGTGGTGGAGGGTGTACATGTTTCTTTGAAAGAGGATGATGTTCTAGTTCCTCTAAAATAAGCAATCACAAACTGCTGTTGAAGAGATGTACCCCACCACCCTCAATACAGGCAAGACTTAATTTAAATTACCCCCATTTGCAGTGTTTTGAATTTTAAAAAAAAGTTTCTGCAGAAGTCTCACCCACAATGCCAAGCTCTTCCAGTACACTTCAATGTGGTGAAAGAAGCAAGAGAGAGGGGAATGTGAGCTGAATTAGAGTTTAGTGATGGAACTGGGCTGTTTGACGGAGGTAGGACTTTGGGGGCACTATTTTACAGTGGCTCAGATCCTTTTTTACTGAACATTCCCAAGAGGTGGTGCTGGGCACAGTTGCTCAGTCTTAAGGCTGTTAGCCTCTGGGGTTCCACAGGGCTCATTACTGTGCCCTGTGCTTTTTAACATCTACATGAAGCTGCTGGTGGAGGGAATCTAGAAATTGGGAGTTGGGAATCATCAATATAGAGATGATCCCCAGCTCTTTCTTTCTTTCACAATTGATGCCAAGAGGCTCTTGAAGTCCTGATTCAATGGTTAAATATAATGAAAGACTGAATGTTGGTAAATAAACTGAGTCTCAGTCTAGAAAATATAGAGGTTTGTTGGTCAGCAGAGTTGGAGTTGAGATTACTTATTCTGAATGAGGCTGTACTCCCTCTGAAAGACCAGCCTCCCATGTTCTTGGACCCAGTGTGGCTCCTGGAAAGCTGGGTGGCTGTTGTGTTCAGGTGTGCCTTGACTCAGTTTTGGTTGGTGTGCCAGCTGCAACTCTCCTTATGGAAGCAAGATCTGGCCACAGTGGTTCATACCTAAGCTCTTGATTAGACTACTATTGCTTATTCTAGATGGGGCTACCCTTGAAAATTGTTTAGAAGCTACAGCTTGCTGCAAAAGATGATGGTGGGGAGGCATGCGGTTTAGAAACAACATATCACCATGCTTGTATCAACTGCTCTGATCTCCAGTGTGCTTCTGAGCTCTATTCAGTGTATTGGTTTTGGCCCACTCTAAACATCTCTAAACAGCTTGGAACCAGGATATTTGAAAGACTACCTTCCACCATATTAAACTGCCTAGAATTTAAGATCCCCAGCAAAGGCCCTGCTGCATGTCCCACCACCCCAAGGACGTAGGTTGGTGAGTACAACACTTTCTCAACAACACTATCCCAGCTGTGAAACTGGGATATCCCAGTGGATGTAAGTCTGGCTCTGTCCTTCTCTAGAGCTTCCAGCAGGCAGCTAAAACTGTACAGTTTTGTACAATTTTTGGTCCTTAAAACCAAAGTGACTGGATTGTTTTAGATGTGTGTCTTCTTTTAAATGTTTTTAAAAGCTGTTTTTTGTCTATTTTTGAAGAGTGTTTTAATTTATTTTGGGGTTTTTTCCTGTGTATTGCCTCTGTTGACAAAAATGTTTTTTTCCAGTTCCTCCCCCTAGCCGCAAATTGTCTTCGTCCTGACTAGGAAAAAACAGATCAAATGTATGCTGACTAACTGTATTTTAAGAGCTAGAAATTAATTGAGACAGGCCCATGATTGTTATCAGATCCTACTCCATTCATCTCTACCAAGTGGGCCTCAGGATGATTGCTGAAGTCCCCCAACACAGTAGGTTGGAGGGGCATGATCACTACTCCAAGGCCATAGCTAGGGAATGGGCTTTCAGCAGCCACATTTGAAGAATTTCTTTATCATCTAAAGATGCTATTTCTTTATAGGAAGACTTGTGTCATTTTTCCACTAGTTCAGTGGTTTACCTGGCAAGGGGGAGATAACTGGGCTTGGTTGTCAGGCACTGAAAGGAATTCACAGTTTTCACTGTAGAATAAGCCATTCTGTACTACTGGATAGTGTGTCAAATTTTTTAAAAAAATATATTGTTAAAAGATGTAGGCTTCAATTTACTATGCTGTTAACATTCTAAAAACCATTAGTTCTTTTTATTTAGACAGGCTTTTGGCAACTGATCTCTCTTTCTGTGGAAGGGACTTTTAAATAGATGGGTACTGCATTTTTCTTTATATTTCCTTATATTTATTTTTAGCATGCAAGTTGTGCGTGTGTGCATGTGTACTTGTATTTATTTTATGTCTTAATTGTATCTATACTATTTAATTGTGAGCTGCCATGAATCCCTTTTGTAAATCAGATAAATAAGACAGAGAAGCAGGTAACCTAAAATAATGTTTCTTGAGCAGAGCTGATCATGCCTATGGATTGTTTTTTCTTTTTAAATTTCTCTCCCTCCCTCCCCCTCTCCCTTCTTTACCGCCCTTGGCAGAAGAGTACTTCATTGATTTATGCCCACCTGCCTTGATTTCTTTCAGCTGCAGGGTGAAGTACAGAATTTACTCTGTGCTTATCACTTTTGTACCTTGGCTTTTAGCACAGGACTTAGGCATGTCTATTTGCAGGCGTTTTAGCCTAGCTGTCAGAGTGTTTAATTCAGTGGAGAAAAATCACCCTGAGCCCGAAGACAAACTGTCTCTTAAATGCCTTCAGAGTATGAATTGCTAACAAAGGAACATAGCTACAAACCCTGCAACTTGGCCTTAACTGCAGAAAACAAAACCTTATCTATGATTCTGTTTGCAGTAGAAACATAAGTGATAACCTTTTGTTTGTGCAGATACATATCCGATAACGCTGAGAGGTTAGGATGGATGAGGATTAATTCTGTCTTGGATCACTGTTATTTTTCAAACTATTTGTCATTGGGGAGGATATGGAAGTATGGGGTAGATTCCCGTAGCTCCAACTTTCTTGCTCTGGTTAGACATAGTATCTCTAAACCTTTTCTGATCCAATAACTAAAATATGATTCTAGGATAAATTGTTTGCCATCACTTTTTGGAGATAGTTCATGCAGAAGCGGCTCCTTTGTCCTTCTCTCCTTTTTGTTTTAAATGTTAGTATAATAATAGTAGTAATAGTAAGATTCTTCAAGCATCAAACAACAGCAGTGTGTGTGTGTATACATACATAACACACACACATATATATAAATATGTGTGTGTGTATGTATGTGTATATATATGTGTGTGTATACATATACATATATATTAAGCAACTGCTACAGTAAATTCGTAACTGCTTCTTTTATTAACAACAGAGCACTACTGTGCTACTGACATAGTAGTGCCAGAAAGATCAGAACGACAGACCAAGAGAAATGGCTTAAACCAGTTTTTCTCAAGCCAGTGCTATCCTCAGATGTGATAGACCATCAGTCCAAGGCAACAAGGCTGCGTCAGGTTAAGGAATACTGGCTTAAGAACTTGCCATAGTTTGTTTGTTTGTTTGTTTGTTTGTTTATTTATTTATTTATATATATTATAAATAATACTTTTCCTTATCTAGAACTCCTCCCTCCTCCTGGGCCTGTTGTGTGTTTTAACCGGTGTCAAGACTTTCTAAACATGAATGAATTGTATTGAAATTGGGATGCTATTCTGAAGAGGTTCTCACATTTTCTGACTTGAAGGAATATTTTCTGTAGTGACTACTTTCCTGAGAAATCCCACAAATCCACTTGAACTAGCTGGATTTTTAGAAATCCATAATGAACTGCAGAATGAGGCTGCTTAGAGATTTGGAGTGGGTTGTCATCAATATACAGGTGACAGCTAGGCCTGTTTCTCTTTTTCACTTGAATGAGAGGCTTGTCTAGATGCAATAACAGGCTGGATTAGAGTGAGTAACTGAAACTCAGTGCCGTTCAGACAAGATAAAGTTGCTCCATTTGGTAGCTCTAGCATTGGTAGAGTGATGGAAATGGCTGCCTTGGGTAGTTCAAGATATTGAAGTTCATCAGTTGGAAGTCAGGTGTCTTTTCTGGATATTGAGATGGAGAATGTAGCCAAGATAGGTTGTTGCGGGTTTTCCGGGCTTTGAGGCCATATTCTATTAGTATTTGCTGCTGACGTTTTGCCTGCATCTGTGGCTGGCATCTTCAGAGGATCTGGTGGCATAGAAGTGAGATAGAGTATATATACTTGTGTAGTCCCCGGGTGGGAGGAAGCAGTTTGCATACATTTCAGTTGGCCTGTGTGATGGCCTGTTGTTAGCCAAGATAGCTTTGGCTGATTTCATCAGCAATATCTCTTCTTAACAAGAAGGATTTGAACACTGGTGCATAGCCTAGTAGCAAGTGAGTAGGAGCCATAAAGCACTTATTTTTACAAGCTCCAGTGTTAGTTCTTCTGAATTCAAGGTAAGGGCACTCCTCTTTTAAAGCCCTTTATGGTCTGGGTTTGTGGAGTTTGAGACAGAACATTCTTCCATAACCACTGGGTTGGCTCTAGGATCTGCCTTTTGACCCAGAAAGTGGATCTGAATGATCCACTATGTAACAGCTCACCCCGTTCATCGTTCTCGATGCAGCATTTTCAAAGGGGCAGAGAAACTGTTGTGAGGATGAGGAAGTAGGAAGTGTGCTTTTGCCAGCCCAGCTGCTTTCAGCTAAATCTAGACCTGCTTTTTCAGACCTGGAGATGAGAACCTTTTGGTGATGCCCTTAGTTCCTTCACTAATGTCCTCTAAGCTTTGGAACTGGTTCTAAGCTGTGTGCAGCAGATCAGAGGCCACCTCTCTTAAGCAAGTGGCCAAGGTCTTCCTTTCTTATGCAAGCTTCTTAGGATTAGTTCTCTTTTATTAGCACTTGCTTAATGCTGGCTCTTTCTTTTACATTGTTAGGTTATTATTTTGTTTATAGTGTTAATTTCCATTTGTTGTCTGTTTTGGGGAATTCTCAGATTGAAAAGTAAACTATAAATGGAGTAAAAGTAGGGGTATGCAACTTCACTTCCTTTCGCTATGGTCTCCACTATACTTCAGTGCCACTACACACTGCTGAATTTCAGAGACAGAAGCATGGAAAGCCACACTTAAGATTATTTTTTTAAAAAAAATATTAGTTTTAGCACTTGTTTTGAAAGTGAATAATACTTGTAGGAGTTTGATTCCTTTTGTTCTAAAGCAAAATTGCAGTTATTTGTTGTTCTTGCTGCTGCACTACAGCATTTCAGCAGTGTGGAGAACACAGAAAGGAATAATGGCATTACACTGGGCTATAATCTGTTTAAGCCTGATGCCTAGAAACACTTCAAGATCCTTTAAAATATTTGTTTTATGCCATATTGGATTTCTTTCCTATTTATTGTTGTACTTGGTCTTCTAGTTTGACTTTCTACTGTTGTTTCAGATAATATTTCTTTGTGCTAATGCTCATCCCACTGTGGTACTCAATGAGACTTGCTTCTGCATAGATATGTGTTAGGGTTGCACATCCACTAATGGAAGAAAAGCTTCATTAGAGTAGCCTGTCACCTCCCTGCTGCTGTGATTTTGTCTCTTTATATTGTTCATTTCAATCTTCTTTTGTATTTTTCTAAGAATTTCAAAATCTATGCCAGCAAAGGAGTACTGTTATGTGTGCCAGCTTTTCTTCTATGCCAATTTTTTTGGCAGCATATGTCTCTCAAGATCAACGCATTTCTTAATGCGAATAAATGATAGTGTTTACCAGTGCTCCTTCACACAAAACACTGAATCGAACTAAAAAGTGATCTTTGAATTGACCTCCATGCAACTTTAGACATACTCATAATGTTGCTTCTAAAGCAGTCAGCTCCGGGATGCATCTGGTTCTGTCCATTAGGCACATGATCTTCATGGTACTGAGTGCCCTTTTGGTCCCTTTGATTTTGATGAGGAAGCGCCTTAATGCACTTGGAGTGCTATCATCAGCTATAGACTTTGGCTCTTTTTCAGTTTGTTTCCATCACAAATAAAAAGGCATGTTTCCCCAGTAAATAGGAATTCCTTTTAAAAAAAAAGCAAAAGCAAAAATGGACATGCCTTGGTTTTTAAGACTTGTTCTTGTCCCAGTTTCCATGGTAATGGAAATAAATGTGGTTTTCTTACTATTTCTTTCATAGTGATTTTTTGCTTATAATATAATCTACATGCGTGTGCTGCTTTCCATCTTTAAGGGACAGTCCTTGTTTTCAAAACTGAATTGGAGAACATATTGCAATATATTTTTTGTTAGTTAATAAATGTTTTTGTTTAGATAATGCATTCAAACAAGAGATACATAGCATTATGTTTTTAAAAAGCCCAATAATAATGTTAACAAATCCTTGGGCAATAGATCTTGATTCAAAAGAAAAATAAAGAAATACAAATTACACAAGCTACCATTGATCCGAAATTAAGAGGACAGCGTATCATTCCAGAAGTTTACATGAGACATCAGGGGATGAATAGTACCACAGCTGTTATTGGAATGTTCAATAATTGGACATCAATCACTATAAAAAATTGCAGCCATTTGTATCCCATTCAAAATTTCAGAGTATGCTATCAGTTTCTCCATTAGAGCAAAATTCCATAACCTTCCTCACTAACTGTTCAAAGATGGATTAGGAACTTCTTTCCAGTTTGTAGCATGTTCTAAACTTTCTGCTGCACCCATAAAACTAGTTATTTTTGTACTGGATCTGTAAATTCTCATTGACAGATAAGGAGAGAGATGCAGTTATTGGTGATAACTTGCAATATTAAGCTTATTCTTGTGTCCATTTTGTCTTGGACAAAACCACCACAGGTGTATTCAAGTGCCAAGGCTTTCATATCCATGCCAACATAATCCACTTAAATTATAATTAATATATCAACAGGTTGCTTACCTTTAACTGTGGTTCTTCGAGTGGTCATCTGTGCCATCATACACTAGGAGCTTTAGCGCCTGCGCGGTAGCGTTCGGAAACTTCTAGAGCTTGTTCGCTTGGCGGGAACCCCTCCCCCACGCCGGTACTGCGCATGCTCCTCCCGCCGAGCAACGGTCTCTCCTCAGTTCGTCGTCCGCCGTAGAACCTACAGGGACCTGAAAGAGAGGGGAGGAAGGGCGGGTGTGTATGATGGCACAGATGACCACTCGAAGAACCACAGTTACAGGTAAGCAACCTGTTCTTCTTCTTCGTGGTCTCTGTGCCTTCATACGCTAGGAGACTGTGTAGCTTACCGGTCGGACGGCGGGTCAGGTCCTACAGCACGGAAGCCAACACCTCACGTCCAAACCGGGCATCTCTGCGCGACCGGCAGTCGAGCCTGTAGTGGCGCACGAAGGTCGATGGTTGGGACCAGGTCGCCACACGGCAGAGTTCATGCAGGTCAACTCCTCGCAGGAGGGCCGCAGAAGTAGCCACCGCTCTGGTGGAGTGGGCTCGAAGCAGGACTGGCGGAGGCTTCCTCGCGAGCTCATACGCCAGTTGAATAGTCCTCACCACCCATTTGGAGAAGCGCTGGGTGGACACTTTGAGGCCCTTCCGACGTCGCCCATAGCAAACGAAGAGATGCAGCGTCTGTCGGAAGGAAGCAGTCCTGTCCATGTAGAAGGCCACGGCCCGACGCACGTCCAGGGAGTGGAGAGACCGCTCCAATGGTGTCGTCGGGTTCGGGAAGAAGGCAGGCAGGATGATGTCCTGGTTGAGATGGAAACTGGACACCACCTTAGGCAGAAACGAGATGTCAGGTCTCAGGACCACCTTGTCTCTGTGGAAGACCGTGAAGGGCTCATCGGATCGAAGAGCTGTGATCTCACCCGCTCGCCTCGCTGAGGTCACCGCTACCAAGAAGGCAGTTTTCATGGTGAGGAGCCTATCATCCGAGGTCGCCATCGGCTCGAAGGGCGGCTTTGTCAGCTGCGAGAGCACCAGCGAGAGGGACCACGGCGGTAGCGGCGGCGATACCGGCGGGTAGAGATGATGAAGTCCTTTCAGGAACCGCTTAACGGTATCGTTCCTGAAGAAGGCCGAGGCAGCCGATCGTGGCGGTTGGTATGCCACGATCGCGGAGAGATACACCTTCAGGGATGGAAACGCCAGCCCCTGTTGCCGGAGGTGCAGGAGGAAGTGCAGGACGGTAGAGAGCCCCGCAGGCGATACCGGCTCCCTCCTCTCGTTAGCGAAGGTCAGGAAGCGTCGCCACTTGTATTGATAGTTGCGACGGGTGGATTCCTTCCTGGCCGCGACGAGGACGGTACCGAGCACGGGATCGTCTAGTGCGATATCCTCCAGGCATGGAGGGCCAGGCGTGGCAGGTCCGGATGGAGGACTCGGCCGCCGGAGTGCGAGAGCAGGTCCGGTGTCGGTGGCAACCGGAGCAGGTCGTCTCGTGCGGCTTGTAGCAGGGGTGCGAACCAATGTTGCCTCGGCCAGTACGGGGCTACCAGGATCGCGTCGGCTCGGTCGGCGAGGATCTTCGATATCGTCCGGCCGAGCAGCGGGAACGCGTAGAGGAGTTCCCCGGTCCACGGAAACTGGAAAGCGTCCCCGATGGAGGCACGATCGTGGCCCGCTCTGGAACAGAATCGGCGACACTTCGCGTTTTCCCTGGTCGCGAAGAGGTCGATCGATGGTTCGCCCCAGCGGTCCCGAATCAGTCTGAACGCCTCTCCGGAGAGAGACCATTCGTGATGGGATGAGGTGTCCCTGCTGAGGGCGTCTGCCGTGGTGTTCTCCTGCCCGGCCAGGTGAACTGCCACGGGATGCGTATGCAGGCGAATGCACCATTCCCACAAGTCGAGCGCAATGTTGAGCAGGGTTGTGGAGTGAGTCCCTCCTTGTCTGTTGATGTAACAGACTGCGGTGGTATTGTCCATCAGAACCAGGACCGTCCGCCCCGCTACGACGTGGCGGAACGCCCGTAGCGCTTTCAAGACGGCGAGTAGCTCCAGCGCGTTGATATGGAGAGCGGTCTCGTCGTCGGTCCATCTGTCGCGGACTCTGAGATCGCCGCAGTGGGCACCCCATCCATACAGGGAGGCGTCGGTCGTTACCGTCACCTTCGGTGTCGGCTGTTGGAAAGGCATCCCTGACATGAGATTGCGTCGCGACTGCCACCATCGGAGGGATGAGCGGACGTCTCCCGGCAGCTGCAGTCGGAGAGTCTGTTCGTCTCGCAGGGGGTCGAATATGCGGACGAACCAGTGTTGAAGAGGTCTCGCTCTCAGCCTGGCGAGATATGTCACAGCGGTCGTCGCAGCCATGTAGCCCAAGAGCTGCTGGACGCTTCTCGCAGATAACGTCGGGGCCGTTCGCGCGTGAGCGGCGGCCCGGATCAGGGTTTGGGCTCGAGACTCTGGTAGGTACGCCCTGGCGGAGGTCGAGTCGAGCGTCGCCCCGATGAAGTCCAAGATCCTCGCCGGCTCGAGGTGGGACTTCTTCGGATTCACCCGTAGACCAAGGCGGGTCAGGAGTGACAACGTCATGTGGACGTCGTGGTAAAGTCTCTGTTTGCAGGACGCCACCAACAGCCAATCGTCGAGGTAAGGGAAGACAGAAGCACCCTTCGTCCGCAGGAAGGATACCACCGGGGCCATGCACTTGGTGAAGACCCTTGGGGCAGTCGAGAGTCCGAACGGCAGCACCTTGTACTGGTAACAGGTGTCGTCGACTGCGAAGCGGAGGTACCGTCTGTGCTGCGGGCGAATGGCGATATGGAAGTATGCGTCTCGGAGATCGATGGAGGCGAACCAGTCCCCTCGATGTAGGAAGGGCAGGATCGACGGTATCGTGACCATCTTGAACCTTTTGGGGCGGATGTAGTAGTTCACCCCTCTGAGGTCTAGGATCGGCCGGAGGGTACCGTCGGCTTTCGGTACCGTGAAGTACCTGGAGAAGAAGCCGGTGGTCTTGGCCTCTTGCGGGAGCTGCTCGATCGCCCCTTTCTGAAGGAGGGATTGGATCTCTTCCAGGAGGGCCGGACTCGACGGCGTGGAATAGTAAACGCCTCGAGGAGGAATATCGAGAAACTCGATGGCGTAGCCAAGACGGACGATGGAAAGCACCCAAGAGTCCGTAGTGACACACTGCCACTCCGCGAGATGTCAAGCAAGAGTCGGTCGGTCTCCGAGCGCTGATGGTAGGCTGAAGAGTGGGTATTGGTAGGTCCTGCCAGGCACGTCAAAACCGAGACTTTGTCTCGGAGGAGGACTTCTTGGACGAAGCCGGGCGTCGCCTAATCGTGCGTCTGGCCGATGAGCCGGAGGACGGTCTCGACTGTCCAGACTGGGCCGAACGCTGGAACGACGAGGTGGAAGATCGTCGCCAGGATGGGCGGAAGGTGGAGGCCCTGCGGGCTTGCGTGGCCGGCTGTAGCCCGATCTTCTTGGCGGTAAGTCTCGCCTTAACTAGATTGTCCAAAGCTTCGTCTGTGGACGAATTGAATAGGCCCTCACCGTCGAAGGGGAGATCTTCAATCCTCCTTCTGGTGTCCTCCTGGATGTCGGCCGGTCGCAGCCAAGCATGGCGGCGCAGGCCGACGGATCCCACCATGACCCGGGAGGCAATCTCCACTGCGTGCCTGGAGGAGGCCATCTGCTGCCGAGCGATGGAGATGGCCTCGTTGAAGATCACGGAGGACACTTGGCGGATGTCCTCCGGTACCGCCTCCATCGCCGGTTGCAGGCGATCGAGCACCTTTTTCAGGTATGCCGCGAGGCAAGCCTGAGTGTTGGACAGCCTAATCTGCAAGGAGGCGGCGGAATAGAACCTTCTTGCATAGGCGTCCAACTTCCTGCCCTCTTTGTCCGGCAGGGTGGTGTGTTGCCTGCCGGAGCCTTTCGTCTGTGCCGACTCGACCACCACAGAGTTCGGTGCAGGGTGATTAAAGAGATAACCGGCGTTATCCTTCTGCACTCTGTAGAGGTGTTCCAACCGCTGCGGTATCGACTGAGCCGAGGCCGGCCTATCCCAGGCGGCCTTCACCAGTCTGGATACCCGGGGCAGGAGAGGCAGCGGGGCCGTGGAAGGTCGCTTCTCCTCGAAGACAGAGAAGGCTGGATCGTCGTCCTCCGGCTCCGCATCGGCGATCTTAAGGCCGAGGGTAGTAGCCATGCGGAGCAGCATCGCAGAGAACTGGTGGACGTCCTCTGGAGCAGAATCTGGGATCGGGTCCCCGAATCCCAGCGGAGGAGACTCCTGGGAGGCCGCCTCAGACACCTCTGATTCCGCACTCGAGTCGTACGACTCTGAGGTCGGTGAGTCCTCTCGCCGCTCGCTTTCCGGCTCCTTCGCAGTCGCCACAGGTGTTGCCTTCCTAGGCTTCTCTGCAGCCGGGGCGGTGGTAGCAGCAGCGTCCCGCTTGGGCCGGCTGACTACCGACTTCACCTTCGTAGTGGTGACAGGGGTAGTCTGGCAGGCTGATGTCGTCGTAGCCCGCTCAGTCACCACCGACTCCGTAGGGCGCGTCGCCGTTGCCGTGACCCTAGGAGGTGGCAATATCGCCCGATACCGAGGTGAAGGCTCCCTCGCCCTATGATATCGAGGAGAGGGAGAGCGGCTGAAGGAGCGGCGGTCCGACGGAGATCGGCTTCGGCATCGACGGTACCGAGCCTCGTCCCCTCTAGGCGAGCGCGATTCGCGCTGTCGACGAGGTGACCGGGACCTCCGGAAGGTCTCCCAGCCACTCGGGCCACGATGGTACCGATCCCGGTACGATGGTGAATGTGACCGATAAGAGGCCGGGCGCTCTCTCCATTCAGATTCCCTCGCGTACCTGGCCACGTAGGACGCCGAGGTGTATCTGGAGGCAGACGAGCGAGGTTGTTCCTCTCTTGTCTCCCTAGGAGGCAGCGAGGTCACCGGACGCTCGGAAGAGCGGGACCGGGACCGGAAGGAGGTCGAACGCCGCTCCGGAGAAGCAGAGGGCTTTCTCTGCTGCAGGTCGGCCGACCTGCGACGGCTAGGAGGGCGGTGGCGCTCCTCCACCAGGGTTGGAGGGTCTGCCACAGGCGAGTCCGGGCGCTGTTGGGGAACGTCCTCGATCTCATCCTCCGAGAGATCGACGGACTCGCCTCGCCCTTTGGAAGGCTGCTGAGTAGGAGGAGGAGTAGGAGGTTGAACGTCCCCAGCCGGGGAGCGCTTCTTCTCCTTCTTCTTCTTCTTCTTCTCCTTCTCCTTGCCCTTGCCTCCGTCCGGAGCAGGGCGCTTTTTAGCAGGCGTCTCCGTCAGGGGAGCCTCAGCCTTCCTCGCCGTCGAGGATCCTTTTGCTGACTTGGCAGCCGCCGACAGCTTCGGGATCCTCGGTAACGCCGAGATCGGCGTTTTCGCCGGTACCGAGCCCGATACCGACGAGGTGGATGGAACGGCAGCCGCCGATACCGTCGATGGCGTGGTCGTCTTCTTGTCGGCCATCTTGGAAGTGGAGGTCTCGTCTATCGCCCGCAGAGACTGTTCCCAACAATAAGACTTGAGTCTCGCGGACCGGTTGCGGAGAGTTTGGGGAGTAAAATCCCGGCAAATTGGGCAAGTCCGGATGTTGTGGGACTCACCCAAACAGAAGAGACACTCCCTGTGGCTGTCGTTGAGGGCAACCTTGCGCCCGCAGGACACGCACTTCTTAAAGAGCGCGGACATAAGACGAAGAACGCCAAACAGCGAAAATCCGAAAAGACCAAAGCCGAAGGGGAAGTCCGAAAGAGAGGTCAGAGACAGTCCAAAATCCGTAAAACCGTGAAAACAGCAAGCCAAGCACAAAAGTGAGAGGAACAAACTAAAGAACCTTCCGTACGCGACGACGGACGAGAAAGAACTGAGGAGAGACCGTTGCTCGGCGGGAGGAGCATGCGCAGTACCGGCGTGGGGGAGGGGTTCCCGCCAAGCGAACAAGCTCTAGAAGTTTCCGAACGCTACCGCGCAGGCGCTAAAGCTCCTAGTGTATGAAGGCACAGAGACCACAAAGAAGAATTATATTTAACTGGAATTAGATACAGTTTGTGAAGAACCTTCAAACTGTCTTTTGACGCATATGCCGCTGCTTGTTTGCAGAGAAATTTTCTTAGCAGGTTTACTATGAACATCAGTCTATGTGTGTATTTTTTTAAATAATATTTGCAAAAATGTATTGCATTGTGAAAATAAAGCACATGATTCCAAATTACCAATATAATGCCTGCCTTTTTAAAAAGATATAAATCAAATAACAACAACAACAACAATAATAAAAAAAATCTACTGTGGTCTACCTCTCCATGCAGGATTTTGTCTTCCACAATTTAGAATAACAGTCATACATGTATAGATGTGTGAATTGGGTTGTTGTCCATGAAAAAGTTTACAGTGAAATACCAGATGGTCTTTAAAGAGCCATAAGCGTCTTTGTGGGTTTTGTTGCCATAGTCTAACATGGCTAACCCTCTGGAATACCTTGCAGGAAGCTTCCAAAGAAGATTTTCTACTGTGAAAGTAACACAAATCCTCACTTTCCCTTTTTCTTCCTTGCAGAATTTTTCCCAGAGAGTATCTTCTTCAGCAGATTCACCTCTATTCCTTGGCAGATCTACAGCAGGTGAGTAAATTCAAGTTCTTCTGGGCAACACATATTTATAGATGCATATTGTAAAAATCAGACACTTAGAATTTCCTTGAGTTATATTACATTTATTTACTTGCATTTACTTTGCATGAGTTATACTGTATTCCCTTACTTTAACAGATTTCTTGGTGCAGATATAAATTTATATTGTAATCTCCACTCCCTGGACCTCAAACCTTTCTTGTGTAATTCAATTACTGTTGCTGCTGCTGGTGTGAGTTTAAATTGGATTTTGCTTTTAATCTGTCCAGATCCTTATTATCAGCCTAGAAAGTCATCCATTCCTCCCCTGATCTCATTTCATTACTTCTTAGGTTTGATATTAGATTGCTGGTTTTCTCTCAAAGTGAAGATGTCTTAGAAAAGAAAGGTAATAGGGTTGAAGAAACAAGATTAGGAACCCCAGAAGCCAGTGCAACATCCTTATACAGAAAATATGGACCTGGACAGTCCATTTCCAATAAAGGGATCCAGTGGAATAAAGCCTGTCTAGAGAAAGGTTCAAGCAAAGAATGCATACAGAATCATTTGTAATGCATTTGTTGAATTTGAAAACATGTTTTATTTTCAGGGCATAATTTTTTTAAGGAAGTAAAATAAGTAGGAAGAGCCAGTGGTGTGGTGTTTTGAGCACTGGACTAAGACTCAGGGGAACCAAGGCCTGAATCTCCACTCAGCTATGAAAATCCATGGGCAAATTGCACTATCTCAGCCTCAGAGGACTGCAAAGGCAACTCCCCCCCCCGCATAAATCTTATCAAATAAACTGCTTGATGGGTTCGCCTTAGGTTCGCCATAGCTCAGAAACAACTTGAAGCCACACAACAACAAAGTGAGAACTCATAAAAGGTAGAAGAGAGGACAGTGCCTGCATAAGATAAAGAGATATGAAAACAGAGGTGGAACTGTGGGCAGTAGCTCTGCTCTGAACCACTAGAAAACTTATAGAGAGTGGACCAGCCAACTTCTCATGGAAAGGAATTCCACAGCCTGGGAGCAGGCACTGAGAAGGATCACTTGTGTGTCCTCACAAGATGGGACTGTGATGTGGTGGGACTGAGAGAAAGCTCTTCCCCAGGGATCTTAAGTTTCAAGTATATGTCTTTCGGATAATCTGGACCTAAGCTTTATAAGTTGGAGTAGAATAATGCTGCCACAGCTATCATTTTTTTCTTCTTTTTTGGCACAAGCAATAGGGCTGGAAAGATGCTTTAAAAAAAAGAGAACACAAATTTCAGTAGGATTCCATAGCAGCTGCCCTTTTTGGCCCTCAGGAGTGCAGTCAATATAATGTAAGGAGACTAGTCCATGTTGTCATTAGTCATAGACATTAGTCGTACTTAGGTAAGTTTAACAGAGCACAGATAGCCACTCTCTGGTGTTACCGATTGCATTTGGGCTTAAATATAGCTATTAGTTATTTCAAAACCTTATTTGCGTTTTGATTTTCAGTTATCATGGACTTAAATGCAATTGTTTTGGCATTGAATCAATGGGGCCTTGGTAAGTCAACATATATGGAAGTTCTGTTGATTCACAAGTTTACCCTAGTTGGAAGCAGCAGTTAGATTTAGACCATTTCTACCTGATTATTGTCTATCTAATTTCCTTCTTTCTGGAATTCAGATATTTACATTATATCAACCCTTGTTGTACTATAATAACCTGCTTTACACTTGGTCCATTTGATCTTGATCATCTATTTGTTGTTGTTGCGGCTGCAGTTATTGTTGTGTGCCTTCAAGTTTTTCTGACTTATGGCGACCCTAAGGCAACCCTATCATAAGGTTTTCTGGGGCTGAGAGTGTGTGATGTGCTCAAGATCACCCAGTGGATGTTTCCATGGTCAGGCGAGGAATCAAACTGTGATCTCCATAGTCATAGTCCAATACTCAAATCACTATACCACATTGGCTTTCTTGGTCCTACAGATGAGGTATTAAATCCTTTTAAAAAAATTGTGTATTCAGGATTTTTCTCTTTGAAAGGTCACCATAACAGTCAAAACTAAAATAGCCACTTCTTGTATGCCACCTCATTTGTGAGCGGCCAATTGGAGGTGGTTACGTCCATCAGCGTTTCAATAAGACATTCAGTCCCTTTTACTGTGCCATTAAACATTATTTTTCTTTGGAGGAAGGTGCCGCCTACCCTTTTTCCTCTGGGAGGTGGCTGACTGTCATTGCTGAACTTCTTTTTTTATTTTTGGAACGTATAACAATTAGTAAACTGGAAAACAACAGCAATAGTTTGAGAATCATATTCACATTTTAAAGTAGCAGTCCTTCCCAGCAAAAGAGAAATAGGAAAATGAACACTTACCCAAATCTCTCTATGAGATTTTTTTCCCCCACAGAAAATATGGAAGCCGATAAGATTTTGAATTGTTTCATATTAGGAATATAGGTGGGAATGAATAAGGTTTATCAGTTTAGGATATATATCTGGGCCATGCTGTGGTTTAAGCTGCGATCTTATGCCCACCTACCTAAGCATAAGCTCCTTTGAATCCAACAAGACACTTCTAAGTAGATATAGAATTGTGGTGCCTGCATCTGTGGTAAGTTCCACTTTCAATAAGTTTGATCGTGAATTTTAATAAGCCTTGTGTAGTTAGTTATATGTTGCATATTTGTTTCATTTTAATATACAGAAATCTAGCCTTTTCTTCTGTTAGTGAAAGTATATGAATGCAATATGCAAGGTGAATTTGAAGGCTGCCAAGTGAACAGGTGTTTTGCCCTGGGTGGTGGTTTTTGCAGTGTAATTATAGGACAATCTAAGATCAATTCACTACATAATGGCCTTTAATGTTCCTGTGCTCCAGGAACAGAGTAGTGTATTACAAAGGCAAAGGTGTGAAGCAAAAGAAACTTAATTTTGGCAAATCTCTCCAACTGCTACTGGTGATTCTCTCGTGATTCAAAAAGCACCCTGAGTGCAACTGAGAATACCTCAGCAGGTCAGAGCTTTAGCTCAAGCAATGACTGGTAGTTTCCTCCTCCTCCAGTTACACAAAAGTATAATAAGTAGCAGTAATAGTAGAGTAGTAATATCAAACAAGTTCTTCAGTCATCCCAGTGCCTTATGAGCACCGCTGGGTTTACAGCTGGTCCAGTTAACGTATAGGTTTTCCCCACCCTCGTTGCTCCCCTGTTTGTTCACATAGGTATTAGCAGGCAAGATGAATTAGAAACAATCAGATATAACAAGCATTAAAAGAGTTGTGGTGATTGTCAGCCATGAACAGGTTCAGTGTTGCCCTCGCTCATTTCATGGAGTACAAGAAACAAGCCTCTTGTAAAAATCCCAGAATGCCTGTTTGCTTGTTACCTTCAGGCCAGGCCAGTCTCCTGTGTGATAGAAACTGGGAAATTCTTATTATTAAGCATGAAGGAAATAAGTGCTCTAAATCTGTGTAATATTTTTAGTAAGCTAAGCCATGCTAAGAGTGGCTATATAGGGACAAATAAGAGTCCATTTGTTTGTTTTTAATAATACAACCTTGCAGATACAGGCCTAGAACCAATTGCTGTTCCTAGCTAGAGTAGATCCACTAACTTGACAGGATTTGCATAAGGGCTATCAGCAGTTAATTCAATTAGTTTACTCTAGATGGGACCAGCAATTGGATTTAAGCCACATTTACCAAAGTTCACAAAAACTTACTTGCCTACCTCTCAGCCTACATCTCCATACATAAGTAATTTCTGGCCTCAAAGAAAAGCCCTTTTATAAATTGTTATGCTTCCATGCCTATCCTGGGGACATTACAAGAAGATTACATCACAGGAATAATCCAAGTGTTGTTTTATTCAGTGATGGGAAATTGCAGTATTTGAGTCTCATTCCTACTGGAAGTCCCAACTGGATGAGACTTGCCATTGTTGAATGGTGAGCCAACAGTTATGTAACTACAAGTTAAAACTGCTACTAGCTCTTGGCTTCCTAATTTTGATTACTTGACTGAATCTTTCAAGGCTGCAGGTTTGGGTGTCAAACTTAATCCTTAGTTTAAAAAGAAAAAGATATGTAATGAAATCAAATAAAGGAGGACAATTTTGCCAGGGGCAGTTTCATTTTCAGGGAATTCTCTGTAGCACAGAAGTTACAGTTTTTTAACTGTACCAGCCTAATGAGTCGTGAAACAGTACTAGTCACACATACTTAGGAGTAAGCCTTATTGAACTCAATGGTACTAATCCTTGACTAGACATGTCTGAGATTCCACTGTTAACACTCTGTGGTACTACAGGCCACTATTTGGATTTCTTTGTTCTTTGAAAACCAAGAAGTTATTTTTTTTAAAAAAGGTACAGCAGTCATGGAGGCTACTGATTTAAAAGATCCTGAATTGCACATCTGTAGTGCTGCATCTAGAATTTATTAAAAATATACTCCAAGATTCCATCAGCCATTAAAAACAAGTGCAAGTGAAAGTGAATACTAATAAGCCCTTGCCACGCAAATAGCTTTCCTTTTCCTTTCATGTTTCAAGTGCAGGACATCATACAGTGGGGGTTCATTTGTTTTTTAGTCATTTTACAGCTGCGCTATCACAAAAACAAGGAATCCTGAGGCAGCAAATGGAATAAATATATGTTTCAAGAAGTCTCATCTATGGAAGGACCTTCACTGCTCTTAGATCCCTTTCTTTGTTATTTTAAATCTTTCTCTCCTCCCTTAGCTATATAAAAGCCCCATCCTTATTAAAATTAAAAATAAGATGACAATGGTAAGTACAACCTAAAGAAATTACGCTAAAATCAAATGTAGCTGCAGCGCAGATCCAAACTGACACACTGATCGAAATATGAAGCTGTGCATAGCTCTGAGATGCACACCTTATATCATTGTAAGATTAAGGCAGTTGTCCTCCTTTCTCTGCCGTACAATATCCTGACTTTCTCAAAACTTGTTTGACTAATGCAGCCTTTGACTTTGCTCTTCTTTGACTTTTTTTTTAAAGTGCTTTAACAGAAATCTGTAATTCATTCTTCTGACAAGTTTAGGAGCACACCAAAGAATGACTGAAATTACACATCAGGCTGCCAGCATGAGCCAAGGGATATTGAGGGAGAGAAGAAAGGAAGCCCCAGGGAATGAAAAGTCCTTGTGAAGGCAAGGACTTTGGCCCAGGAATTGCATTGTTGCTCTTAATGTGGTGCTGATGGCATCTACCCTTTCAAGCCATATTGTTTACACTGAGCTTACAGTTAAAGGGGGACAGTCCCTCACTGGTTTTAATTTGAACTTCAAATTCAATTTTCTGTGGGCATGGAGGCATCCTACTTGAGCCTCCCCATTTTACCACAAATTGTATGTTTTCAAATGACAAAATAAGTGTGAGCTTTTCAGTTTCTCTTGTTATTATGGATTCCCCCCTCCCCCATTTTTCAAACATCAAAGTGGCACTGAGTTCAAACTTAGATTTTTTTGTTCCTGCAGTAGCATAGATGAAAATGCATCTGAACTGATAGGTATAACACAGTAAGGTGTGCTTAGAAGGAATTTTTAACAGTGGTGTATAGAACAAATAGCAAATGAATCTTTAAAGGATTCTGCAAAGGAGTTATATACCAACTTTCAACCAGTCATGCTTTAAATTTCTGTTATCAAAAATGTCAGGATATGTTTAAAACAAAGTAACACAATAAATAGTGGTTGAAGAGCTGTGTAAGAAGACGTACAATGATAGATAAATTGGCCGTGTTCTCACACAGTGCTAAACTATGGCTTAACATTACACAACAGCATCACAAAGGCTTACTACTACGACCCTCAACCTCCTTGTGGTTGCCTTTGAAAAGAAGAGCTCAGAAGCTTTATCTTCCATTTTAGATAACCAGAGTTCAGCACCATGTCCAATCCCTAAACTGTGGCTAATCTTAACTGTAGTTATTCTTAACTAGGGTTTGTTGAAACAAGCCAAATTCATATTCAAGTTGGTATGTTTCAACAAACCCTAGTTAAGATTAGCCACACTTTGCCCAGGTACATATTTTTAGTTAATCTAGAATGGAAGCAAAAGCATCCAAGATCCTCTCACACATGCAGGAGGAGCAAGAAAGAAGGAGCACATAAACCCCAGGTTCACTCATGCTGAAATGTAGCTACCAATGTGAATGAGCTTATGGGGATCATAGAATCATAGAGTTGAAAGAGACCACAGGGGCCATCCAGTCCAACCTCCTCCCATGATGTTAACATATTTTCACTTCCATTTTGTTTATATCAAAGGCTTGTATTTAGGCTGATACTTAATCAGAGTTCCCCATGTTAATGAGGGTTCTTGTCTTAGCTCCACCTAGAGTGAAGTAAGCCTGATTAGAGGTGAATGAAGTTTGGTTCAGTATTTACTGGAGTTATCTAGTAACACTGGGAAATTCTATACCAGTTGCAAGAAAAGTTGTTGATCATTAGGTTGCTGGCTGAAATTTTCTCATCCTAAACATGATCGCTTTATCCTTGGTTTGTAAAAGGGATCCTTACAACTACAGATACTGTAGACCTAAGAAATAAATTACATTAATTACTATGAACATGCTCAGATGTCTAAAGTGATGCATAAGCTCAAGACCACTATCTTCAAACTTCATAAAATGACATAGTGAGAGTTAATTGAGTTGTTCAGGAATTAGCACCACTTGAGAATACAGGTTCATGATTAGATGTTCATATCCCCACATCCACACCTTCCTGCAAGTGGAGAGATGAGCAAATTCCTGGTGGTAGGCAGCTTTCAAACAGGTATCGTACATGCTTAAGAGGCAAATATCCAGACCATCCATTGCCTCCAGTGCTGTAGGACAGAAGGGTAGTACTGTTGCTATAAACCAGGGCTTTCCAAATGGTGTGCTGCATCACATTAGTGTGTCACCTACAATCTTGGAAATGTATGTTGTTATTTATAAATCACATCTTTTTTAAAATATATGAAAGGTTTTCATGACATATGTTGTGTCGCCATACATTCTGTTATTACAATTTATATATGTTTCTGTATCTCTTATAAGGGGTTAGTTTAACCTCCGGTTTGCTAACTGAATTACTGTGTCATGAAATGATGCATCTCTAAAAAAGTGTGTCACCAAAATGAAAAGTTTGGAAAGCTCTGCTATAAATGTTACTATTTTCTTTGTTAAATCCTTGCCGTACAATTTTCAGTTTCCCAGTTGCCCACAGATCAAAGGAAGGCCAGTGTAGGCCTAGACTATATATTACACTACTGTCCTTCCTGGTGATATTCCATATATTCCCGTAGCTCTATGTGCAACATGCTGTTCTATCTTCTGCTGCTGCTGTCATCACCATCTATGTTTCTTCCTTTTCTGCTCCTATAATTATGGCAACTCTCTGCTATCGTGGCTCCTTGATACCTGCTAGCAGGAATGGTGTCCAAGGCCAGCACTATTCACAAGTCAGTCTATGTAGGTGCACAAGGTTTTAAAATGTGTTGTACACAACCCCAACTCCCCCCAGTGTCCCCAGGTATGTGGCTCCTCTACATGGTTTTTAAAATATTGTGATTGATTTTTATAATATAATATCCATAGCAATCCATCAAAAGAAATAATGATACACAAAGTTACATTTTGCATTAAGGTACACACACTCTATATATAAAAATGTTACAAATTTTTCCCCATACAGTCAGCTAGAAAGATTTAAATGACTTTGGAAACACAAAATAGTGAATAAAACAATTCCAAATCATAGTAAAATCATGTTTTTCTTTCTTTTCTTCAGCCATTTGGAATTTATTAGTTAATTCTTTGGTCAAAATCAATTGCCACACTTTATTATACCCTTTAAATCCTTCCATGGTTGGGTAAAGATCAATGAGGCAGCTACTAATAAATGATCAGTCAATGGTGTAGGAGATAATGCTGAATTACCTCCCTGAAGAAAAAGCCAGTAGGGCCGATTCTAAAGTCTTTGTAAAGTATTGGTCAGGAGCATTTAGATACTTTACTACAGAACCAGCATAAATATTGATAAGAACCTCTAATTTTACAACATTACCAGCAAAGAGGAGATAGAATGGGGTCAATGTATGACAAATGCACCAGAGTCAAGTGCCATTTATGCAGAATTCTCCTCCAGTGAGCCTCATTAAAATGTAAAAGAAAACTTACCCAACATAATGTCTAGGTTTTTCTTTATCTAGACAAATATCCCAGTCAGTTCACCCATATCCTTCTGAGACTATCCGAGGGATCTGACTGCTCTTAAGACTACTACAATTTTAATACGATGGGGTGGGGTGGGTAAGAACATTTGACTGAATATGTTTATATTTCTTACCTACATTCCTGATCATGGGGAGGTTTGTAAATGCATTCAGCTGAGCATTCTTTAGTGCAGAATTTCCAGAGATCTTTAGAGGATTGTGCATGCTCAGTGACATGAGAAGCAGAGAGTGCATACGCATCCCTGCCCCCTGCTTAATTTTAGTCTTCATCACATGTGTATGGGCAGATGACTGTACAGAGCTATTGTGAAGTTTTTTTTTGCAGATCCAGGCTCCCATACTTTAAAAAGGAGTTAACAAGCAAACTAGTATTTCTCAGGGACTTGTTTCTTAGTAAATGTTATCTTCACGGAAATAATTCAGATCGCGAATCGACGGTTGAAATTATAACCTCTTTGTTGACTTATAAAGAGCCTTATCGCCAATATGATGATAATGATTAACATGCTGATTTACAAGGGTGAGGTCACCAGCTATTTACAGGCTCACACTGTCCTCCCAGAAGCAATAGCTCCTTGGAATGTAGGCCTTGTTGCCTCTTTAACTTCAATTATTAACCCTAGCCTGCAATGTCACACAGTACAGTGCAGTCCCATTAAAATTAAAGAGGGTAAGTGCAGGCTTAACCTCTGTTTGTTGAACTACAGTTGCCTTTTCCGGGAGGTACCTGCTTCAAGGTTAGTTGTCTTGAAGTGAAATCATTAGTAAAGACTATTATATCTGTGAACTAGCAAATCATGTTAATTGAAGAACCCAAGATTAGTGCAACTTGATACCCTACCAGTTGAGGATATTTAGTTCTCTTCAGGCTTGACTGTACAATTACCTTAAAATGGCAGATCTTGGATTGCATAGCTTCTATAATTTTCAACAAGTCCTGTCTAAGGGTGGGGCAGAGAAGGAGAGAGAGATGCATTTGTTGATGGAACATTAATTCAATTAATAGGGTTAAACCTTTGCCAGAATACACGAGGTACTTTTGTGTTAGTGGCTTATTGAATGACTAAATACCCCTTACCTCAGGGAAGAGTTATCAAACCAAACTCAGTTGAAATCAATGTCACTTGACATGTTTCTGTGTGGCAGTGATTTCACATTTCCACTCGACTGTCTGATGCCATCATGAGAGATGGTTACTCTTTCCTTCTGGTCAGAAAGAGCAGGATTTGTCAATACACACATCTTTGGTAGCTGCTGGCCTTGGTGTGGGAGACTCTGTATACAACTGAGCTGATCTGCATGCAGCAGATCAGAATAGTTTTCAAATGAAATGGTGCTCAGGTATAGCTGTCACTACCTGGAACCTCTTCCCAGCTTATGGCAGCCATGAGTGTTTCAGTTGATCACATGGTTATTTAAACAAGGATGGTAAGCACGTTGTGTAATCTGAGTACTGATTATGATGAAGAGGGCTGGTAGGTTAGGCTCATTTGAGATTAATTTCTGTCCATAGTTGTTTGAAGGAAGCCTCTGATTGTAGTAGGACCTGTGCAAGAATAACATGGTGCATCACAGGTGGGTACTGAGTATGCACCCTCTGGCTCACTTTGTGGTCTCTCTTCTTTTTTTTCTGGCAAAAAGAGGGTGAACAGCCTACCCTGGAAGCTTCCAGGAGGCAAAATTCACATTTCGGATAGTTAGCAACCTTCCCACACCTACTAAAAATGCCCCTTTTTATCAGAATCAGAAGCAAACTTCCTTCTGCTTCAAGTTTTATTTTGTTTTCAGTTTTTGGTGGGCCATGTAACTTCTGGACAGTCCTGGAAAAGAAATTGGCTCCTAGATCTGCTGAAATAGTCCACCTCTGTCATTCCAAATTGCAACCATGGTCAAAAAACAGGCTGAACCGTTCTTTCCTGTGGCAGCCCCCCCCCCCGAAGTTCTCACCATCTATTGATTTAGCTCTCTCTAGCTGTACTTTGACTATATTAGGCGTATGCCTAACACATTGCAAAAATCCAGAGATAACGTTCTTTGCATTGTACAGCTTTCAATGAGACTTCCTTAAGGCCTTTCTAAAGAGGCCATTTGTTCTCACTATTTTTTACTCAGGCACTGTGTATGTAAACAGCCTTTATAGATACAAGTGTTTCTGAGCAACAAATCATACCTCTCCCTTACACATGTCTACCTGATTAATTTCAGTTCATTCTGTTAGCTGGTAGGCAAGTAAATCCTACACAATACTTGTGAATTAGAGTTTCAAATTGTGCAGGAAAAGTTGTTGAGAGGTCCCAACTGTGTATTAACACATTATCAACATGCAACACACATGTTAAATACTGTACAGCAGGTTCTTAATCCATAACATTAACTGTGCAACCTTATACATGTCTACTCAGAAGTAAGTTTCCTTGCGTTCTCCGGGGCCTACTCCCAAGAAGAGTGGCCACCATCTGTTGAACAGTTCGGTCTTAAGTATGCTTATTCAAAAATAGCTCCTATTGAGCCTAGTGGGACATTCTACCTGGTAAGTGTGTTTTGGCTTGCAGTCTGTAATTATTATCTAATACAGAAGTATCATACATTATTTATTTTATAAATTTCTGTTCCTCTTTTCCATGTAAAACATTTCAAATAAAAAAACAATGTTCCTATTTCCTATTTTACAAACGCATGTAGATATTGTTACCAAACAGATCATTCTCAACAGGTTGGTTTGTTTTTTAATCCACAGGACCTGTAGTTCAGAGGTAGAGAAAATGTTGCCTATCAAGGCTATTTTTGTGTCATTGGGCCCCTCCTAGAAGTGGCAGGTCACTATTTAACTGCCCTCTGCATTATATAAAATTTAGAAATTCCCATGTTTCAAAACCA
Source organism: Ctenosaura bakeri (assembly GCA_948474755.1). Taxonomy (NCBI): domain Eukaryota; kingdom Metazoa; phylum Chordata; class Lepidosauria; order Squamata; family Iguanidae; genus Ctenosaura; species Ctenosaura bakeri. Next base: position 197,264 of record CAOLHI010000735.1, on the reverse strand, counting down.
AAAGTGGATTTATAACCACTTCCATGGTTTCCCTCATCTTTTGGACTTTCAGGCAGTCCATGCAGCCCGAGAAAGGTTAGCCTCCAGACCCAACACAGTTGCCCTCCCTTGCTTCAGTGTCTGGACATGTTCTGACTTGACTGTTATCCTTGTGTATAACTCATTGCCCATCACCAAGCAAAAAATGACTGTCAAAATACCTCTAGATTCTCTTCTTGAATTTAAAACACCACCTGTTAAAACCCAAGGATGCAACTAAATGAAGGATGCACATGACTCACAGGCCACACGCAGCCACTGGAGATGTCCAGCACTTTTTTCTCTCATTTTCCCCCCATGCCCCCAGCTCCTCTTCTGAAATGATTTGGCTGAGAAAACCTACAAGTGGCTTAAATATGTAGTTTCAAGGGGTCCAAAAGAGCCAGAATCACCTACCTACCCACACACATTAGATTGGTTAGAGCACGAATGAAGCAATCTTCCAGTTATCCAGAGTGGTGGCTACAATAGCAAGCCACTGCTTTGTCCTCTGGAGTTGTGGAATTGCTGAAAATCAGCTGGGGCTCCACGGCATGCTCGCCTCTGAATTTAATCATTTCAACCAGGCCATTTTGAATCTTCCAGGTGTGTTCCAGTTTTGCAGTGGGTCATCCTGTCCACCTGTATGCAACACTGCAAGTGGTGCTGCAGCTCAGTGGCCCTATGCTCCCATTTCCATTTGACTGTGTAACCAAAAGCCACCTGCTACAGTTTTCCTTTTCATAATTTTTACTACTTTTTATTTAAAGAAAAGGAATAAAATAGGAAAGAGAGGGGGAAAGGGGGTAAAAAGAAAAGGGAAATTCCTAGGATAATAAACAAGAGTTTGGGATAAGCACTGATATAAGCTTTATCATATTTCCAAATATACATTTTCTTGAACTTGACACTTGTAAAATATATGTTCATGCTCAGCAAAAGCAGTAAGATCTTCTGAACATTAAATGATAGATGATGATTGCTTATCTTTCCATCCTTGAAGTATAAATCTTCCTTTACCAGAAGAAGCATGTGGGAGAAAGCCCTTCTTACCTGGAGGTCGTTGGCTGCAGATGTGTATGTGGTGTCTACAAAAAGCCTGTTCTGCCCACTCATTAGATCTTAGATTGGCAACTAGTCCCTCCCTCACAGTCTGTAATCATCTTATACCCCCATATGCTGGTGCTACCATTTCTCTTTCCTCCTGCTGCCAGTCTTCTTTTCCATATTAACCCAAACACTGCAAAACCTTCACTATTGTTTTCTTGGCCAAATATGCAAAATAGTGTATGTTTGTGAACACAATAAAATTTGCATTTAATCATTTTTATAACATTTTCTTTAAAGGCCAGTGATAGAATGTTGGACTGGAATTTGGGAGATCCAGTGAGCATTGAAATTGTCTTGCCAATCTTAGGCCAATCACTTTCCTTCAGCTTGACCTACATCACAGGGTTGTTGAGGATAAAGTGGGGAGGAAGAGAGCCATGTACACAGCCATAAGTTCATTGGAGGAAAAGCAGGGAATAAGTGGAAGTAATAAATTATTATTTCCAGTGCAGCATATTTGACTGACTAGTAAGCTTCAGCCTGGGTGATTTAGTGTTCTTGGCACATAGTTCAAGCCTCCTTCATTCAAACACTGATTTCTTTGTTTATATTAATCTACAATTGTATGTCTCATCACTTACATATCTGCTGTTACTTATGCTTCCTTATTTTTATTTTTCAGCATCATTTCCTCTTTACCAGTTTAGACTTTTGACCCTCATTACCAGAATTAATTAAGGAAGATGATTTTTTTTTAAAAAAAAAAAGCTTCTCTCAGTACTGCCTGTAGCAACCTCTTATAACAGTAGCAGAGTCCTGGCCTTGAACCCCACTTTGCGTAGTGACCTTTCTGAATTGTTTTAACGTCCACCATGAGGGGATCTTCCTATAGCAGGACACAGTGAGAGCTTCACCTTCCCCTGCAACACAAACAGATGTCCAATCTGCTCAGCTAGCAATAACATTTTTGCTTCCTGTGCAGCCACAGATGTTCTTACAAGAACGAAAGGCTATTTGGCATTTCCATTCTGTGGCAGCAGCCCAAGCGATTCCCATGAACTTCCTTTCCTGCCTACATTTTTCCATTCCACATCTGTGCAGTGTTTTAGGCTTTAGTCTATAGAATGATATTTAAAAGAACCGAGGTATACATTCTCACGGAATTTGAGTTTCCCAGTTTTTTTGCTTTAAATTTTATTCATTATTAACGGGTTGAACAAAAGAAAGAAAGAAAAGTAGCACAGAGGTTGATGGGAAGGAAAAATCCACGGGTGGGCAATACCTTCAATAGGATCAACCACAATGGAACAGAAGTGTTCAAACTTTCACGTTCTCCAGATCTTTGTCATCAGGGTAGGTGGCAGAAATAAGATGAGGATAGGAAAAGAATCAGAAATTCCAAGAAGTAGGATAGGTGTTGTAACTGTGAAGTCTACAATTAAATTGTTACGTTAGTTACTGAACACTTGAAGTATATGATAGTGTATGGCATGAAACAGAAATATTGCTAATATTGAATAGCTGGGATGGATAGGATATTTATTTAAGCACACATTAAAATGAGCTGTTCATGCACAGGACCACTATTTGTTCCTTAAGTTGATAATTTTTAAAATGGATTTTTTAGCACTGGGGAAACTAGTGTGGTATAGTGGTTTTTATTGTTGGAGTAAGACTCTGAGAGACCGGAATTTAAATACCTGCTTGGCTGTGGATAGTCACTGGCTGACCTTGGCCAAGTCAGATACTCTCAGCCCAAAAAGAAGGCAATTGCAAACCTTCTCTGAATAAATCTTGTCAAGAAAACTGTAGGATAGGATTGCCATATGTTGGAATTTACTTGAAGGCATGTAACAGCAACAGTATAACAGATCTTACCTCACACTAAAATTGTGCTTGAAATCAGTCTGTCAGTCATGCTTGAAAAAGAGGAGATGTTCATGTGATGTCTGCCTCTTACAGCAGCACTAAAACTGTTTGGCTGGACTGATGAAATCTCAGTGTGGCCTGTAATAATTAAACTTTGACGTTATCTAGCTGTAGTGTGTAACTGAAGGTAACTTAGGAAAGCATTAGATCAACTGAAACATCAGATCAACTCAAACATCAACCAGCTTTTGGGGAATAATACGCATGGCACATATACATATATATCTGTCTTATTAAATCAAGACATTGCAGCCATTCTTAAGGGAGGAATAAACTCAAACATGTGAATGTAAATACAAAAAAAGAGTACATTTGGTCAAAATAGTTGAATAAACCCATGAAGCAAAAAGATTAATTAAAACAGCTTTTAAAAATATCTCAGAGTGATCGAATCTTACTATGCCATCTTTAGACTCAAGTACAATTTCCCCCTTTACCTTCTGTGGTCTAGCATTTGGTCAGGTGCTAGACTTCTCTGATGATGGGTCAGAATCAGTTTTATTTATTTAACCTTGTATTCTTGACTGCTAGACATCTTCCCCTGCCCTGTCCCCAAGGCTGTTAAAGATTTGCAAAGTTACTTTAATCAACTTGAAATAATTATCTCAGTTGTTTAATGAAACATTAATTTCCACTCAGTTCTATAGAGGATTCTTTGTGGTGATGTCCTTTTTTTTAATCATCTTGTAGGTTATTGAAGGGAAGCTGGCCCCTTTCCTTGGGAAGGTCATCAAATTTGCCACCTCTCATGTGTATAGCTGCAGCCTTTGTAGTCAAAAGGGATTCATCTGTGAGATCTGTAATAATGGTGAGATCCTGTACCCCTTTGAGGACATCTCTACAAGCAGGTAAAGAACGGGGATGCATGTGTTACCATTACTGTTCCATTTCCAAAAAGGAGTAGGAATGTATCAGTCATGCCCAGTAATTTCCTTCCTCTCTGTGTCCTCTTCTGAGGGCTAAATAAGATATGATGGTTAAATGGATTTTTACTCCAAGGAAAAATTTCCTTCCAGTGCAAAATAACAGCTTCAACTGGGCCGAGACTACAAGAAGGGATGAAAAAGTTAACCATCCACTTACCCAAATAATTTTCTGTCATTTACTGTTTGCTCATTGCATTGAAGAAGAATATGCCAAATGTAAAGAGGCATTTACTAGTATGTCTAGTTTGACCTCCAAATCCTGAAGAATCACTTTTCTACTATACCCTTTTTTTTTTTAATCTGAGTGATCTTGTCTAGACAAGGTCTGTCAGTAGATAGAATGTAAATGCAATTTGTAAGATGTTTTGACCATTCTGTATTATGTTTTGGATGCATTTCTCAGTGTTATACTGAAGTCTGAGGGTATGTAACTGGATCATTTGAAAATTCTCAAGTGTCTTTGAAGGACGGTTTGTATGATTTCAGTGAAAAATGTATACCGTGCTTATGTGGCATTTGCTACCATGCTTGTGTAAATGCTGAGGACTAGACACATGAGGTCATATTAAACACAGTGGCGTACATAATCCTAAGGGATGACTTGTGAATTCTGGAAGCAGTTTCAGAAACTTATTTTTAAAATATCATAGGATAAATCTGTTCTGGAGATGTGGCCTTTATATGCAAGCCTAGTGTGTTTGGGATCCCTAAACATCCAAATTTGTCAACTCTCTTGTGTATAACTTTAGTGGCAGGCCAGTACCCAAGCTATCTCTTCTCCTTCTTTTGGCCCCTGAAATGTATGACAGACTTCAAGCCTGAGTGTGAGAGAGAAGAAAGACACTTAACGTTTGCCTTTCTGGTTCACCAGCTCATAAATAGTAATGTACTTGCAACAGTCAATAGGGAGGAAAGAATACTTCCCACTCCCACCTCACACACTGCACATAGGACCCAGGATATAATGTAAGGTGTAGATGAAGAAGCTGACCAGATATGTGTATGCACTGATTTGCACACACATGCTCACTGCTTAATTTGACTGCTTGTAATGTGGTTCCTTGTATGTGCGAATGAGCCAAATACCACAAGATAAAACATTCATGTAATTAATCTCAGAGAGTTCTTTTCAGTGGATTGTCCAGCTGTGAATCATCAAGTGTAGAATAATCAAGTTTTGAACATGTATGGAGTTGATCGGCCCTTCAACTTTGTTGGCAGTCTGGGAGGTAGCCAAGATTATTTTGTTAGGGCACTCTGTTGTTGTTTTTTTACACAGCCAGAAGAAAATTTCTGTGGCAGTGCAGTCAAGGCCAAGACTTGGAGAGACATTTTTTCATGCTGTTATTTGCCCAGTCCTTCCCTGGGCTTGTTCCAGTTTTTTGTTTTGTTTTATGGTGAAGTTAAAGCCCTGGACATAGCTTAAATGAGGTGTGCAGCAGAAATATGTAAATATTGCATAAGAAAGCAAAGAGATCACTTGCAAATAACTGCTCAGTCAAAAGAAGTTGTGAATGAAAAGGCATTGGAACTAATGTTAAGCCTAACTAGATAAAAATATCTGCAAGAGATTGACCCGTTTGAGAATCTGTCAGTTCTTACGTTTTGTAGTTCCATAATTGACGTCATTTCCACGTTGAGGGCTGGAGAAAATGTGGCCCACAGCCTGCATGCAGTCTCCAGTCCTCACTTCTTAAGCTGCTATCATACATCACCAAAGACCCATACACCACCACCACCCCTACTTTTTATATGCTTTCAGGCTATCTTTGCAGTCTATATTCTCAGCATTGGCAACTGTGACAAGTGGGCCAGATTTCATCTTTGGTGCCTAATTTTGTATGTTCATTCTCAGGTAGATGTGAACACCTTACAGTGGTTTTATTTCTAGGTATTTTGCAGGTTTCTAGAAAGTGCTGCCTTACACAGACTTTGGTGGTAAAATTCCAGACAAGTAGTTATGTTACTGTGTTGTGATAGCAAAAACAATATGCAGTCTTGTATGACATACAACATCGTGTTGGAATTAGTCCCCAGAATGGACGAAGATGTTTAAACTTCATCAGGCAAGCATTTCCCTTCTGTTATAATTGAGGTTTTGTTACAACTAAGCAGTTTTCATTAATAATTATGTCCCCCCCTCACTGGAGGAGGAGGAGGAGCTTGTTAAATCTGAAATGTTGAGTACCTTTCATGTATACACACAAACACAAAATTTTAAAAATGTTTTGAGATTCGTCAAAAAGTTAGTTTTCTAATGCTTTGGCTCTGAATCAAGATGAAAATAAATATTAACTCATCTGCTTTTTGGTGAGTGTAGTGGTGATACCAGCTTTGCTACAGCCCTTCCACATACCTGTATTCAGCTCTGCTAAATCTAAATTGAAATGAAAGTAGTTTTTGTCTTCAAAAAATTGAATTTGTCATAAATCTTCAGCCTCTTAATATATCAAAACAATCCAGTAGTAAAGTGTCCTGATGGGAAGTAGTTTGTAGTGTGTTAAAGATCTTCCAGCGTCACTCCCATTCTCAGCTTTCTTAAATTACCAGTCTGTATGCACCATGGTGTGTGTTTCTTGTGGCTTGTCTGCCAGTCCCTTGAGCTTTCTGGTTGCAAAACAAGAAGCACATCAACTGAGGGTGGAGTTTACTATTTGAGGAGAATGCAAAGCAATGCGTCTCTGGGGGTGGCCTTGGCAAAACAAGGCTGTAAGGGGAGTAGGGAGGGAAGGAGCCAGATAAAGTGATTTAACCATCCTGACAGTGTCATGGAATCCTCCTAGGGGTTAGTGAAGAGGACAGTTTCTGTAGAGTTAAAAAATGTTTTTTCTGTGGTTGTGTTTTCAGATGTGATTTGTCAGGGCTCGTCTGGCTGTCCTTCTCAGAGAAGATAAATCTCAGAGCTTGAGGACACCCCTCCTTAAAGAGCTGGAGTTTCCATTTGCACTGGCCTGTTTGCTTAGCATTCTTTTCTTCCCCCCCACTTTTTCTTTTTGTCAGTCCTTGAGCAAACAGAGCAAATACCTGGATAATGCACTCATCTGGCTTTGAATACACAAATATTACATACCCTTTTCTTCCTAATCAGCGTGACACATTCCTTTGTTGGCCAAATGGTTCCAAAACAAACACAATCATTTCACTTAATTAGCAGGGGTTTGTGGGCTATGCCTGGCAGGCTTCTGACATCCTGTCCAACAATGCCTAACCCCCAAGTTTGCTGTCTTAACACTGGTGTAGAAGGCTTACAAATTCTTTCCTCTCCCCCCCCCATTTTGTTTGGTTTTGTATTTTTTGTTGTTGAAATAAATATTTCTCCTTCGTCTTCTGGGTGTTGAGCCTTTCAGTAGTTTGTATGAAGAATAAAAACAGTAAAATTCAAGTTAGGCATAAGAAGGAATAAGTCTTCTGGTTTTTATAATTTGTGTTAGGGCAGTAACTTGGCTAGGCCAACGAAAAGAGGCCTCGAGCCTGCTAGAAGCAATATTCCCTAGCTTTGTTAAGCTTTGCTCCGCTGAAGGCCAGAGGTAAGTGTATCATGTAATAATTGTTAAGTACAGTAGGAGAATTGCACTCTGTATATTCTTAAGCAAATTAACAGCAATTTCATATGCTTTAAGGATATTGTAGCATAACTTTGCACAACTTTTAGGACTGAGCCCTGATGTCATTGACATTGTTCAGCAAAACCTCCCCCCCCCAAAATGAGTTCTTCGTTAGGAGTGCAAGCATGCAAACATTTAGTAAGAGGAAATTCCAGATTACTCTGCTGGTTAGTGTTGGGAAATCTTTGTTCCCAGTTTCTTGATGATGTGGTTTCTCCTGTTTGGTAATGGGGAAATGCTGTAAAGCTCCAGGATTCTTGAACTGGGATCCCTGGCAGCCAGTTTTCAGTATCTTGTCCCAGCCATCAGTGAAGCTGTCCATCTGCTGAAAAAATGGCAAGCTGAATTGTGTTACCCAGAGGTGTCATCTCTATAATATTAGAAGCCCCATCCCACCAGCCCATAGGGAAATATGTTGGGAGCCCATCTGGCCCTATGGAGCATCAGCATCAGAGCCTGCTCTGTAGTCTGAGCAATTTCTTTCTCAGTAGGGAGATTCTGCCTGCCAGACTGTGCTCCTGTTCTTCACTTTGCTTCATAGGGCCTTCCACTTCTGAACCTTTGCCTGCCTAGACCACACATGAACTGCCATTTTGGGAGCCTGGCTGTTCTTTGTTGTCAGCCATGCCTACTTTCTCTCTCCTGATCTTGGGACCTGCTGCAAATTGCTGACTTCTTGAGTTTCTCACCTCTAGAACAGTGATCCCCAAATTGTAGTCCTCCATATATTTTGGACTTCAGCTCCCAGAAACCTCAACTGCCTTAGCTAATGATAAGTGATTCTGGGCACTAAAGTCCAAAACACCTGGAAGAGCAGAGTTTGGAAAACACTGCTAAAGAGTAATCAACACAAGGACCTTTATCCCTGAGGTTACTGTTCAGCTTTCAGGGTCTCTCTATTTTGCTGTCCTTCTGCATTTTAGCACATGTGTCAACATGTACTTCCTCTGTCTGTGCACACACCCTTTGCACAGGCATTAAGCCCACATGCTCTTGCGAGCAGTGGCTTGCAAAGCAATGCATTTTTATGACTAGATTTTTAAAACGTTTTTCGTAAATTCAGGACACCAGAATGTATAGAAAATGAACGAACATATTCATGTGGGTCATTGACTACATGTTAAGGCACCCTCTTGAATACAGTGTGGTCACTAGTTCTTTTTCCCCTCTGTGGAAATTCACTGTGTGCATGTATGTTCAGTGAATCCAGATCCACAGAGACTTTTTACAGACTATGACATGAACACAGCAGTCTAAACTATGCATAAATAAAGTGGGAGAAGTTAGCCAAAAGCCCAGAGGTGAACCATGCACATGGTATTGTATCACAGGCCATTTCTGCCCTTCACTGTTATAGTGCTATTATTCCATTTTCAACCTCCTGTGGAATTCTGGGGTTTGTAGTTTACTGAGCCCAAAGAGCTCTCTGGCTGAGAATTCTAAATGCCTCTCCTTAAACTGCAAACCCCAGGATTCCATAGGAGGTTGAAAGTGGAATAATAGCACTCTAACAGTGTAGTGCAGAAATGGCCACAGATATTTTAGAGAAGAGGAGAATATCAACCTACTAGCACATAGGCCAGTGCACTATTTTAAAAAAGAAATAACAGAGGTAGGCAAGGACAGGATGGGGAGGAAGGTTAGAATTAAGGAGCAGGTAAGGTGTCAGAGAAATGGCAAGGCAGGGCCTTGGTTGCTCTGTGCAGCAGAGGTCTTCAACGTGTGACATCGCAGGGTGAACCATGCATTGGGTGGCAGAGATGGAAAGGAAGATCAGCAGAAAGAGAAAAAAATAAAGTAGGTATATTTTTCTTTTTTCAGAGTACAAGGCAACCCAAAGGACCCAACTTTCCAATTGGTCACAGATACTTGTAGAGTCACTGAGGACACAGAGCTTGACTGGTCTTATAGGGCTTTGGTCCCAGATTCAAAGTATGGAAATGCCAGTGGGCATATGGAGTTATGTTGCAGAGTTGTCCAAAATTATCACATGGCAAGCAAAGTCATTGTAAGAGACTGCAGAGCCAAAATGTTTAGCTCCAAAAACAGAATTTGGCTTAAAATGAGGCCTGCCCTTGGACCTTGACTAGTCTGAGGAAGAACAAACAAACATTGAGAGAACATTGACTCTTGAAAGAGCAGACATCAGAATGGGTTGGCATGCTTACATATGGTTTAATAAAGGAAAATAGATAAAGAATTTACTGATAATTTCATAAGAGGATCCTTGTTAAAAATCTGACTTAATATAAAAAACTAATATATATGCCTGGCATTGTCCAGGATTCTATTTTCTCATAGGTAATACTTGTTAGAAAGATTTGAGATCTTATGTCTTTAATTCCCTAAACTGTCTTGTCCAGTACCTGTAACCTTTTCCCATATTCCCCAATCCAATCTGTATTCAGAGTTGTTAACATACAGAGGTTGGGTTCCTGAGGGAATACACTGCCCTCCTCCTTCTTGCTGCTAGGCCTCTTCTCCATAGCAATCGGCCCATTCTCCGGCTGCAAATTCTAAAGACTCCTCCCTAAACTGCAAACCCCAGAATTTCATAGAATCTTCTCAGGCAGCCAATCATATGAGGTCTTCACCTGATACAAACTTTGACTTTTATATATATTAGATTATTTAGTTTGATATAAAATTATCATGTCTGATATATTAGAAGTGCTTTTTTTAGATGATAGTTATAAATTGAATATACTTATTTTTATTACAAATGGAACAAAGAGTTTTGAACTATAAGGAATACTAGATCTGTAAGCAACCTGTTTGCCAGTTCATTGGGAGTAGACAAAATATATACTAAGGACAGAAGAATCCATCAACATTAGTAAAACAAAGAAAATAATCTGTCCCCTCTTGTTCTCCATAATGTCCTTCTCATAAAAAGCAATAGAAAAGGAGACCCAGGACTAAAAACTGCAGTGCTTTTGTACTGTACATCAAGGTGGACAAATGGGCAGGGCCAAGGAGCTACTCTGGTCTGCTAGGGACCTTGGAAAGCTGCACTCCCAATATACTCTTTCCTGAAAAATCCTCTTAGAGGGCATGGTGTGCCATTTTGCCATTTTTTTGCCCCCTTTGGGCTATTTAAGGCCCAAGAGAGGTATTTCTTCCAGCAGGATGTGACCCAGAAGTTAAAAGTCTCTAAGTTAAAAATCTCTCTCCTTTGCCAATTTGAGGAGCAAGCAACCCCCAATTCTCCCCCCAATTTACATTAATAAAAGAGAGAAATTTATCTTCTGTTGATTAGTGTTATATAGTATCAAGCAGAATAACGCTCTCATTTCCATAAAAAGAACTGAGAAATAGAAACCAAGACCAGGAATTGTAATGTTCTGTTAATATATATAGTCTTACATGAAAGTCATCTTCTTAATTAGCTTTTAGAAATTATTTTGGGTCAGGAAAGTTCTGGTTAGTACTTGAATGGGAGACCACCAACAAATACCAGGTGCTATAGGCTGTATTTCAGAGGAAGGAACTGGCAAAACCGTCTCTGCATATTCCTTGCCTAAGACAACCCTATGAAATTCATGGGGGTCACCATATGTCATCAGGTCAAGATAACAAGTATTTCATCTTACACATCTTGTCATTATAGAAAACATTCCATAATCTCTTTTTTATTATTTTTTTCTGGAAAAAAGCTTTTTTTAAAGCAGTTTTTCCAGGCCTGGAAGATGGCTTTTATGTAAGGCTGTATATATCTAGCTGGTACAAAGGCTTGAGGAAAACTGTGATTTCCCTGTCCATTGTCTGTATCACCACTGATAAAGAGTCTCCCATGCTCTCATCCATCTCATCTCATCTCATCCTGGTGCATTTTAAAAATGAGGACTTCAGAGATTCAGAGGTGCTTGCAACGCCAACACTGTATGAGTAAGCTAGGCTTATTCTCATCTCTTTGTACCCCTGCAGCAGCTATATGCTTCAGGAGCTAAACACACACAAGGCAATCTTGGGAAGCTCAGTGAGGCTGCTGAGCAATGAGTCTGTCATTGCGTGTATAAAGGTTTTGCCCAGTATCATTTTCAAAGCAACAGATGCTTTCTCTACAATGCCATTGTATTTGTGCTTCACAAAGGGATCTGAGAAGAGGAGGATAAAGGACTATTAATATTGAGCCTCTTTGGTAAATAAGTATCAGAAGAGATGTGTCCAAGGAACACCCTCTTTCTGAGCACAGGTGCATGTCTTTGCCCTCAGATGGTAAAAAGGGGTCAGGTGGAGCTCTAGGGTGTGGCTTGTGCAAGAACAGAGCATTGGTTAAGACTCTGAGAGCATATAACTTTGTGACTCTTTGTACAAATTCTGCTGTAGAGTAGACTGCAGTTAGGTATGGTCAAGGAAGCAACAGCTGCTGACATTTCCCTCTTCTACATGACTATTAAAGGGACAGGCATTTTGCTCTCCTTACTTCACTTGGCAACTCTAGGTGTGGAGAGCAAGCATGGTGTAGTGGTTTGAATGCTGAGCTATGACTGTGGAGACCAGGATTCAAATCCCTGCTCAGCCACAGAAACCCACTGGGTGACCTTGAGCAAGTCACAGTCCCTCAGTCTCAGAGGAAGCCAAAGGCAAACCCCCCTCTGAATAAATCTGGCCAAGAAAACACCATGATAGGTTTGCCTTAGATTTGCAGTAAGTTGGAAATGACTTGAATTCTTGGTATGCTGAATTCAGACCAAGTTTGTGGTTTCTTCTCCCACTTGATTACCCTTTGACTGTAGTAAAAAGTCTGCCACACAAAGTTAACAAAATGTTGAAATGTCATATTCCTTTCCCTCAACCTATAATTGTTCCTTTTTTTGCTCTAAAATAATAAAGATTCCTTCATACAGCAAAAAAACATAAGAACCCTACTAGATAAGAAGAAAGGAGAACTAGTCTAGAATTACAGTAATCCAGATGCAGTAAGTTCTGCTGTAACGTGTGTTTTTGCAATGTAAATTGACAATAAAATGATTAGTTAATAGAGGAATACTATTTGCAGTACACGAACTCTTCATTGGCTAAAACACAATTCTATATTGAGCATTCAAAACTGGTACCTCTTTACATCTCAGCTGTTAAGTGACAACCCCATCTCCCTTCATCTTAACCATTCACTTCATCAACCCTGTGAGTTTGAGGAGCAGGGAAAGAGAGGGAGGGAGCATTTCAAACCCAGTGATGAGATTTTAAGCTGGGATAGGAGTGAGTTGGGTGGATGCAGAGACAGTGTTGGCTAGGGATGAAATTTTAAGTCGGGACAGAAGTGAATGAGGAGGATAGAAGGAGGGCACAAAGTGTTTGGAAAGGGTGAGAATTTAAGCTGAGACAGGACTTAGTGAGAGGAAGGAAGCATTTGTACAACATTTGACTGCTGCACCAAGGTGAGGATTGTCTATGCCAAGCTGTAGCAATTGTTATTAGCTGTTTAAAGTATGGGGGTTTATCTGGTTTTTTTGGGGGGGGCAGAGGCTTAGGCAGTGTACTTTGCCCACCCCTGTCATAAATACTTATGTTTTCCCATGGTAAGAGTCACTATTTATGCTTGTAATTAAAATGTATTCATTCATTAGTGGCTACTTAGTTACCCAATAATATTTTTTGAGATCTGCACCTAACCCTGTTTTTCCTGTAAGTCCTGTTATTTTCATACAGTGCAATTTTCTATAACATGGACTTTTTAAGGAATACAGCTATCACATTATAGGAGAACTTAGCGTAGCATGTAACTAAGGCATGTATCTGAGTAGCCTGATCAGACATCTCCCTGAAAGGGTACAGCTACCACAGAAATCTGGGAATCCAGGTCCAGGACTGAATCTAGGTTTATTTATATGAATTCAGGGAAGTTGTCTGATCAGTTCCTGTGACATATGCATTACTTACAATCTGTTTCAGTTATCACAATACACACTATGTGGGGCTATATTTGAAGTGTTTTCAGAAACTCTGGCTGGTCTGTCTGACTTTCAACAAGGGTTAGCTACAGGGAGCACACAACTTGCGTGTTATAATAGCTCCAGTGGCTCTACGTCAGTTTCTAGGCACATGCAAACCGCTGGTTATGTCCTGTTAAGCTCTATACAACTTGAGTCAAGACTCTCTGAACCAGCTTTCTCCCATACCAGCTCACCCATTTTTTGAGGTCTGCAGAAAGGATCCTTCTCACAGTCCCATGTCCTTCAGGGGCATGAGCTGAGGACTGTGGCGGTGGTGGTGGTTTGGACTTTGTTGGTGGTATTCCTTTTATCAAGGAAAGCTGTACTCATCACCTCCTAATGGTTCTTCCACCAGCAGGCCAAGACCTTTTCATTCAGTCAGGCAAGCCTTCAGTAACTGCCTGCCTGCTGTGGGCACAGGTTTTAAATGGACATGTCACAGGTGCCAGCTGTCCGTGCCAGGCAACATAGTGCAGGGTCAGCAGGAGGCCATTCACAGTCAACAGAGACACTAACAGTCAGTACAGCTTGTCTGTTCATGGTCCAGAAGCAATCCAAAGGTCCAGGAATCCAGCAGGCAACACAGTCAGAAAATCCAGACAGGAAATGAGTAGGAAGTCCAGAGAACACAAGACAAGAGCCAACAACACACGAGCTATTGGGCCATCAAGCTACTGCCCTGTGCTTTCCTTAAGAAGGCTGGAGCCAGCTGGCTCTCTAACCAGCCTGATTAGCTCCTGGTGCACTTTCTTCAGTTTGTCTGCCTTTGAGGCTGCTGTTCACTGGGGAAGCTGAATCCTAGCCCAAGGCAGGACAGACTAGATGTTATTTAAAATATTTTTTGTGGATACTGAGGCACTTTTGGACTACTTCAACTTAAATTATTAAGTTAAATGCTTCTTAATAAGTATGATTTATTGTGGTTCTTATTGCTATTTTTTTTTAAACTCTGTTGGAAGTAGCTTTGGATCTCAGCTCTGTGAGACCTTGTAAACAATAAGTAAAGAAATTCTCTTTTAAAGTTGTCAGGATAGTGGCCATCTTTGGCTACTTCAAGTATGGAACTCACTGGCCTAAGTCCTGTTGTTAGTGCTGACTCGAGTGGATCCATTGAATCAATGGTATCTATATTCGTGTTGACTCAGCAATTGATTTGAATGGGCCTGTGCGACTAGCTGAGAGCCAGCATGATGTAGTGGCTTGAGAATTGACTACAATTTTCGAAACCAGGGTTCAAATCCCTGCTCAGCCGTGGAAACCCACTGGGTGCTATTGGACAAGTCATACTCTCTCAGCCTTGAAAGAAGGCAAAAGCAACCCCCTTCTGCCAAGAAGACCCTGTGATAGGTTCTCCGTAGGGTGGTCGTAAGTCAGAAATGACTTGAAGACATACAACAACAGTGGGACTAACTAACAGGATGTCAGCCACTGTTCCACCATTCAGCTTCACTGACAGCCCTTCTGCACTTTCTCCATGCCATGCATAATTGTCTGTGCCTCTGTCATCCTCTCATTTCCCTTCTTTTTAAGCTAAAGAGCCCCTGTTGTTGGAATTGTTCCTCATGAGGGAGTTGCTCCAACCTTTTGATAATTAGGCTTGCTCTTTTCTGTGCCCCCCCCTTTTTTTTAGCTCTGCTCTGTCTTTTTTGACATGTGATGCCCGGAATTGCATATAGTATCCCAAGTGTGAATACACTGTAGGTTTATGTAAATACATTGTGATATTAGGTGTTTTATTTTCAATTCCTTCATGAATGATTACCAGCACGGGATTTGCCTTTTTCAGTGCTGCTGCAGACCAGGTCAGTACTTTCTTTGAGCTGTTCACAACAATCCCAAGATTCTCTTCCTAGTCAGTCTAGGTCAGACAAGCGGTATATGTGTGATCAGGACTTTTTGCCTCGGTGTACATCACCTCGACTGAATGGCGTTTTCCCTTTTCATGCCCAGTGCACCACTGGTGAGTATGGGTTTATCTGAAAATGCTCATTCTGCAAGAGATCAGTTAGTGTCACAAATGAAGGCTGAAGTCAAGTACATGTCAGAAACAAACTTGTTTACACTCAGTGATGGTTATTTCTAAATCAACATGGACAATAGGTTAGGGCCATTGTGTACTGGGGTTTTAAAGTGTATTTGTAAGTGCTCTTGTCCTTGTGTGAGAAAAAGTGTCTCCACTTGTCAACACATCCCATTAAGAAAAGCTGTCAAATGCTGTATTATTTATTGCACTTGGGGGAGGTGGATTGGTGAAAATGTTGCCAGGATTTTTTTGTAGAAAAGATTATTTTGTGCCGAAACAGCATTTTGCAAAAACTACCATTTTTTTGTATAAACAACTTTCACATAATTCTTATCCCCATATCACTTTTTTGCTGAAAAAAGTGCAAAAGTTTAAAAAAGAAATCCCAGAATGCAGAAAAACAAAAAACCACATTATCGAAAAAGCATAAAAATGTTCTGTGTTTTTCATCCTGTTGTCAGATTTTTACCCCTATTGTATGCTAATTAATCTACTTTTGTGGAATAACTAACTTTCCTTGAAGATGATTGCTCTGCATTTCCTAAAAGGTAATTTGAGAATGAGAAATTGAAATGTAGGTTAACTGTGGAATGGTTTCTGGAACATGTGTGGGTCTGGAACAATATGTGGTGATAGAATTTTAAATGTATTGTTCATACATATTCTTCCTAATATTATTTATCTCGTCTATTCATTTGAAAGATTTCTGCACTTCTGTTCAAGCCCCAACCTCCCCATGGTAGTTCTCAAAATATTTAAAGCAATGAAATGTAAAATACAGTTAATTCAAATACCACAAACATTTAAAGTACCACAATAATAACAAACGTATAGTTCTGTTTTTGAGTTCAGTGCTCATTTTATCAAGGAACAATTTGATTACTGATGGTATGGGGTGCTCCCCCCCAATTGCGTGAATGATGTATTTACTCATAATTTTAAAATCATTAATCTTCTTTCCCCCATGCAGCCCCCTGATTTAATGCATCTGGGTAGCAACTGGCAGGTGTGCTTCACTCTTCCGTAATCCTTCAGGCGTCCATTTCAACAGAAATTCTTGATAAGCTTTTACATTCTCCAGTTGACTGAGGAGAGTGATCAAAAGAGGGAAAGGGAGAGGCCATGAATGAATGCAAAATGACACTCTCATCAATCATTAGTCCCAGCAATTCCCAGAGAATAGTAAATCACTAATGAAAGGGGAATTAGCTTGATAAAGTCAGCATTAGTGTCAAATGCGGATGATTTAAAATTTTAAAGTCACCCCTGTTTTCTTTGGCTGTCATCTAGGCAGGTTGCTTGCATGTGTCCCATTCTAGTGAATAATGGAATGACATGTTTAAATGTGTAAAATCTGTAAGAGACTTCAAGAGTCAGCTTGTGCTAACAGCTGCACTTCTGTATGTTGTGAGACTGTTTAAACCCCATTGGCATCAGCAGTCACATGCAGGATTGCAGCAGAACTGCCCTGCTGAATTGCCAACATACTTGTGAAACAAGTATACAAGCAACTCTTATTTTGCCCTGTCTCTCCTTTCCCATATGGATTTGGTAGGGTTTCTCCATGTGACTGTCTTTCAAGAGTTAGGACCAGAGGTTACAAACCTTACATTTTGGACAGCAGCTCTTAGAATCCCCAGGCCAGGATGGTGATTGGTTTTAGTCCAAGAAAATAACTTCTTCAGGCGACACTGACATGGGGTGATTTATTGGGGTGGGATCATTAAGTGTGTAAAATTAAAACTTGAGTCTCTGTGTAGCAGGGAAAGAAGCTAGAACCCTGACTGTACCCATGTCTGACTTCTGTACCCACAGGTGCGAGAGCTGTGGGGCTGTCTTCCATTCTGAATGCAAGGTGAAGGCAGTCCCATGTCCTAGATGTGTGCGGAGGGAGCTACAGATGAAGCAGAAGTCTTTCTGGAGAAGGCTGAACATGGATGAGAGCCTGGAAGAGGCTTGCAACATGTTTGAACTGTCCTATCAGAACACATGACTCGAAGGCAAAATATGCTGGCAAACCTGCACAGATCCCTTTCCTAGCTGTGGGATGAATGCTTGCAAGGCAACGTAAGGGGCTGCCAAGGGCCAAACTGTTTACTGAGAGAAATTGTCTGATATTTGCTGTTT
The DNA here is from genome assembly GCA_948474755.1 of Ctenosaura bakeri. Taxonomy (NCBI): domain Eukaryota; kingdom Metazoa; phylum Chordata; class Lepidosauria; order Squamata; family Iguanidae; genus Ctenosaura; species Ctenosaura bakeri. The sequence continues at coordinate 179,647 of CAOLHI010000735.1, read as the reverse complement.
GGTTTTTGAGTAGCTGGGGCCAAAGGTATATTGGTACCTAAGAATATTGAAGGCTAAATGGCATCGGTGAAGTTTGTAGTGAGCCAGCTGGTCTTAAGCCAAATGTAGGGTACTTGAAATATTTCCTATCCTTTTTGCATTTATTGTTAGAAGCATCTTATATGTGTGAAATTATTTATTCTTAGGATTCCAAATGAAAACTGGTTTAGAAATAGCAAAGGTAATACTGCTGCTTAAAAGCTTCAGACATAGTCTGGAAAAGGTATTGATGAATTGGCATTTGCAGGCCATTTCCAGCTTAGAAAGATGTTCTTGTGAACCATATTTAAGACTGCTTTCTTCCTCAACCTTTTCCTCCTGCCAAAAGCCAACTCACATTTAGATCCACATTTAGATAAGCATACAAATGTGTAGCAATCCTAACACTCCATATAAGCAAATGCTGTGACAAATGTTGTATTACAGTTATTGACAACTGGAGAAGTTGCTCTCCATTTCAGAGCATTTGCAGCTTTCTGCCTGCACTGCATTTCAATTTCCTAGTAAGTAAGTAATTCACATTCCTGTTATGTCTCACATGTAACATGATAAAACACTGAAATTGATTTCTCTTGATGTTAAAGAATGTACACTGCTTTACTCTTCCTTTGTGATAGAAGAAGACATTTCATCCTCTCTCTGCCACTGTCATACATGGGGATGAAAAGGTCAGTTACATCCTGTCAAAGATTTTACAGGGGCGGGGCCTTTCTCTTTGTTGCTTTTTCGTTTTAGCTTCTACCTGAGATATACATACAAAGAGATGTAGCATATTGTTCTGAGCCACTGTAGAAAAGAAATGCTTCAGTGAACCTAAGGAGAGCCATATCCTAACATGTGCACCCAGAGATTGGGATTTCTTTGAGATTATCCAGTTTGAGATTATGAAGCACAAGCTCCATACCCAGTACATGGTGACTCTAGATTAGGCATGGACCCTTCAGATTTATGAACTCCCCAGCAGTGTCAGAGGGATGGATGGGGATATCCTGTTTCCTATGTCTTAGAATGTGGGTAGAAATCTGCTTCCTTATCTCTGTTTGAGGCCACTGCACATGGTCCTTACCCATGTGCTACTAGTAAAATATAAAAACTTGCCCACCTATTCAGCTATCTCTGGAGTAAATCTAATGGGTCTTGTTCCACGTACCTGGCACTTAGCTTATCTGCATGGATTTGCTCTGACTGAAAGCAGTTTTGGGCACTCAGATTCAACTGCTGATCTTGTTTCCAGGCATTTTCCATCAGATCAATAGAGAATTCCAGTCTTTGCATATATTGAGTCTCTCCATTGGAACAGAGATGTTATGAAGCTCCTGTGCCTTTAAACTAGGGGTGGGAATCATATGACCCTCGAGATGTTGAACTGCAGCTTCAAGCAGCCCTAGCCAGTGTAGTCAGTGGTAAAGAATGCTGAGAGTTGAAATCCAGCAACTTCTGGAAGGCTACATGAGTCCCATCCCTGTTTGGAACAGTTCCTGTATCAAAAGTTCTGTCTAAGCACAAAGGAACAGCAGATACAACTTAATGGAAACTAAAAATATTTCCAGTGGAAAAGTAGGAAAAGCCTACTTTTGTGTTATTTTTTTTTGACCATTTACAGGATGCTCTTGGGCCTAATGTTAAATTAAAAGTATTATTCTTGGTCTCAGATCATTCCATCTCATGTGGCAACAATGGGAAGCTTGGAAGCTTTCAGTTTCATTTTTGATTGACCACAATTTATCCTTATGTCCAAGCCCAAACTGAAATTAGTTTCAACTATGGCTTACAGAAACAAATCAAATTTAAAATTTGAGAGCTGTGTTGTTCCAACAAACCATAGTTATCTTTAACCATATTGTAGTATTTGGGTTAACTGTGTGTGATTGTGTGGTTAAGTGAAAATGGAAGCAAAATCTTCCAACCTTCTCCTTGCGGTTACACTGAAGAAGGAGAAAGGTTGGGGGAGCACACAGGTGAAGGCCTGGGTAGGCTTGTTCCCATAGCAATAGCTTTTTGTTACATCTAAATGCAGGCAAATCTCTGTGACCCTTGAATATCCAATGCACTCACCATGTCCATATTTTCTGTTGTTTCCCAAGGGCATATATATTGATTGATGCAACCATGATTACACATTTGTAGGAAACCAGTGCACAGTGATGAACAGTAACCTGAATCTGCATGTATAAAACCTTTTAGCCTAAGTAGGATTGTTCTCTTGCTTTCCTTCACCTTATGCATGATAGTCTGATGCTCACAGCTTAGACTGTAATTGTATTTAAGGCAACATATATATTTTAAATGGAAGAGACTAACTGACTTGAACCTTAATGTGCCTTGTAATCATGAAGATAAAATACAAACATCTGGCTAAAACCAGAATGTCATAAACCAGAGGTGCAGGAGAGCTGGTACATAACAAAGGCAAGAGACAGGAGGAACATTTAAAACTACATATGCAAGAAAGATTTTCAAAAAAATAATGGCAGAATTGATAGGCTGCTTTTTGTGTTACATTTCTATCATGCAATCCTGTGTCTGCATGTATGTACCTGCATGAAACTTGCTACACAACAAATTTGCATACTGTCAAGTTTATCTAAGCTGCCACAATTTGCAAGCTGAAAGGCAATCCATTGTAAATTTTACTGATTTATTCAGGAACTTTGCAAATTTATTCAGATAACAGATGCGATAGTTGAGAATTGTCCCACTAGAAACATTGAACCTGAAAAACTGCCATCATTATAACTGATGGGGTGGTACAAAATACCTGCAAACAGGACACTGTTTTGTCATCCATCATGGAAGAAGGAAGTAGCAACCAGATGCATGTGAAAATGTAGCACAATCCACACAAAATGTTGACTGTGAGATGGGCAGCAACTCCAAAATGCCTCAAAACAGTTTGTGTATCGAAATATATCTGCTGATGCCAGTTCCTGCTCTTTCAAACTTATGCTAATTCAAGCGTGTCATGCCTTTGCAAGGTTGCTGCTGTGTTATGATTGCTTTTTTGCTCTGGGCCAAAAACCTTTGCAAAGACTACCAAGAGCAAAAAAGCAAGCATCACATTTCACATAGAACATGTCTTGTGTTGATCTAACAAGTCAGCTATGACTTGGTAGATCTTGAGCTGTCATTGGTGAATTTATGCCTGGATGTTTCCTGTTCACACCACAGACAGCAGAATGTTCTGCTCGTTAGTATTGTGACACAGAATAGTATGAAGTACCCCTTAACTTTTGAGACTAGGAACAGCTTGGAGGCAGCCACCAACTCATCTGTTGCAATGGCTGGGGGAAAAGCAGTGGATCGAGTTATACTTGAATACCTAATAATTTTTGAAAGCATAATACAAGCCTACTGTTTCTTACTTCTTGATTTGGTAGTAGGCAGTGGTTCCCTTCTACTGGAAAAACCATAAAGCACCATGCTTTGCGAAGTTGATTGCATTAACATAGTTGAGCCCCTGTTGACATATATAACTAGAAAGGGTGGGGGTGCGGGTTATGAAACAATATTGGTTGTTTACATACCTGTATTTCAAACTAATCACAGGCATCAGCTATAGCAAAGATTTCCATCCACCGATTAAGAGAATACTTTAAAAAAAGGAAAAAGTATCTCTACTCTTTCAAAATCTGCCCATCATTTGTCAAAACTGAGGTGCACCATGCCAGTCTGCTTACAATTAAACAGGTGATTCTGAAGCAAAATTTAACCCACTGTAGATTAATTTACACATTAAGCAACACAGTGGGTATCTCATAGTTATGTGCTGATTATTTTATTACCATTACTGTTTAGTGTACTGTTTGTGGCTTTTTAATTGGAATTTTTAGAATAAGATCTTCACACATTAATGCACAAAGTTTCTTATGTACTACTAAAGCTAAGGTTGCATGTATGCCTCAGAGATGGAGAAAGAGTGATTCATTTCTGTTATCCTTGCTGTCTCAAATTTTTTGAATCCTCATTTTTGCTTCTCGTTAGTATACATTGCCAATGCTTTCTTGTGCCAGAATTAGAATTCAGTGGACTCACCCCAACATGTGCCATTATGGCAATGGTAGGTTTGGGAGCCTGTTTCTGTTAATTTGGACAGCAGAGCAGATTTGCTGTCCTCTGCTGTCCATGGTGGGATCCTCATACCTGACCCTTTGCAAAGCTATGTATAACACCAAGGCATGCAGGGCTGTAATGTATCAACCTTTGACAAGGGTAGGCGAACTGTAATCCTCCAGATGTGACTGTACAGTGGCTCCCATCTGTCCTATCCAGGATAGCCACTGGTGAGGAATACTGGGACCTGCAATTCAGCAAAATCTGGAGGCTCATACTTATTACATTGGAATGGGAGCATTGAAGAAGAAGGGAAAGCAGAGAGAAATGTCATATATGCCTTTCTCTTCAGAGAACTTTGCATTATTGCTAAGTAGAGAAGCACATGCAATCCCTTTCTAGTTGGAAAGGCTCCATGTAGCATACCAGATACCAGTGCTATCCTGATTTAAGGTGAGAAAAATATTTGCAAGGCTTTTACCTTGGTAGGAATTTAAGGTAACAACTTTGTCTCTTTGTTGTCAGCTCTTGAAAAGGAACTTTCCAAACCCTCCCTGGGCTGTAGTATTAATTAATAGAATTAGTTTGCATTCCAGTTCAAGTGTTACCACTCTCTTTCTGGAAGTGGCTTGAAATTAACATCTTTTGCTTCTCTGATTCTTTTTTTTTAAAAAATACCAGAGCTGTCATCAGACAGGAGAATAAGCATTTTCTGATGAATATGTTTTGACAGTGTTACTTGGCACCAGAGATGTCACAGTGGCTTTCTGTTTTTTTCATGGCTGTGATGCTATATCCTGCTTAGCATAAATCTGAGTGGCAGGGATTCAAACTTGAGGTAATTTCAGAATTATTTTGGATGCAGCATTCATCTCTGACTGAGTTCTGTGGATGTTCAATGGCAATAATACATTGAAAGCAGATACAATTGATGCAGCTTTTAGTGCTTATATTTACAAGCATTATTATTATGTAAAAACAGATACGTATCAAAACATTTTTAAAAGCCGGGTACCACATTTAAAATGAAATAATAAAATTGGGGGTTTGCTTTCTTTTCTTTTCTTTTTTTCCTTCTGTGTCCTTTGGGAAACAAACAAAAAATAATCTTAGGGAATCTTTACAGTTTGCAGTTGATCAGTAGATGCTGACTGAACAATTTTGCTGTCAGTTATCAACATGTCTAGTTAACTTGCTAAAAGCTAGTCTCTTATTCCTTTCACCAAATTTAGCTGGTGTGGCTCCTCTGCATAACAGGTAGAACAATTTGTTCAGAGAATTTCATATATGATTTTATATAATGTTTTAATATTTTCGATTCTAAAACATAAACCAACTTCTCCTTCACTTGGAAAAACAGTTGGGAGTAGATTTAGGCTAATCTTCTTCCTAGCATTATTTTTTCCCCCCTGTGTGAATGAAGATGAGCATTTAAAACACTTTAAATATGTGGCTTGGAATGCTGCAGTCTGAGAAAAAAAATCTTTGATTCTGTGAAATGTATTAATTTGCCTTTTTGTTTACAAATTTGACAGTCTATGTGGGAAAGCAACTTTTCACTGTTGCTTGGCAAGACGTTTTATTGCTTTCTGATTTTCTTCTCTGGTTTTCTTGGTTCCTTGATACAGCGTACACTGGTGTCGTTCTTCCTCCTTCTGAGTCTCTTGATCCTTTGTCAAGATCTGATCCTTTGAAAACTACCTGGGAGTCACCCTCCATGACCTCAGTGGGACCTAAAGTATACAAGAAGTACACAAGCCTAAAGGCACAAGATTGTGCTGCTTATTTGGTCAATACTATGTGTACCTATAGGTGGATGGGGAGAACATCCTTGGAGAGCAAATCCTCATGCCATTTCCTGCTCTGACGGGCTCTTCACACAGCATGCTTAGAAGCACTTGCCAAGTTGCACATATACTTCCCACTTTTGTGCATTAACTTTTTTTTAAATTAAAGATAAAAAAAAAATCAGGCTTCTTGACAAGTACTTTGTCACTGTGGATTGCAGCTCCACAAGGCTTAGTTGCTTTTCCTGTGCACATGAGTAGGAATTAAGCAAAACATTTTAGCTGTTTTCAGCGCATAGTGATAACTTATATCAATGGGAGTTTGCAGCATAGAATCCTAGTGCTGGAAGGGGTCTCATGGGCCATCAGGTCCAACCCCCTGCTCGATCTCCAGCTAGAAAATCGCTAGCAGGTAGCTGTTCAGTCCTTTTTTGAAGACATCCAGAGAGAGAGAGCCCACCAATTCTCTAGGCAGTTGGTTCCATTGCCAAATCGGTCTCACTGTCAACAACTTCTTCCTAATGTACAGTTGAAACCTGCTCTCCTGTAACTTAAAAACATTATTTTTACTCTCTGAGGCAGCAAAGAACAAGCCTGCACCCTCCTTTTTGTGGCAGCTCTTGAGGTAATTAAAGAATGCAGACATGCTACCCATCAGTCTTCTCTTCACCAGGCTGAATGTGCCCAGCTCCTTCAAACTTTCCTGATACACTTTCTTCCCCATATCTCTTATCATCTTTGTTGCCCTTCTCTGAATTCACTCCAGCTGGTCCATGTCATTCTTAAAATGAGGTGCCCAAAACTGAATACAGTACTCCAGATGGGGTCTTGCCAGTTTGTTAATAGAAAACTTAGGCAAATAGTGTTACAAGGCATTCCTTTATTATGCAACTGGATAGCAATCATAGGTACCCAAATGGGTCCTGAACTCTGTGAAATGTCCAGAATAAACAGGAAGAGGGTTGCTTTGTACATCAAGTTAAAATGAGGCTTGAAGAAACCTTGTTGAAATAAATTGTGTTGTGCATATAGCAAGAAACTAGTGTGTTTACACATGACCAGGTCAACAGTATGGTTGAACACTTGCCAGACACTGATGAAAGTGGGCAGAAATGGACAGGTATGTGCCTACTCCAATAGTGCATGTGCTAACATTGAAAAGATCAGACAGGTTTGGATTCCTTCTGGCTAACAGTGATGCAGGTTAAAACTGGGATGAAACTGAAGCTATTTGCATAGCTGCTACACAAGGCAGATTTCCTACAACATCACAGAAATATATTTCTGTCTTATGCTACAGCAGGCTATCTAGTTCTGTAGTGCCTCCACTGACCAGCAGTGGGTCTCCAGCATTTCAGTCACAGGTCTTCTTCCAGCCCTGTTTGGAGATGATAGGGATTAGACCAAAGATTTCTTGCATGCAAAACATATGTTCCACCATTGAGCCCATCACTGCCCCGTAGTTCAGTGTGGAAGACACCATAGCTAAATGGCAGAGCACCTTTTAAATTTAAACACGGACCCTGTTTCACTCTTGAGGGCTTCTACTTCAAAGGATCTTGGAAAGATGAAAAATACCCAAATCTTTGGAGATGGGAACTTGTAGCGGATGGCAACAAGTTTAAATGGACCAATCATCTAATACAACATGGCAGCTTCGCTTGAAATACTAGGAAAACATCTCCCCACTTTCACTACTGTTTTCAAGAATGTTTCATACCCAGCTACTAAGATTGTATGAAGACTTCTTTTTAATATTCTGCAGATAGAACGTTTGAAGGGTGCAATCCCTGGCAGACTTCCTAAACAGCCATCCCAACAGGAATGGTTACAGTGAGGAAGTGCAGAGAAAATATATTCTTGATGGTGAGAAATAGCAAACATAGGTGATGCTTCAGTAATTTGCCATTAATCTATTGAGACCATTACTCAACTATCATTTGTGTATATGGTTTTGTTAAACCAACAGGAAGAAGCTTATTTAAGAATGCCAACTCTGTATTAGATACATTCTAATGCAATCTGAAACATTCCCTGTTGTTGAAGTTTTTACATGCACGCAATGGAACACTAATGTGATCTGGGTGCATGCAGATGTGTACACGGATTCCCAAACTGCTTGTGACCTTACCCATTGGTTAGTTTAGTGGAGGGAGCTTAGAAGAATGTGTATGTAGCACAGAACTTGAGAAAGCTACTTCTTTGGATGGCAATAGTGACAGGAGGTGCCCTGCACTGTGCTTGCATTATAATATTGAATGTGTAGACTACCTTGATATCTCTTCACAGTAATGGAAGTTAATGTACAAAAGCAGTTTACTTGCTGGAAAATAGAATCAGATTCTCACTGGAACAGCCTTGGTTAGGCTATCTGATTTGTGAGACCAACAAGGTTTTTTCCCCCCAGTGTGTCAAGGCACCAAACCTACTGGCTACCATTGTTTCTTTCTTTCCTGGAAACTTGCCAGGGACCAGCAGCCAGTGTTTCAAGAACTGGCACAAGTCCACAGGACACCACTTTGAGTAGTACTGCCCTATAATCTTCACACAGCTCTTGCTGTCACAAGAGGTGGACATGACCACTATTTCAAAAGACAGACAGATTAATGGAGAATGAATCTTTCAGTGGGTACCACAGCGATGTGATTTTAAGAACAGTCTAGTTAAAGCAGCATGACTTAACTTGTGTACGGGGTGCTTCCATATGTATTTATCTGTTGCTTATTTGACTTTAAACATTTTAGTCAACGTAATTCCACTAAACGTAGAAACATTTTTAAAGATGTAATAGTAACCATTAAAATTATGGCAGAAATTTGTGCATTTAGTACCATGTACAGTATCAGGTCATTGGGCTGGATCCAGGCTTGTCCTGCCAGTAGGCACATCCCACGGGTGGAGTTCTCTGCAGAGAGAACTCCCAGCAGCAGAACAGGTTGCAGGGGAATTGGCAATAGTTCTTTCCATCTGAAGGATCCCTCAGCTGGTTAAAAAGTCTTTTCATGAGTCCTGCCTTTTGCAGACAGCAAAATCTGCATCCAATAAAATATATAAGCAGAGCGAAACAACATTCATGCCATGTCTTGATTAACGCAGCCACATGTCTTGATTAACACAGCCACAATACCCTAGAGCAGTGGTTCTCAACCTGTGGGTCCCCAGATGTTCAAAAACTTCAGCTCCCAGAAGCCCTGAGCATTGACCATAGTGGCTGGGGCTTCTGGGAGCTGAAGTCCAAAAACATCTGGGGACCCAAAGGTTGAGAACCACTGCCCTAGAGGAACCAGATCCTGTCTGATCGTGGCAGCTAAGCAGGGTCAGCTCTGGCTAATACTTGGTAGATTGCCAATGAACACTAGGTACTGTAGACTATATATTTCAGAGGAAAGAACTGGCAAAACCACTTCTTGGGTTTTCCTTGCTTAAGAAAACCCAATGAAATTCATGGGGTTGCTATAAGTCAACAGGGGACTCGAAGGCATACACACACGCTTGCTTAACACACACTAAGTAAGTGGTAACCATACAGTTTAAAAAAAAATCTGTCAAATGTCCCCTTTTTGTCTTCCTTCTGCTATTTGCCCTGATGGGTTTTGCATCTATCCTGTTTAAAAAAAAACAAAAAACTACTTGTGTGGCTGTTAATTTTCAATGAAAAAAAATTATAATGTTGGGAAAATGGAAGGCAATAGGAAAAGAGGAAGCCTGTGCTCGGAATGGATCAGTTCAATCAAGGAAGCCTTGGCTCTGAGTTTGCAAGACCTGCGTGGTGCTATTAATAACAGGGTGACCTGGGAGTTTCTCATTCATAGGGACACCATGAGTCAAAGCCAACTTGACGGAAAGTGACAACAAAGCTGTTAATTTGGAATGAACTCATCAGCCTTTTTACTAAAGCAATTACTTTCCCCTACAAATAAGGCTGTGCAGAATCCACCCACCCCCAGAAACATACACGTTATCTTAATCGGTTTTTGGAAACTCAACCATCTGGTCCTTTATGACCACTCCACACAGTCAAAGGCTTTCTCAAAAGAATAGTGCTGGTTTTATTTTCCAGATGTTGCGGTACATCTTTAGATGATGGGGGTTTTTTATTTAATTTTTTATTAAAATTTTCAATGAAAAAACCAATTAAAAACCCCCCTCTCCACTTCCAGACATCAATTTTCCCAGTTGAATCTGAGTTTAACATTCCATTCCACATAAACATTCAGTTCCATACATTATCTCTATTTTACAACAATTGTAAACTATTACTTTTAGCTTATATTTAACTATTTACATTTTATCTTTTATCACCTCATTTTGTCTTCCTTCTTTCTCACAGCCTTCTTTTTTTCCCTCTATTTCATTCTTTTATCCAGTTCAATACCTCTCGCCATTCTCTTTCAAAGCCCTGGATTGGCTTATTTTTAAGTGAAAAAGTTAGCTTTTCTGTCGCTACCTAGATGATGGTTTTAATGTTAAACCTAGTTGATCTTGACTAGTCAATCTATGAATTATTCAGTTAGCTAACTCAATCCAAATAATTGGTGAATCAGCAAACATCGGTTAACTAAATGGCCAATAAAACCAGAGGATCACAAAATTAAATGCATGTATCTAATTAGCTTAGCTCAAAATTTAACTTTCTAAATGATCAATCCTTATGTCTTTTAATGTGTTAGGAATAATTGATTAGTCAATCATCATCACAGATCTCATGAAATGATTGTGTTTGGAACTGGAAAAAGCCACTGTGAAGTCTCCTTTAAAGGGTGGTGCACTGTTGAATAATGAGTTCCAAAGTTTGGCACAAGAAAGAGCCATATTGAAAATTTACCTCTCCAGTATTTCGAAGATTGGTTACAACTGTACATTAGTGAAATCCTACACTGTAAAGCAGTTTGAATGTGTACGTTTCTTTGCTTTGTATCATTTCTGCTCCTCCTTATGCTCTTTACTCAAGATTACCTACAAACCTGCAAAATTTTACACTTTTCTCCCAAGTTTGTATGAGAGAAAATACTCTTCATCAACCATTATGTTCTAGCTGCTAACTTAAATCTGACAATAAATAAGATTATTTATTTGAGGAGGTCACTGGTTTTTGTTTGTTGTACTTTGTCATGTGTGTCAAAACATGTTTTTAAATACTGCAGTGGAGACAGTATCTTTAATTTATTCATATGTATTGTTTTGTTTAACTGTAGATTTAAATTGTTTGCTATTGAGTGGATGTGCTTCATTTGTTATTAATATTAATGATACATGTTACTTGTACCAGTCAAGTGAATTAGATTCATGTTGGTTTCTATTTGATATGGGTCTCTTTACAGTGCAGTTTTGAATGTGTTTACTCAGAAGTAAGTCCTATTGCAATTAGTGAAGCTTACTCCCAGGTAAGTGTATATCAGATAGCAGTCTAAGTTATCCATGACCCATAGCTGAGGGCCACCAGTCCTTGTTGATTAAAAGACAGCACTCAATAAACAGCATAATAAAAGCTTGTCATCTCCAGAATATTCTTTACTGAGACACTGTGATATTTTGGCTACTGTACAAATAGGCAGTATGAACCAAAGTCAAATATCATATGAAACCCTGCAGATTTTCATAGGAGATATGTATGTGCTTTTCATACTGAAATCAATGGGATTTCAATGAGTTTCATGTGGTCTGGCTCATGCTCCAGGTAACTGATTCAAGCATTGACTTCTGTCAGTGAGAACTCTCTGTTTGTCCAACTCTCTTCCTTGTCATCTTTCACAAGAGCCAGTGTAGTGTAGTTGTTTGGGTGTTGGACAGTGGGAAAGCAGGGTTTGAATCCCCACTTGGCCATGGAAACCCACTGGGTGATTCTGGTCACACTGGGCAGGTCACACTCTTTCAGCTTCAGAAGAAGGCAAAGGCAAAACACCTCTGAACAAATCTTTCCAAGAAAACTCCATCATAGGTGTGCCTTAGGGTCAGAAACAACTTAGAAGGCACACAATAGCAGTAGTAGTATTTCACGATAGGTTTATTCCTCCAGTAAATGGTAACTTTAGCAGAGCCTAACACTTGTTTTGACATACATGGGTAGCTATAGAAAGTTTTGCACTTCAGCTAGCTGTTTTTAACTGTTAGTTCCCTTTTTCTTCTCTTCTTTGGCCATTCTGCTTTATGGAAGGAAGGAATGATCAATAGTTGACAATCTGGAAATTCAACACATGGTAGAAATAAGCTGACCCTATCCATGAGTCAGGGAAAAAGCAACTGCCAGAGAGCTTACCTTCCACCTTTGCTAAAAAGAAGACTCAGCTCCTACTGCCAGTTACCCTGGGACTTGTTGTGTGTCTTCAAGTCATTTCCAACTTACGGTGACTCAAAGGCAAACCTATTAAGGGTTTTTTCTGGAGCTGAGAGTGTGTGACATATTCAAGGTCATCCAATGGGTTTCTGTGGCCGAATGGGAAATCAAACCTTGGTTTCCAGGTCATAATACAACACTCAGTCCGCTACACCACACTGACTCCGTGGGACTATTGAACTTAAAGGGAAACATAATGGCTTTTGCTGCCAGCTAGGGAATTAAGAGCTACTGGCAGTGTAAGGAACATGCCCCTTGCTGTCCAGGGAATTTGACATAGATGTCTTTCCCTTGCACAGAATGCTATAAGACAACCTCCAAACAGACACAAACTATTCATCCTAGCAGATGAAAAGAGCTGAAATAATAACTTACCTCTAAGAAACAGGTATGCACGTGTGCATGCATGAATGAACTGGAGAATCTTACTGTAGTTTCCATTTGTGGTGCTTCCAGAAGGAGCAGGAGACTTTGGTTGTCTGAAGAATAGGGATTTCTTTGTGTAACTTACTTTTGACCACACTTTAGGGCCTACGTCTGAGGTGTAAATGTGCACACATAGGCCAAGGGAAATGATCCACAGGAATTCCATCTATGATCTCTGGATCCATCGTCACAGAGTGGGAAAGTGGATTCTCTCTCTACTATAAAATACTTGGGGCATCCATAAAACACCACTAACATTTAATTTGCAACAGGGCCATTGCCTCATCTTAACTGTCCTTGAATCAGCAGGGAGACCAACTCATGCCTCCCAGGAAAAGCATCAGGGTAAGGATGAAACCAAGCCAAAGAAGAAGTATGTTTTCCTTCCCCATTCCTTTTTCTTTTTGTGTCATGTCTACCAGATGATGAACCTATGGGCAGGGACTGTTAATGGTTAGAGAATTTTATTTTACAAAGTGATGGTGGTTATAGGTCCTGCTCACTCTCCCCAAATATCTAGCTGATCCACCATTTTAGTCTGAGGAAGACAAGGGTCCTATAAAGTTCTGAATGTCAAGTTTCCCTTGGGGTATTATCGGAAGGAGAATGGGCAAATGGCAGAGAGGAGAGAGCAGTGAGCACTGAAATAATGGTTTATGAGGTTTGTTCCTATGCAGTCCTAGTTGGTATGTGGCACAGTCTAAAATTCCTACCACCTGATGAGTGTTGATTGACCCTACTGTGAAAGGAAGTCCTGGTTTTGTTCTGGTTCCTAATAAAAATCCCATTACAATTGGCATTAAATGAATCCATTGTTTGCAGCAGCTGAGGTTTTTCAAGGGCTTAAAGGATTTGCCAACTGCCTGATTTTGCACTAATAGAAAAAAAAAATGAATTTCTTCCTCCTCTACAGGCTTTTGTGAGTTTCTGCAGTTTTACAACTGCAATATCCACCATCATCACCGTATTCCCCTGCCTCTACCCAAAGAAGCAAATGTTTTACATAGCTCTTCATGAAACCACAGGTTATTGATTTTGTGAATCCACACCATGTCAGTCAAGCAGTTGCCTGCAACTATGGCTGTTGAGCAAGAAAACCCTCCCAACACCACCTTCACATGAAAGCTCAGGCAGGGTTGCCTTTTCTTGCTCCATATTACCTCTTCCAATTATGCCTTGAGTCAGATACAGCCCTCACGGCCACAAACTGCAGCCCTTGAACCCTTCCTGGAGCCAACTCAAACCCAAATGTGAGGTGAGTCATCACTCTCCCCAACATGGTTCAATGCTTCTTCAAAATTCAGCAGCTTTGCCCCCAACAAACCTGAAAACTGCCCAAAACCAAAATGTGGGGGAACCAAAAATAAGCCCAAAACAAAACTGGAGGTGATGCAATGTCACTACTAATCACAATGTGGTCCTCTGGTGAGAGACATGGGGGTAAAAATTGGGCTGTACCCCCCCACAGCTGTCCACCCCTGCTTTAAGTGGTCCCTGGAGTTACAAGTCAGATTGCTACCTCACCTGTGCAACACCAAATTTTGTCCTTGGCAAAAAAAAATTAAAAAATCCAAAAAAATCCAAAGAGTTTAAAGCAAAATCCCTTTAACACAAAAATGTGATCACCAAATTGGAAGGACAAAGTCTAGCAAACTCCCAAGCAGGATTGATTGTGAAGTCAATGGAGCAATCTAAGAAAAGATAAAGTCTGGACATACAGTTTTTCATAAATGGTGACCAGGAAAATGATGCCTGCAGAGCAGCGTGCTCGGCTTGTCCCAAAGATCTCTAACGATTAGCTTTTTTGGTCTGGAGTAACCACTACAATAAGGAGATTCTAAATAGATGTAGGGTTAAGGCCAATAAAGGCCGTACAGTCCCCTTAATCAGCCAAAATGCTAAACTGACCATCCATTTAAAATTTTCCTAAGAGGGTTGCCATCCCAGTATGTAGTAGGTGCAAGGTAAAAACAGGGGCTCCAGGCTCATAAACTGAGACTTAGAGAACCACTTCCTCAAAGATGCAGGCCAAATCCAGCTTTTGCTTGATTTTGGAAGATGGTTTTTGTTAAGTAGTTAGGCCACTGTTCCAACATTTACTAGTAAATAACTGCATGATAATTTAGTGGAGTACAAATGATTGCGACTGTATTATAATGCAAGACACTTGGATTTTTTTTTCTTCCAATGGAAATTAAAAAAAATTCTGACACTTCCACTGTCTTTTTCACTCTGTGCCAAAGGGAGTGTTGAGAGAATTACATTTTGATGAGAAAACAAGGCTTGATAGGAGACATGTTTAATGTTTGACTAGAGCACAATGAGTCATGTGCGATAGCCATGCACTGTTGTTAGCTGCCTGTTTGTTTGAGCCAGATAATTTTTTCTATTGCAACACTTCATGTCTCCTCTTCCATTCCCTGATCACAAATATTTGGCTTGGACAAAAACTTGGAGCAAGCTTACTGATGCCAATTAGAAGTTCTTCATAGCATCTATAATTAAGTTAGGGAATTAATTATGCTGCCACAAAAACAAATGTGTTATAATGACCAGTAGCCTTGGATGTCTTTTGAAAAGGATTAGACAATTCATGGAAGAAAAGTCTATCAGTGATGATTAGCTATGATAGCTCATCCATGTTGATTAGCTATGAAAATATGTTGGCTTCATGTCCTGCTTATGAGACTGGGGAAGAAAAATGACTTCTTAATGAATCCATCAGGGCAATTCTATGTGCTTATCAAAAGTTTTGATAATAGGTGAGTTCTAGACAGAATGTCTGGCTTCAGGTTGCCTCTTCAAGTAGGCGTTATATCCTTCCCACCCTTAGGATACAATGCTTTTCAGAAGTTACTTCCTGGTATGCCTACAAGTAGAAGTCAATTACAATGAATGATACCTGTGGATGGCTCCAGAACACTTCAATGAATTGCAGAGTTCTGTAGTTCATGAGCCAACTGAAGGGCAGAGTGGTGGATTTTATGCAAGTAAGCTGGCTGGCAGCCTGTTAGTGACATACACATGCATAAGTCACACTATGCATGCAAGGCAAATCATTCACCATAGTGCAATGGATGTATTCTGCTGACAGAGGTGGAAGTGGAGTTGTGCATACAGCAGTATTGCACCTTGTGCTTGCGCACTGAGGTTGCACAATGCGTATTTCAGGTGTGTATTTCACATCATGCATTGTGCAACAGCACCAGGCATTGGCATGTGCTGTGAAATATTTCTATTCTGCGTGGAAGCTGTGGAATGCTGGCATATCACATCTTTGAATGCAGATACATACGCTACACTGTGGGTCTGTTGGATTGCAGTCTAGGTATGTCGCTGTACTTGAATTAACTTGCATGTCTCATTTGAATCGACTAACAGAATGCAATAAAATTTGCATGAACCATATTGCTAACACAGCTGTTTTGTGCAGTTAACACAGAATCTCAATGTCAAACATGGTATTTCATGCAGGTCCCCTGTAACATTACTCCAAAAGTCATTTCAAGGAGAATTTATATTATGGCTTTGGAAAGACAAATACCTCGCCTCAGTATACGAATGGATGGAAGATCAGACTGCACTTCTGTTGGTTCTTACAGGCATCTTTGCAGACTTCCGTGTGTGGACACATGTTTGAAGATCTGCACAACATATAGAGAAACGTTTGTCTAAAACATGGACTAACATCTGAATTTGGCCAATCTTGCATATAGATTTGCTTTCTATGTACTTCGCCTTCCCTTTTATTTTGTTATTGGTGCCTTTGTGGTGATGGTACTAAATGTCACTATTATAAAACCTGTTATAAAATTTAATTAGAAAGTGCAAATAAATAAAACATGATCTCACCAGTCTTTTTGTATCAGAGAAAATGATGCTTAGGAGATGGTGCTCAGACTTGGAGAAGTGATGTGGTAATTAATCCTTTTTCTGATCACTGTGTTCATATTTGAAACTGCCTCCGAAGCTGCCCCCTTTCTCACTCAAAGGGCTTCAGTCTATGGTTTTTCATACAGATGGAACTCTGTAGGAAGAAAAATCATTTGAGAAAGGGCAAGGGGAAGCAAGATGTCCTAATGCAGCATTTATACCAGAAGTGGGGGGTGTGCAAATCTGTGGGCAACCTGGGGCCCCAAACCTATTTTTGAGGCCCACAGAATCTAAAGAGAAATGGTTAAAAACTAACCAAAAATGATGTTCCCTGTGATCTCTCGGGGGGGGGGGAGGCATGAGTTGCAGTTTTGCTGAGTGCTGTTTTTCTGGCCCCAGTATTTGATTCCTATTGCCTTGCTGCTTTGCTAATAGTAATTGATGGATTGTTAATTGCTGTGTATTTTAAGGGGTTGGTTTAGGTGGGTTGGTGAGTGGGGAGGATTGGGTTGTTTTTAATGTCTTTTAATGTATTTTAATGTATAATGTATTTCATGTTGTTCACTGCCTCGATCCATGTGGAGAGGCGAGATACAAATAAAATTATTATTATTAATTATTATTATTATTATTATTATTATTATTATTATTATTATTATTATTATTATTCCCAGTTTGGAAAAAATATCCTCTCTTGGGCCTAAAACAGGCAAAGGAAACAAAATTATGGCAAAATTGACTCTCATTGCCCCAGGGAGGCTTTAAAAAAAAGACAGTAAAAAGGAAAGTAGAGGTTCAGTCTGAAGCCAATGTGTCTTTTCTGGCAGCTGCCCACCTCTGCCTTTATACAGATGTTATACAGATGGATAGGCCTCATAATAGCCTATCCATGTCTGGCTGGGTCAGAGGGAGGCCATGGATGAATCAAGAACACACCAAAAGCCAAGTGATGCTATATTGCTCACATTTGCCCATTTTGGAATATTTTTCCAAATTAATGCCCAAGGCTTTTTATCAGAGTCAACTAACAAGAGATTCCTGGTTAGGCCTGGCCATAGTAAGATACAACATAAATACAACATACAACAAGATACAACATAACTTCTAATACAATATAATATGGGATAGCAGCTCTGTCCAGTATATCCATATAGCAAGTGAGGGTGAAGTGAAGAGAAATTATGACCATTTCCGCACTAGACTGTTATAGCACTATTATTCTACTTGCAACATCCTATGGAATCCTGGGGTTTCTCCCGAAACTGCAAACTCTAGGATTCCATAGGATGTTGCAAGTGGAATAATAGCGCTATAACAGTTGTTGTTGTTGTTGTTGTTATTATTTATTTGTATGCCGCCTCTCCATATGGGTCGAGACGGCGAACAACTTACAAATAGCATGTATTTCGAAACATTTCTATACATGCCCCCAACAAGCTGGGTACTCATTTTACCGACCTGCGAAAGGATGGAAGGCTGAGTCAACCTTGGAGCACAGCAAGATCGAACTCACAACCTTGTGGCTTGCAGTACTGGCATTTAACAACTGTGCCACCCTCATTGCACTGAGTATATCTATCTGTAGTAAAATGTTCTTTAAGATAAGGCATAACCGAGTGTTGACCTACTAGAGGGTGAGAAGCAGACGATATAATTCATTTAAAATCTTGGACTGTTAACAATAAGGCAATCTTCATTTCCTTTTACAAACCACGCCTTCTGTTTGTTTGGTCACTAACACAGGAAATAGTTGAGTAACACAACATACCTGATAACACCAGGGAAAATGAGAATTGGATCAATGTGAAGATCCTGGTGGCAACATAATCAGAACTGGGAAACACGCAAAGACATTTATGTTTGCTCAAGGTGGTGAACTGGAACCTTGCAGCCTCACCTGGAATGAAGGAATTAAGCACATGGTAATGACCCCTGGAGAAGGGCAAGGGAATGCCATCATACCATTCAGCTGTTCCCATTTGGCAGGAACTGTCCCAATTAATCCTCTGTCATTTCACTTTTTCAGCTGCTTTTAAGAGGTTCCAGTTTCTCTCTCTGTGTCCCACTTTCTCCCTTTGTCTTCAGCTTACTTCCATTGTTGCAAACTGAGTTCAAAGTGCAGAAGCCGTTTGCATTCAGTTAACTCAGAAAAGGGAGAGGAGAGGAGAGGTTGTAATCTTGCCCTTCCCTGTAGACTCAGGTAAAGCAAAGTGCTGCAGCCTCTTCCTAACTTTTTCATTAATAACTTTTGCCATCTTGACCACATTCTGATGTTGCTTGGCCCCATGTGTCCCACTGTCATCCTTCAAATGCTGGGTCTGTGCTATACAGAGAATGAAAGAGGTAATAAACATTGAGGTTTCATTTAAGAATTTCATCACTTCCTTTGTTGGCTAAAATACTATCAAGGGATCAGTGAAAAGGGCCATGTGGGAACTGGTCTTGTAAAGCCTGAAAAATTCTCCATCAGTCCTGGGGCTATTTCACATGTCACAATTATAGCACTATAATTCCACTTTAACTGCTGTGGTTCTACTCTGTGGAGTACTGAGGTTTGTATTTTGGTGAAGTACTTAGAATTCTTTGTCAGAAAATTCTATGTACTAGTCCCTAATCTACAAATCCCAGTCAAATCATAGTGCTATAACTATGGAGTATGAAAAGGGCCCAGGGATGAGGCTGAAACATATTCTCCTGGGCCTCATCACACTCTGCATAAATACAGCTTCTAGAATAGTTTTTCCTCTTCTTCTTGCAAGAAGCCAGAGAGCTTTCTTGGCTGGTCAGATGTTCACAGAATATTGAAGCCTTGAAGAATGTCCTGGGGCTATTCCCATTGTCTTCTGTTCTACTGAAAGTAGGGTGATCTTTCCCATAAGCTTTTGGTCATCACTTGGTCTCCTACATGTGGGACAAGGCTGCCCCTTATTCCTTGAATCATCATCATCATCATCATCATCATCATCATCATCATCTTGCTTTTTAAGGCTCTCTGTCCTAGAATCTATAGGCATTCCTCCAATGCAGTGCTTACTACTTTAAAATGTACTGTTCAACAGCACCTCCAGCTTTGCATGGAGACTGTTGTGCGGCCCAGTGCTTCTGCTGCCAGCCAAAACAGGGGCCATGGGCTTCAGCTGAAGACAGTGGAGGAGCTCACTGTGTGCCCCCCAAGTCTTTTGTTTCCACAGATTGCAAATGGTGATTGTTCTAGCATCTCTTACTCTACATGTCTCTATTCTGGGACCTCAGTCTAACTCCAGAGCCCATAGCCATAACATCTGGCCAGGATGATTTTAGATATCCCCATTTCTCTCCTTATTCTACATACTGTCCAGCTGGATAAAGAAGGTTGTTTTTTTTAAAAGAAAATAGTGACCTAATATATGCATTTCTGCACTCTGAAAAAAAAGTTTTGAAAAATCACTTTTGATACAAAATGCTTCACATCTTTGAGTGCAGTCCGAGACAGAACCAAGACTTCAGTGTTAGAAATACACATTTAGTGCATATAACATCCCAATTTCAACCTGGGCATTGGTGGCAGGTGAACCATTGTCTGTCAGGGAAGACTGTTCTGGCTTAAATATACCCATGGTTCATGTCAAACTGAGGGAGGATAATCAATAGGGTACAGGCAAGTATTGGTCATGATCAGGTGGCCCACAAATCAAATACAACATTAAAAGGGACCCAGATGCATCACAGGATGTATCCAGCAAATTCAAGGGAGATGAATTTGCATTGAGCATTAACATGAAACCACGTCTAATGAGCATCTATATCCATATTAGTTGTTTGTGCAGAAGCCAAAGTGGACTGAAGCTCACAAAAACTTAAGCTATAATAAATGTGTTAATCTCGGAAGTTTCACATTGTTTGTTCTGTTCATGTTTTTCTCTCTTGATGTGTTGAGGCAAGTAGTTTTTCCAAAGGTAAGCAGGATGGGTGAAAAACTGACACTCCTGAGAGATACAAAAAGGGAGTCTTGTATCCAGAACTGTAACATGTTAATACAGAGCAAGACTCAATTGGATTATTGCATTGTTTTATATTGTATCTTAAGACAAATAAATTGATAAATTGGAGGCAATTTGGATAACCATGACAAAAGTAAAGAAGGAATTTCTCTATCTTAGGGCTTGCTTTATCATGATAATGTTTATTTAGATTTCTTTGCCATCTTACACTTAAGAAAGAGGAGTTCCAATATAGCCTTCCTTTATTATCAAGAAGACTTATTTCCATATAAGCATGAGATAGAATGATTTGCTAAAGTTGATCAAGGACGCTTCATGGCTACAGTGTCAAACTGGAGTGATTCAGGTTTAAACCCAATACTCTGTTTAAGCTGGTTTGCCTCCCACTTCTTCCCCAAAACTGGGCAGTTCAGAAAATAAAATAAATAAAATAAAATATACATACAATTAAAACCATAATTTTTTAAAAAAGACAGTTAAGCAAGTTGCAATATTAAAACACAACTGTACTGAAAGCAGTTTATAAACACACAAGTGAAAAGTACAGCATCCACCATTGAAAGCTCCTCCTCATCTGCCAATCAATTGCCCAAGGCTTCCTGAAACAGAAGAAGGCTTATCCTGCCTGGAAGGGGGTTCCACAACTTCGGAGCAGCCCCCAAGAAGGCCAATTTTGTGCCCCCATCAGAGGTGTTGCTGCCAAGGAGCCAAGGAGAAGGGCCTCTCATCAAGGTCTTATACTCTGGGGAAGGTCACATAAAGGAAATATAAGTGGCATGGCATTCTGTTACTTAAAGTGTCATAAATTAGACTTAGGACATCGTAACTCCTCAGTATTCTCATGCAGAAACTATCGCCATGACCACAAACAGATGCATAGGGACAGTGGGGCGATGGGGGCGGTTCACCCTGGCAGCAATGTTTTTGGGGCATCCCAGCTCATAGCCACACCAACATGCATCACGGCCACGCCCCCACACACTGTAGCCATGCCCCCTACACATGGTGGTCACACCCCTGCACTGTAGCCCCACCCCTCCCACCCCCCTCCATGCACCCCAAGCTCTGCTGCTGACCACAAATAAACATGAAACCCAGATTAAAAGCCAGTCAACCTTCCTGAACAATGGAGGGCTGGTGCTGCTACCAAGTGGCATACTTCAGCCTCCTTCTGCCAGCAAGCAACCCATGGACTCAAGCCATATAGGAGTCTACTTTGGTTTAGAAAAGGAGGGCCTCTGCCTCTTTAAAACAATTACATGTCATCATCCTGCCTCTTTAAAACAGATCTAGGCTATCATGATAAGTTCAAGAACAGCTACTGAAGCTACATTTGTGTAAACCTGTACATGAAGTCAATACCTAGCTATATAGCTGGGGTTTCAGACCTAGGCCATTTCTGCACTAGGCTATTGCAGTGCTGTTATAGCCTCTGGCCCCTCCCTAAACTGCAAACGCCAGAATTCCATAGGATGTTGAAAGTGGAACGATAGCGCTATAACAGTCTAGTGCGGAAATGGCCCTAGATGTTGTGTGAGTGACCGTTAACAGTTTTAGCAATGGTTTCAAAATAGCATCTGTGTTGTGCCTATGCCCACTGAACCAGCACCCGTTCTAAGATAAGTTTGGCTCAATAGCTGGAGATTTCCTAGTAGCTGAGGAATTAAAAGCTAGCAGATTAAACACCATCATGTGCAAACAAGCCTTTGGGTATGTGCTCGGGGCATATTTACGCTACAGATTTGAACTACTTTAACAGTGATTACCTTCAAGGAATGGATGGTGGGTTTTTTTTAAATAGAGGTGGTTAGGGGAGAACTAGGAAACAGTACCCCTATCGTCTCACTAAATTACAATGCCTTGGATTTGGCAGATAGAAAAGATGCACAAAGGTTACAGTAACGTAAAACTGGTAGATGGTTACTGCAGACATACCTTCAGAATACACTAGATGAAAATCATCAGTGCAAGAAGGGACATGATAATAGCCTTCAGAAACTCAAGAGCTTTTTATATGTTTAATAACATGTGTCAAAAGTCTGCTTTTGAAAAGAATAACTTTGTACTTTCTGAGTAAGAATAGGAAAGCAGCAGGATGATCTTCAAGTAGGAACCTGCAAGGAGGCTGGATTAAAATTTGCAGATGATAGAACAGTTGCAAAAACCCTTTTATCAAACTTAGACAGCTTCTTGCTGTTCCTCAGGGGAAAAAATCCAAATTATTTATTTGTTTATTGTTTAAAAATGATACCTAATAATAAAGGAATTAAAATGGCATCCCTCAAGGATTGGTCTCCTAGACAAATTGCTGGGTTTTTTTGATCTGTGTGTTTCTGAAGATGAACATTAAGTGTTGTTTTATGATATCAACCCACTGAGATTTTACTTCCAACCACTAACCTCTGGTGCATAACAGTCTTTGGGGATAGAAGTAATTTATATACACCACGATAGGAAACTTCACAGCCTATTTTTTTGTGACCAAAAGGACCGGCACTATGTGGAATGCTATGTAACTAATGACTTTCAGAGTGGGTGTGTCTGCATGAAATATGAAAATATGAAAAGCTGCCTTCTGCTTTCAGTATGGTGGAACCTGCAATCCAATGGAAGGTGCTGACAATTCTGGGCAGTGGGTAATCACTAAGCAGTGCCTAAAACTAAAATTTAGTCTCAAGCCAACTGGAATAAGTATACATGGAAGTTATGCCCACTTGAAAACAAGAAATGAGATCTTTCCTTGTAGGCTGCAACATCTAACTTTATGATGATGGGGCTACACCTGCAACAATGAGCAAGTGGACGGTGTCCAAGGTTATCGTCTGCAGCGGCAGCTCCCACCACATAACAGTGGACTGCACAAGATTTCCTGTTGCACATTAGGGACTTCTGCTGCACATGGGGGCACAGAGAAAGGTGAGGAGATTTTTCCAGGAGACACAGGGCATCTATGACTCTCCACTGCCTTTCATTCTAGTGCCCCTTGGTTCTGTTGGGAGCTGTTAGTCTCCCTCTACTTGGGCTGTCATGGCACAAAGAGCAACCAGTCAAAGTGTCCAGTGTTGCATATTATTACCAGTGCACAATGGTGATGCTGCTTGCTCTGCTTATGGTCTCAACAGCACAGCTATGACAACACTCCCATTCCGGGAATATGGATGTTGCGTAACTCCATATTTCTTGATTGCATACGTTGGTTTATGACATTGTAAATTCCCAACAGAATACCAGCCAAGTTTAGCAGGCCTAGAGCAGAATATGCTAGCCCTGTAACCTTCCTGGGGCTTAACAGACTACCAGAAATGCTCTCCAAGAAACCAAACAAAAAGAGAAGTGGTCAAAAATTCATTTCTGCTTCTGAAGAACTGTTGTTTCTTTATGTTAAACAGTGCAGGGAAGATAGACTGCAGCAGATTTAAAAGTAATTTGGAACTGGAAGTTTTTAGGAAACAATCTTTTGGGGGGCTGGAAACAAAAGATCTGGGGATCTGAAGGGGTCAAGGGCCGTAAAACCAGCCCTGAGGACTACACACACCCCAGGGACACACTTTGCCCACCCCATTTCAGACCCTGACCCATACAAGATCTTAATGGGAGTCAATGGGGTACTTGCTTGAGAAGTGCTTGCATGTGCCATGCACTTCATACTTCTGTGATGCTTGTTGAAACTGGTGAATTAATACGTTAACATGCAAACTATTCAAAGGCACTCTCTGTCTTCAAAAGAACATGGTCTTGTAATGCTTACCCTGAACTCCACAGGTGGGGGCAGGGGAGTTGGAAAAAGAACCAGTCCACTGCAAACATTAACACAAACTTCCCCACCCCACAAATCAACAACAAGTTATATGAAAACAAGGCCTGCTACATACAGCAGGTACTCATGAAGCTGTTTTATGTGCATGTTTTAAAAATTCAATCTAAGTCATAGGCAAATGTTTGGGCACAATTCAGGGAAAGTTAAACAGGTTGATATTCCATTGATTTATAAGGCAGAATTAAACTTATGTTTAAGTCATTTCTGTTGTAATTAGTGGGGTTTAAACATGCTGCCCTTTGTCTGATGTGACAGAGTTCTGAGGTGGGTGGCTATTCTGGAAACCAGAATAGCTCCTCAGGAGAGAAACCCAGTCCCATAATGTGTGGGAGGGGCTGGTGGCTGATTGGAAAAGATATATAAAGGCAAACACTGATTGTGTTTTGCAGTCCTTCGGGGAGAGTTCTAGCCAAAGGAGCTGTGAAGTAAATTTCCTCAGTCAGCCAGGGAGGGTGACTGTGTGGGAAAGGTTTAATTCTCATTGGAAGCCTAGTTAGAGGCAGAAGAATAATTGAGCCCTAGTAGAAGCTAATCAGGGAGTGTGATCCAGATTGGGTGTTGAGACTTTGGTGAAAATGTAGCCAAAAGGCTGTCTGTGATACTTCTGCTTATATGAAGGTTTAAGGATATAAGAGAATGATTTAAAAGTACTCTGAGAAACTGTATTAATTTTGACCTGCATATGAACTCCAATACTTTGTTCTGTGTTATCTTAATAAATATCAGTTTACTTTTATAAATACTGACTTGGCTGAGTAGTATACAGTGTTGAAAGTAACACATGCTACCAAAGAACTATTCAGGGGTTGTAAATAATGTAATTTGGAACTGGAAGTTTTTAGGAAACCATCTTTTGGGGGGACTGGAAACAAAAGATCTGGGGATCTGGAGGGGTCAAGGGCCGTAAAACCAGCCTTGAGGACTACACACACCCCAGGGACACACCACAAAGGTGGTGTTATAAGGGGGACGGCAGAGTTGTGTAGAAAAGTCAGGGCACCTTATCAGATTGGGGAACTTCCGTACCAACCTGAGAGAGAGAAAAAAAGCCCCTGTCACAACTGATTTTTCTACCCCACATGATAAGCTGTGGATCGCAATCCAACAGCAAGCAGGGAACAGAGTTGGAGCTGGTCAGGATTGTTGATGACGTGTGAATGTGGCTGCACATCTGATGCCTTAAAGCATAAAAGTCCTAGGATTTATCGACATTAGCTAATTATAGCAGTGCAATGTCACTTTAACTGCCATTTCTCCATTCCATGGAAACATGAGCTTTATAGTTTCATGAGGTTCTTAGAATTCTCTACTGCAGAGCTTCTCAGGCCATCTGATATGTGGGACGGGCAACTTTCCCCTGTGTAATGTGCCAATGACTGACCCATTAAGTGCAACTCTTGCTTTCTTTTCTGGTGGCTGATGGTGTATGGACCAGCCTTGCTGAAAACACATTCCTAGTAAACCACATCCACCTCTTCTGCAAATATCAAGAGTGCATAAAATGCAAATGAGCTGCAGCAGGTATCTCCTCCCCATCTTTTCTTCTTTTCTTACCAATTAGTAGCATAGATTATCAGTTTTTGCTGAAGTTCTGTCTGCTTAGTATAGCAACCAAATCAATACTCCTGTGAAGACACTGGAGCATTTTGAATGTTGTTGCAGTCAAGATTTTTAATGCAATACACTGCTATCACTATGTCACCTGTTGCCACTTATTTTTTGCATACTGTATTTGCTGGTGTATAAGATGCACCTTTTTCTCCCCAAAATAGCCCGTAAAAATGGGGTGCGTCTTATATGCTGGGTGCTCATTGGAAGTCCTTCTTTCACCACCGACCCCGTGCTGAGGCTAAATACATATGAAAGGAAGGAGGTGAAAGGAGGCTTCCCCGTACTGGTTTTGCCCCAGGCCCTCTCTTGCCTTTTCTAGGCATAAAGAAAATGCCTAGAAAAGGCATAGAAGGGTCTGGGGGAGCCTCATGCTGGCTCTGGCTCTTCCCCCAGACCCTCTCCTGTCTTTTCTAGGCATTTTACTTATGCCCAGGAAAGGCAGGGAAGGGACTGGGGAGAAGGAGCACTGCCTCAAGGCCTCCCTAGACCTCCCCTTCTCTTTCCTATTCATTTTGCCTTGGTGGGGAGAACTCCCACTAAGGTGAAATGGAAGGGAAGGAGGAGGGGGAAGGCTTGCTGCTATAGTAAAAAAGGTTTTCCCAAAAAATAACCGTCAACAATGGGATGCATCTTCTACGCCGGCAAATATGGTACATCTATTTGCCCACATGCATTTAAGTGACAGGCTTTTCCCATGAAACTTCCCTCACCTGCTGAGATCCTACTTGTGTCATCGTGCTTCCCCTACCCCTCACTGTATTACTCTTTACCAGGGTTGTAGCTATGGGAGGGGGTAATGAAGACATTGCCTCCCCCAAATAAGAATTTCCCCACCTTAAATAAAATTTCCCCTCCGTCCTCAAATGTGTAGCATCGCAGCAACTTAAGACTTCAGTTTTGAGCATGTAGAAATACAGTTAAGCATCAAGAGAATAGGGTCAGGCAAAGATGCTAAGGGAATGCAAACACAGCAAGTATTTTCATTCTCTACAATGCTACAGATTGGGAGACTAATGGAAAATTTCATGAGGGTGCAGAATTCTTATTTGGGAGGCAATGCCCTCCTTTTGCCTTCCTTCATAGCTACTTCCCATTGGCATAGCACAGTAGCAGTTTTCCCACCACATAGTAGCACACCCAGGCATACAGGTTGGAAATCACTGAATTAATATGAACAGTGTGTGTGTGTGTATCATGCTATCACACCGAGACCAACAGTACTGGCTGTTCCATTTAATTATTTTTTTTATAAATATTTTTTATTCAAGGCTGCTCCATTTAATTATTGACTTTGTAGTCACTCTGTCACTAAGGCCACTAAGAAAAGTAGCAATGGTGTTTTCTTACCTTAATGCAGAGGAATGTGAACACAACAACTGTTAACAGTTCTAAGTGCAAACTATTGTCAGTGTCTCACTCTCTGCAATGCTAGAATTTTGGGGACTGAAGGAAATTTTTTTTTGGGGGGGGGAGGCCAGAATTCTTAGTTGAGGGCGGTGCCCTCATCTCCCAACCCTGTAGCTATATACCTGTTCTCCCTTTCATTTTATTTTTTTAATTTTATTCTTGTTACTATTTTCTGGAAGTTGTCTGACCTAAGCCAAATGACTTTGCAGCTTGCAAAGTGCCTCTCCTTCTCTTCTTGTCCCTCCAACCCAAACCTTACTCCCTCTTTCTCTCTCTCTCTCTGTCTCCCCTGCTTTCCCCTTCCTTCCTCCCCCCACCTTTTTTATTATTTAGTGGGCTTGCTGATTAGAAAAGACCCAAGCCCCCTGTCCTTTCCTCCCCAACAGCACGATTGTCACCGCCAATTAGTGCATTGTTCGGGTACACAATGGAGCCATAGCTGGGGGAATGGGCTGCCTTTGTGCTTCTCCAGTCGGCCGTGGGGGCAGTCAAGATTCATTTAGGGCCTTACACAACATGGACAAAAAAAATGCTACCAGAAAAGTAAAGAAAGAAGGGGAGAAAGGAGGCATCTGAAGAAAATTTGGGGGCGGGGGAGCAATGGTGGTGGGAGGGGGAGGAAAGAGGGAGGGGAGAAGAAACAACTAAGATGGAAAAAGAAGTAGGGAGAAGTCTGCTATTCAAGGGTGAGGCCATCCTCATGAAAGGCCCAAGAGGCAGCCTGGCATTGAAGGCTCCCCATTGGAACACAAAAGGGAACTAGAGCTTAATAGTAATTAGTGGGCTAACTGTGCAAAGAACATTGTCCCCCTTTAGCAGATTGTTCCAACTTTTCCTCTCCTCCTGGCTCTGCTAGAAAAGAGGGGGTGGGGTGGCATGGGGGAAGGAGAATGAAAAGAAATGAAAGAGGGGCTGGGAGGCAGGCGCGCTCCACTCCCCACCTCATTTTGCAAAGACCAACACAGCCCCTCTCCTCCTCCTCCTCCTTTTGTTTGACAGGTAAACTGGATTTTGCTTGTGCTGGCTCAAGCTTGTGGCCGTGAAAGAGGTCTCCAGCCAGACCGTGACATTTGGACAGGTCCAGTTTTGGGAAAGTTGGATGTTTTCCTTGTTTGGGGAATCTTTAAGAAAAGTGTAAACACTTGGGTGGTGGTGGGAGACTACCTCTGTTAATACCTACAAGACATTGATTTTGATGGAAAAGGAAGCCTGCATGTGCTTGACTCTCTCCCACAGAAATCAATGGGGCATTCCAGGGCTTAACTTTGATTGCATTGTGCCTGTGGCTTTTAGAAACGGTCAGTTGGGGGCTTTAAAAAATTTTTTTTCCTCTGTACCACATAGGCATCTTCAAGTCTCCTGTTGACTTATGGTGAACTCATGAATTTCACTGGGTTTTCTGAGTCAAGGGATACACAGGTGTTTGGGCATGGCCTTCATCTGCAATACAGCCTAAATCAGTGCTACTCAAAATGGTAGCACTGGAGTAGTGCTGGTTTCTGAGACATTGGCTGCCCTTACTTAGTGAGTTCCCAGGAAAGAAAAAAACAATTGTAGTCAATGGAAGCAAATATGATGGGAGCCCCTGGGCACATCGCGGAAAAAAATAATTGCTAGTGCATCACATCAGGTACCCTTGGAAGTACTTATAGCACCTGGTATTCACTGGTGGTACCCCTTCCAAGTATTAACCAGACTTGACCCTGCTTAGCTTTCAAGACCAGATGGGATCTGGTGCCTTCAAAGTTTTTTAGCCTGAATATTTCTTGATTTGCGTGATTAAGAGATAAAGGAATGCATCTGTTAGCCTCCTTGTCTGCTCAGGCATCAGCCCTCACCTTACTCTTTCAGGAGGGGCAGTGATAATCCAGACTCATTTGGGGAGTGTAAAATGGAGGACCTCATGGGGTTTGGGGCTTCTCACCTCCATTCCAGATGGGCTTGTGACAAGGTACAGCCAGATCTCAATACAAACAGAACACCTTTGAAGATCAAGGAGACTGCCTTACTAAAAGCCTCATGGAGGGATTGCAGAAGACAGAGAGCTCTGAGATAACACAGATTTTATTACAAATTTCATCCACCCATCCATACCCTCCAAGATTTTGCAGACAAAAATTAAGACACGTGTGAGGACGCATCATCAGTGTGTCATTAAGATGGCAAAAATTGTTAATAAGGATGAACAGAAAACCTAGGAAAGGCTGCAGAAGTTTGTTTTTTCCTTAGCCTGCTGGGAAAGAAAAGACTTCCCCATTCTCTCCTCCCCACTTACCCCTGAGTTAACTGACTACACACTTTTCCTCTTTAAACTCAGTTTGCACCAGTTGAGAACAAAAGGGGAAAATGGAAGAAGAAAATGGGACATTTTAAAAGCAGATTAAGAAAAATGGAATGACAAATAATTGGGAATGTTCATCCCAAATTGAGCCAATTGGAGAGTGTGAGCTACTTACTGGATCTCAAGCCTCATATGCACAAGCAGCAATTAGCAGATGGCTTTTGAAAACATATGTTTACAATACAGCATATATGAGTGGGATTGAATGGCAAAACAGACCTCTCCTCGGAGGACAGTGACAGATTGCCACCACCCCAAACACAGCAGTCCTCCTCACCTCCAGAATCTTCCCCCATTGGAAGGATTCTCAAAGGGTTGCCCATGAGAAACCTCCTCTCCCTTCCTCTCCTCTCTCCCTTCTATCATAGAATCATAGAATCATAGAAATGTAGAGTTGGAAGAGACCACAAAGGCCATCCAGTCCAACCCCCTGCCATGCAGGAACACCCTCAAAGCACTCCCGACACATGGCCATCTAGCCTATGCTTAAAAATTTCCAAGGAAGGAGACTTCGCCACACTCCGAGGCAGCAGATTCCACTGCCGGACAGCCCTGACTGTCAGGAAGTTCTTCCTGAGGTTCAGGTGGAATCTCCTTTCCTGCAGCTTGAATCCATTGCTCCTTGTCCTGGTCTCTGGAGCAGCAGAAAACAAGCCCTCTCCTTCCTCTACATGGCATCCCTTCAAATATTTAAACATGGCTATCATGTCCCCTCTTAACCTTCTCTTCTGCAGACTAAACATACCCAGCTCTCTAAGTCTATCCTCATAGGGCATGGCTTCCAGGCCTCTCACCATTTTGGTTGCCCTCCTCTGGACTTGCTCCAGCTTGTCAATATCCTTCTTGAATTGGAGTGCCCAGAACTGGACACAATATTCAAGATGAGGTCTAACCAAAGCAGAGTAGAGTGGTACCAGTACCTCCCTCGATCTAGACATCATACGGTACTCCTATTGATGCAGCCGAGAATTGCATTGGCTTTCTTGGCTGCCGCATCACACTGCTTGACTCATGTTCAGCTTGTGATCCATTAAGACTCCTAGATCTCTTTTGCATGTACTGCTATCCAGCCACGTGTCCCCCATCCTGTATTTCTATATTCCATTTTTTCTGCCTAAGTGTAGGACCTTACACTTCTCTCTGTTGAATTTCATTTTGTTAGCCTTGACCAGCTCTCCAATCTGTCCAGGTCATTTTGAATTTTGATCCTGTCCTCTGGCGTATTAGCAATCCCTCCCAATTTGGTGTCATCTGCTGATATAAAATTATTTTTGTGATTTGAACTCACTTTGCAGCAATTGAAGTAAGCTGAGGACAAAGGGGGAAACTGGGAGGAGGAAAAAGAAACTGGGACATTTTATAAGCAGCTGAAAAGCAGGAGAGAAGATTGATGAGGACTGTTCCTGACAGATAAGAAGAGCTGGAGAATATGCCTGCCTTGTCAGAAGTACAGCTTGAGGGCAGGAGCACTGGCCTGTCTTATAATAATTATAACCTCTAAATGAAAATAAGACAAAAGTAGCATCCTTTCTGTTGGGAATTGAGAGATTTTGGTAATGAGACTCTCAATCAGCAGAGTATCTTAGTAATTGCACAAAAATGGAAGTTGAACACATTACCAGTCCCATTTCTGTCACTCCACTCCAAACACACTTAATCTAGCTCAAAATAAACACAAAAACAGCTGGGTTAAAATATAAAAGAGTTTACTCACAAAATCTTGTGCATAGTCTACACAGGTTCAATTCTTGAAGAAGGCAGGAAGAAAATTAAGCACTCACATGCTTGCTGAAAATAATCCCTGTTAGGAGATCTCAGAGCATGCTTTCAGGACAAAAGGCGAAGGCAAAAGTAAGGAGTAAGATGGCAAGAGAACCTTTTTAAGAACAAAGAATGTGTATGTGCTGAAGGAAGAGGTGTTGACCAAAACAAACAGGAAGTTTTCTCTAGGCTATCTCTCTATGCCTACAATAAACGTGCAAACTAACTAGCCACTTAATGAAGCATGCAAAGGTTGCCACTGCCAACACTTTTAGTGCAAAGCACAAAGTGAAAGCATGCCTTATCCATAGGTATGTCCTTTTTTTAGACTGGGTGAAGTCCCTCTAGCCCAAGGATGGGGAACTGTGGAGGTGGTAGGGGTGTCCTCCCCCTGCCGACTGGCTGCATTTCAGTGTACCAGAAGTGATGTTGTGCCATTTCTGGATGCTATTTTGGCCAGTTTTCAGCCTTCTCTTGTTTTGAGAGGGGTGGGAGCTCTGGAGATAGGGAAAGTTAATTTCCACATTTGTAAGCTGTTTTAGGTCAATCGGGCTAGTTCTCATGCCAAAAAAATAAAAAAAATAAAAATCTAAAACTCAAGCCTTAGAGCAGGTGAGTTGTGGTTGTTGCGGACTCCTTGCTGAGGGGAACAGAAGCAACAATCTGCAAACCTGACAGGATGAATTATGAGGTGTGCTGTCTCCCTGGGGCCAAAATTCATGATGTAACTGAGAGGCAAACGAGACTGGTCAAGCCCACACACCATTACTCCTTACTTTTGGTTCATGTGGAAACCAATGACACTGTAGAGCACAGCTTTCAGGGTATCACAAAGGATTATGAGGCTATCATTAGGAAGCTGAAGGACCTTTGTGTACATGTTGTAATTTCATTTGTCCTCCCTGTTGAAGGACATGGCCCACAAAGAGAGAGAAGAGTAGTGGAGGTGAACAACTGGCTCCACCGATGGGAACAATTTGGCTTCTTGGACCATGGTCTGCATTTTCATTTTCACAAATTGGATCTCGGAGCTTTGGGAAGCTTCACAAGCTGTACTTTGGGGTCCCCAGAGCCATCTACAGACTGTCAGCCATCCTTTGCCCACCTCTACTATAGCTCTTTCTGCTCCATACAAAATCCTCCCCACCCCACCCCAAGTATCCAACAAGGCCTGGGAGCGACTGGGGAAGGAATTGGGAAGACAATTCAGATGTTGAAGATGTGGCTGCTCAGGGCTCTCAAGGGGAGGAAAGGCGGGTGCATTCCATCTATGAGTGCGGCATTCTAACCCAAGCTGACACCAGTTGCTTTTTCCTTGCATTGTCCCCCTCCAGTAAGCAGCAGCACCATTGAGAAGCTCTCCTGTGGTTCGACAACTGCTGGAGTAGAGGAAGGACACAAAACTGTGTGTACAGAGAGTTGCACTCTGTTTACTCCATGCAGGACATTTCCTAATATGTTGGACTTCCAAGAGAGTCTCTAACACTTAGCAACGAGTGTGTCTGAAAAGTACACTAAAGTTCATGACTTAGAGTATAGTTTTCAGACACAAAATGGTTTCACACTCCTCACTTTGCAGTACAGTCAGATGTTCCCTAGAAGGCTTATGAAGGGTCAGGTCTCTTGTGAGGAATGAGCAGCTGATATTTAGAGGTGCTTTTTTTACTTTCACATAAGCAGGCAGAGTGGTTCCCAGCACTTAGTAGGCACCAGCCATTAAAAGCCATCAATGCTGATTTACGCATCAGCTAGCCACCAGCACCCATTAAGAAAGCATCTTTAGCAACTGTCTATAGAAGAACCAAGACAAAAAGATATCTTACTACCTAATGGTTATAACACAGTCTATTTAAACAGTCTGACTGCCATCCAAAAAGGCATTTGAAATAGCATAGAACCTCTTAAATATCAGCCTGCTTTAAGTAAATAATGCATGTTCCATAAAACATGTTCTAAAATACACAATAGCTTCTAACACAATGGGCCCTAATTGCTTTGAAGGACCCATTTAGACCATGTTGAATAAATGTGGGGGAAGGGAGAAAGTTTCTTCGTGTGCGCTTGTATAATGCACAGATGCATTGTCTGTCATACATTCATATTTACACAACAAATACTGGAGGACTTGGCTTGACCCAGAACAATTCATCACTGCAGTTTTTCAAATAAGACTTCACTTTATGCTTTCGGGAGACTATACTTAACCAGACACATACGTGTACACATTTTAAAATAAGTGAAATCTGGTAGTTCAAAATAGTACAAGGGGCAAAAAACCAGACTTTGGAGGCAAGGGGAACCACTTGATGTGCATTTAATGAAGAGCTTGATTATTTTCTACAAAACATCATATTCACATCTGAACATCTGGGTGAAGTGGAATGTGTGTACAAATACACAAATAAAGAATGAAAGGGATCTTCAACTGTGAAATTGCATGTGTCGGGCAGATTTGCAATTTGCCTTCTCTGACAAAATGGGGAATAGCTTCTTGTACACTCAACAACAATTTAGTCCAAGTTAAAGACTTTATTTTTATTGAGGGAATCTTTAATAAAGGAACACATATGTGCTACAAAAGAGAAAAATGTCTTGGTTTATATACCATATTGCTGGGATGGAATGGGATGGCCAAAATTTAGAAGTCCAGAGCTAATTTTCAGCCCCCAGGATCCATAAAAAGAGCACACAGAGACCAAAAAGCAGAAGTGAACA
Source organism: Ctenosaura bakeri (assembly GCA_948474755.1). Taxonomy (NCBI): domain Eukaryota; kingdom Metazoa; phylum Chordata; class Lepidosauria; order Squamata; family Iguanidae; genus Ctenosaura; species Ctenosaura bakeri. The sequence goes on along the minus strand of CAOLHI010000735.1, from coordinate 145,506 downwards.
TAGCTGGAAGTCCAGTTCAAGAGGCCTTTCACACTACACATTGTGCTGTGATGCCACTTTAACTACCATGGCTCCATCTTTTGGAATTCTTGGACTGGCAGTTTAGGGAGGGGATTTTAGGATTATCAGCCAGGTAGGTCTAGTGCCTCATCAGACTCCACACCCCTGGATTCTATGGAATGTGGCCATGGCAGCTAAAGGGGCATCATAGCAATGTAACTATTGTCTCAGGTTTTATTAAAACCTTTGGGGAGAAGTGAAGAGGGGCAAAGAGCCAACAGGGCCCATTTCCGCACTAGCCTGTTCTAGTGCTATGATTCCACTTTCAACATCCTATGGAATCCTGGGGTTTGCAGCTTCGGGAGGGGCCAGCCAAACCCCAGGATTCCATAGCATGTTGAAAGTGGAATCATAGCACTAGAATAGGCTAGTGAGGAAATGGGCAGTGTGTGGTGAATTGAGTGTTGGAACTAGGACACTGGGAAATCAGAATTTCAATCCCTGCTCAGTCATGGATATCCACTGGGTGACTTTGGGCAAACCAAATTCTCTCAGCCTCAGAAGAAAGCAAGGGCAAAATCTCTGAACAAATTCTGCCAAGAAATCCCCACGATAGGTTTGCTTTAGGCTCACCATTAGTCAGAAATGACTTGAAGACACCCAACCATCACCACAAAAGGGGAAAACAAGGTCAGGGGTGTTGCTCCTTCTTTTAATAGAGAATTGCCAGGCTTCTAGGAGCAGGAATGATTATTCTTAAACTGATTTTTTTTAAACAGGGGTGGTATAAGGGATACTGGAGAAGGTCCATGGTCCACAAAACAAGGCACAGGGCCAACATGTGGTCAAGGAGATGCAGGTTCCCCACCCTTTCCTTTAGACATGGACTGGTAAAATACTTCTTATAATCTTGACATACATATCAAAAACTATGGAATTTGAAAGAATTAATGTTTGCTGAATAAGGTGTAGAAGAAGACATAATGGAAATGGCAAGTCATGGGACTGGGAAGCCATGTACAGAAAGCAGAACTAACAATTGGACAACAACTCCTAGAATTCCCCAACCAAGAAATCAGGAAATCACACTAGCAATTGTTCATGAGGAACAGTCTTTGACATCAGGTGAGCCCTTGGTTAATTTGAGAGCCAGTGTGGGGTAGGGGTTTGAATACTGGACCCTGGAGAACAGAGTTCAATTCCATGCTCGGTCATAGAAACCCACTGGGTGACCTTGGGCACGTCACATACTCTCAGCCCTCTGAAAACCCTGTGATAGGTTCACCTTAAGTTCACTATAAGTAGTAAATAACTTGAAGGCACACAACAACACAACAATTATAACACAAGGGCAGTAGGCTTCCAAATAAATCCATAGATGCATGAATAAAAAGTACAGAAGAATACAGTAAGAGTCTGCATGCAGTAGCAATTTGAGTTTTGTACAGTACTAGCATTTCAGGAGAACAGAATTCAAATCCTCACTTTGCTGTGAAAACCCACTGGGTGACTTTGGGGGAGCCACACTCTCTCAGCCTCAAGGAAAGCAATAGCAAACCTCTCCTAAACCAATCTTGCCAAGAAAAGCTACACAACAACAACAACAACAACAACAACAACAACAGAAGACTCAGTGGCTTTGAACAAGTTCTGAATAGGTAGTATAGAATAAGTTCTGAATAGGTGATATAGAAAGAACAGCATCAGGCTTTTCCAATGGCACCGTAAACCTGGCTCAGAGGTCTACAGCTGGGGCACTCAGGAGGAATGCACAGAGAGGACAGAGAATCCCTGTAGTAGGCAGAATGGCAGGCTTGTGGTTGTGTTAGGAGAGGTGGTGGCACCTTGGCTAAAAGAGAGTTCAAACCAAGATTCCTTTTTCCTCTTCTGCTACCAATATTACTTGACACGCTGGCTGGAGGATTCTGTGAGTTATTGTCCAATAAATTAACTTTTTCATGTTCTGGTTAAAAAGGGAGAAATCACCCTTCTACTAAAAGACTTAGCAAAAAAGCATGGGAACTTTTGGTATGAATAGTACTAAGTGGTAGTGCCACAAAGTAGGCCAAACTAGGTGGAGTTCAGGGATACAATCCATAGAGATACGCCTCAAACTGCAGGGCTGTACATCTGTACTCAGAAATAAGTCAAGGGGACTTAACTCCCAATAAAAGTATATAACAAACTACAGCCTAAGTTGGTATAGAAATATGAAAGGTTTTGACTAGCATGGCATGCTTCAATGGAAAAGTTGGTCACTCACAGTAATACAGCTAAATTGTAAATAATAATAATAATAATAATAATAATAATAATAATAATAATAATAATAAAAATCCTGCCTCTCCACATGGATCGAAGGCGACGAACAACATTAATACATTAAATACACTAAAAGACATTAAAAACATACCCAATCCTCCCCACCCACCAACCCACCTAAAATTAACCCCCTAAAACACAAAACAATTAACAATTAACAACAATCAATTGACTATTAAAAGAATATTTGTAATCATTCCATAATTTCAGATAAATAATGATCCTAGCTAAACCATTTTAAAACCTCCGGTAAAATACAATGGTCACATCTGCATGAAACTACAGTCTAGGATTTTACTAAATTCTGGCTCATCATGAGTAAGCTGCATGGTATACATGCTTATATTTCCTCTCAGCTGGCGCCTCCACCCCTCCAGCCCAAATGACTAAGTAAACATTAATGCAGGGGGGTGGGCAACTGTGGAAAGCTAGAGGGCTGCATTAGCACCCCCCTCGAGAACATGGAGGACTACTCCCCACAGATTGGCCCAACCCCTACCAAAAGGTGGTAAAAATTCCCCATAGCTCATTTTAGGGCAAAAGATTGTTTTGAAGAATTTTGCAATTTTTTTTTTTTATTCCTCAGGGGCCCCATGACATCCAAACCCAGTGGAAATTTAGGCTAGGATCCCAGGGCAGCATACTATGCACACCATATCTGGTTAGTTCAGTGCTCACAATAACAAGACTGAAGAGGCTATGTTTTAATTCACAATAAACTGAGTTTCCTTAAATTCCTGGCTCACAATTCTGTTGAAACTTTGCCATAGAGCACAACATAATTGCATCTTGTTGTAATGTGTCAGAATCTGATCTTCAGCAAACAGAAATTATCTGCTTGTAGCCTCTTTATTGTACAAATTATTACTACAAGTCATGGTTCCTCAGATAGAATCATAACTAATATGAGAAGATATTCACGTAACATTAGAAACACCCCAAGGAAAGGCTCTTTGAGGGTGAGAAGCACCACCAAAATCTATTTCATCTGAAGTAGGAGAGAACAGCGTAAAGAGGATAGACAAGCTATATTTTCTGCATGTGAGTTATTTTTAAAATCCATTTCTCCTAAAAGTTGGAGAAATGATGGTGAATGAAGCGCTTATGTACACATGTGGTGATATCCTTCAGAAATCAAGAGTTTTTCCACAGATATTCTGATGAAGGCAGTGGAATTATAAAGCAAGAAATTAATCAAATGCTTGCCTTAGTCCTGTGGTCAATATTGGCAGTGAAAATAAGACCTTGCCTCATAAATAATAACTCAGCTGGTAGCAACTTGCCTATACATTCCACAGAACAGGAAGACAACACAGACATAGTAGGAATGTGGAGAAACAGACTCTGTACCTTCACACTTACAGAAAAATACCTAAACAAGTCAAAACTTCCAACCACCAACTATATGAAGATGACTTCTGTGCAATCTGCTGTTTGTAATATACACTGACCAAAATAAGGACAAGATGCATCCACCTAACTCTATAGGGTGAGTACTGAAGACACTGGTACAAAGAAAATGAGCCAATTAACAATTTCTTGAACATATTCAAAATGCATTACTATTATACTTCAAATTTCCACAATCTGTTTGTTGTTATTCAACAATATTCTACTGTTCTACTGCATTTTTTAAAAAAGAAATACTGTAAAAACATTGTTTGTATTTTAAATATGAACTCTACCTTCTACAATGGTATTTCAATCTGCCTGATTAGAGTTCAATCTAATCTGAAAATTTGTGCAATTAATCTGTAGTTGGATTGATGAAGGTACCATAGCTCCTTTCTCTCTTTTTAAAGTAATATCTTTATTCAGTATTGACAATATTGTACTAGCTAAGATGAGACAAGGTATAATCCTGCCTAAGAAACAAGGATTAGCAGATTTCTAGGGGGGAAATGTCCTGATCACACAATAAGATAAATAAAATAATGACCAAAACCTTCATAGACATTAGATATTTAAGTGAGAGGGGTTGCTAATATGCCAGAGGACAGGATCAAAATTCAAAATGACCTAGATAGATTGGAGAGCTGGGCCAAGGCTAACAAAATGAAATTCAACAGAGAGAAGTGTAAGGTCCTGCACTTAGGCAGAAAAAATGGAATGCACAAATATAGGATGGGGGACACATGGCTGAATAACAGTACATGTAAAAGGGATCTAGGAGTCTTGATAGATCACAAGCTGAACATGAGTCAGCAGTGTGATGCAGCAGCCAAGAAAGCCAACGCGATCCTTGGTTGCATCAATAGGAGTATAGTGTCTAGATCAAGGGAGGTAATGGTACCACTCTATTCTGCATTGGTTAGACTTCATTTGGAATACTGTGTCCAGTTCTGGGCACCTCAATTCAAGAAGGATGTTGACAAGCTGGAATGTGTCCAGAGGAGAGCTACCAAAACGGTGAAGGGTTTGGAAGCCATGCCCTATGAGGAGTGGCTTAGGGAGCTGGGTATGTTTAGTCTGCAGAAGAGAAGGTTGTCATGATAGCCATGTTTAAATATTTGAAGGGATGTCATGTCAAGGAGGGAGTGGGCTTCTTTTCCGCTGTTCCAGAGACTGGGAAAAGGAGCAATGGATTCAAGCTGCAGGAAAGGAGATTCCACTTGAACCTCAGGAAGAACTTTCTGACGGTCAGAGCTGTCCGGCAGTGGAATATGCTGCCTCGGAGTGTAGTGGAGTCTCCTTCTTTGGAGGTTTTTAGGCAGAGGTTGGATGGCCATCTGTTGGGAGTGCTCTGATGAGTGTTCCTGCATGGCAGGGGGTTGGACTGGATGGCCCCTGGGGTCTCTTCCAACTCTAGGATTCTATGATTCTATAAGTGAGACAGAGTTGGGGAAAATCTCATCAATGGAAGAATCACTGCATGTGTGTTTTGTAGTGCTAGGTGAAAGAAGAGGTTTAGAATGAGGAACTAAGGAGCATTACTAGGTCTGATTCACACATGCAAAGAGCTGTAGCAGGGGTGTCTTCTGATACTACCCCAGAGACTGTTCACACAGTTCTACCAATGCTGCATCTTTTTAGTTTCTGAAAGGACAGCACTTTACAAACAACAACAACTGAGAAACATAATGGCTAAGAACAAGTATGCTCTCCGTTGAAATTCTGCCTTTTCCGTGAACTCAGTAGGTAAGCAAGCCACTTTCCCAAACTCAGTCCTTTGTCTGCAACAGAGGAATTAAAAAACTGATTTCTTTTATGTAAGGATTTCTGAAACTATATTTGTGCACACAGAAAGGGCAATATGAATGAGTTTCAATTTATATTAGCCCCATATACTACATTTCAAATGTACAGTGTTTCATCATAAAGAAATAAACAAACGTCAAATTTACAATAGTTCTCCCAGAGGCATAGTTCTCCCTGTACACTCCTGTAGGTGAGAATGATGAAAAAGTGAGGAGGGTTAGAGGAGTCAGAGACTGGGTGTGAGAAAAGCTGACTAGACTGTTTTGGTTTTTTTAACCTGCCTGAGTGGGGGGCAGGTAGAAGGGGGAAAAAGAACTGCAGTCTTATAATTGCCAAAAGGAATATTTCCTTTGCCTGGTCAGAGGAAGAAACTGGAATCTTGGAGTTTTGGTTTGGATGCACAGAAGATTTTAATTTGCCTGTAATGGGGAGAGTTCAAGTAGGTAAGAGTAACAATGCCAAAAGAGGTAACTTTGCTGCAGAACCTTGTGGCATCTTAATACTTGCTTATCATCAAAGATTAACTGGGAGGGGAGAAATTGATAGACTTTTTTGCAAGGACTTTTTTGTTATCGCTTTTTAAATGGACTTGGTCACTGAACAGGAGATGTGCTGCCTCTCCTCCTTTTGCGCTCTCTGCACCGGCTGCAGAAGACGCAGCAAGGAGAGGTACTGCTTCTTGCTTCTGATGTGTTTTCTCCACTTGGGAAGCCTGATGGAGAAGATACAGCAGAAGAACACAGTTCTTTCCAATTGCTCTCTGTCTGTGTGCTCCTCTGAGGAGGAAACATTGTGTAATGACCAGCAAGTTCACTCCTGCCCAGCTCCCTTGGAATCAGCAGTTGCTGCCTCTCCTGGTCTCTCTAGAGAGCACCTGCACATTTCTCTAGGCTGGAAAAGGTGAGTTCTGATGTTTTATGCTTTAAACCTCTTTGATGGTGGGTTGAGTAAAAATGCCAGTTTTTTTTAATTAAAATACATATTTTATACACATCTTTACTCTAGACATCTTATAATTTTTGATTGTATAAATAAAACCACAAAAAAGGAAAAAGTATATATGTACATTATGTTGTAACTCTATCGGTCCTCTATGACATTCTATCATGCTTGCGGCCAGATATAGAGGGGGAAAAAGGGGAGACAAAAATAATGAAATGATGGAACTAAAAAGATACATAGAATGTAATTGGATAAAGATTCGCCAAGAGGAATAAAATGCCAGTTTTGAGGCTACTTCAGTTCTCTCAGAATGCCTTCTCCTAGTCTCCAATGATTCCCTATGGAACTAGCTCCCCCAATTTTTTTTTTCCATCACAATTTACATCACAAGTTCAGCAATGCAAACACAGCAGAAATTGAGACCCCCATTTCTGGTATAAATAATAAGATTATTTACAAAGCCAAGAGGACGATAACAGAAACTGGGAAATGTAACTTCAGAGGGGAAGCTGAGGTTGCAAAGCATAATGAGCTACCTTTTCTGTGGCATAATGAATAACAGCAATGCAGTATTGAGAGACCAGCATTGAATAATTGAGTATTGGACTAGGACTCTGAAGCCCAGGGTTCAAATTCAGACTCACTGGGTGACCTTGGGCAAGTCACATTTTCTCAGCCTCTGAGGAAGGCAAAGGCAAGCCCTCGCCGAATAGATCTTGTTGAGAAAACCCTGTGATAGATTCAAATTAGGGTCACCATGTCAGAAACAACTAGAAGGCACAGCAAGAAATGGGGTATTTGCAAATACCATAACATGCAATGTGAACAAATTAATTTTTAAAAGTACCTTGCCAAGCTCTTCCCAAGTAGATTTTTAAAAGCATACTTAAGTTCACAGTGTGTCCAAGGTCTGAAAATGTTAAAGACAGATGATTTATACCATGTCTATTCTGCACCATTAAAATAATATTCAAAGAAATAGCCATACCCACATAATTAACATTCAGTAAGAAACACACTGGGAAGGAAATTTGAGGGTGTGTAATCTTCCAAAAGCGGATCAGGAAGAGATTTTCAGTTTAGTGGCTCAGCAGAGTCAGAACATTAATCCTTTTAAAGCTGCAGTCCTATGGCCACTTACCTGGCATAGTGTGTCAGGCATTTCCTCTAGACAAAGTTCAAGATACTTCAGAGTAAACAAGTGTAGAAATGTGTTATAAATCCAGCATTACCTGCTCACTTGAAGCATCTCTCCAAAATCTTGGGAGGACTGATACTCCCTGCACATCCTTCCTCTGCAGATTCCAGAGAATGATTCTGGGATCTTACATGCTGTGGAAGAAGAGGGGATTTGACCTAACATGGGGATCTGCATGAATGAGTGGGCACCTTTGACAAAACACAAGCAGCAGCAGCAGCAGCAACAACAACAGAGGGGCTCATCTGATTTCTTTCAAAGGCACAGGGATACTTGCTTATTGCAAAACCAAATGCTTACTGTATACAAGAGTGAGCTGCAAAAAAAAAATGTTGCACCATATTCTTCTTACTTCCTTTAAGACTGTTCATAGTTAAGGTTTCTGCCAGGTAGCCATCCCCTCTTTCAATATATTATAAGCTGTAAGGACCTGACACACAGCTTTTTGTCCCTCCCCCTCATCCTCCCACTGTCCCCCTTTTCTTTGCCAGCTGACACAACAGTATCAAATATTTTCCTCCTGCTACAAACCTTACTGATTCCACACTCATGCCGATGCCTCCCCTCTTGTTTCTGAGGGTGAAACTACATACTATGCATGCAGGCTGAGATCCCTCTCTTTTTCACCCAGTCATAAGTACGCATGGCCCCTGTCCAGACTGGGACCAATGTGCACAGGTTAGAGAGGTTTAGAATCTACTCCCCTCAACCACACACAGGGGGTGGGGGCAGAAATTTTAAAATACAATACAGTTGGCCCTCCACATTTGCAGGTGTCACTTACAGATTTGGTTATTTTTGAGTTTTTCCAACCCCTGCTGTGCCCATCTCAGGTGCTTCTTTTCTGAGGAAGCCTTGTCTCTTGGTGGCTCTGATCAGGCCCTTTAGAAATACACCTCTGGTCCTCCTCCTCTTCCACCAGCCCTGCCTGGTTGGCTCACAGCCTGATTTCTCAGTTCCACAAACCCTCTACCAATGTCCCCCTTCCCCACACACACCCAAGGAAGAAGAAGGGCAACAGAGAGGAAGTATAAAGCCACCATGCTAATTCATTCCTTTTCCCTCTCCTTTCCCTGACCTGGGTCATTTCCGCACTAGACTGTTATAGTGCTCTCATTCCGCTTTCAACCTCCTATGGAATCCTGGGGTTTGCAGTTTAGGGAGGGGCTGGCCGGCCCTTCCCTAAAGTGCAAACTCCAGGATTCCATAGGAAGTTGAAAGCAGAATGAGAGCACTATAACAGTCTAGTGCAGAAATGGCCCTAGTTTGGACCCTGGGTACCTGCTTTCCCCACCATACCTCTCCCCTCTTCCTACAGGTACACACACCTTTTGATATTTGTGATTTTTCCACTTTTGCGAGCCAACCATAACACCTTCACTGGTGCCAAACTGAGTTTTTCCTTTTTAACCTTTAACCCTCTGAATAGTGTGTCTTAGGGGAGGATGACATAAAAATGGATGGGGAAGCTTGCACTCTCCCCCATGCATGCCCACTGGTCCTGACTGAGACTGAAGAAGAACAAGCTCTTCGGCTGCACACCATGTGTTGAGCATAGCATATAGTTTAGTCCTATGTTGCCTTGTTTTGGCTCCACTGTGGAAGCTACACACTACCTCATTTTGCTATTGGTAGGAAAGATCTTCTGATTTAAGAAGATTAACAATCATTAAATGACAAAGCTAAGACATGTGTCAGAGTGTCCGTGTGTCAAATACAATTCTAAAGGTATCCAGCAAGAACAGTCTTCCAACTATGATAATGACTCTTATCTTTGCTGCTTCTTTGCTTCTTCAGGCAACAGCAATTTTCTAAGCCATCTTGACCTGTCAACAGAAAGGCAGGATAGAAATCTGGCAGGACATAAATAATTATGTTGCTCAGGCCACCCCATAAGGAAGGGTGGATCAGCATTGCCAACACTATCACTTTCATATTGCTTACAGAACACAGTTCTCATTCCCTTGTGGCAATTGCCGTCCAACAGTAGCCAAAGGCTTGTACTTTGCCCACTCAGGCTATGAAGTTATTTTTAAGGACACCTTAAGGCATTTTTATTGGAATCTTTTTCACACTTTGCGCCATTCTCTTACTTATCCAAAGTTTTAAAAATGTGTATGTGTGGCGGGGGGGAGGGAGGGGGCTTTCTGCACTACACTGTTAAAGTGCTATTATTCCACTTTCCACATCTTGTGGAATTCTGGGGTTTGCAGTTTACTGAGGCCAAAAAGCTCTCTGGCTGAGAAGTCTAAATGCCTCTCCTTAAACTGCAAACCCCAGGATTCCATAGGAGGTTGAAAGTGGAACAATAGCACTGTAACAGAGTAGTGCGGAAAGGCTGGGAGGGAGAGAGAGACTGTGTCAAAAAGAAATGAAAAACAAAAAGAAACACAATAAGTAATGCATCAAATTCCTTCCCAAACCTCCCAACAAATAATGATAATTTATTACTCACTGAAGTCTCTAATGGGTAATAGAAATGAATTACTTTTAAACAGGAACTTCCCACGCTCTAGGCAATTTCTAAGACTGTTTTTGCCTCTGAAATATATCGACATGGATTGGGGTTACTCCAAAGTGAGGGAAGAATGCTCTTATTTGCTCTCAGACATTGGCTACCTGACTTCAACTTGTGCTAAAGAAGCAGATTGTTAGCACTGAAAACAGGTTGTGGGTTTCAGCCCTGCGCTCATTAAAACCGTGGCCAATGGCAGTGTGTCCTGTTCTCAGTGTATTTTGTGTGTGCATGTGTGTAAAACATTAACTGTGACAGGAATTTCGAAATAAGTCCTGGCACACACTTCCTTCCTCTCTCTACTCAGAAGTATGGCTTCATTTTCTGCAGATGGTTGCTGTGTGACTCTTTCTTCCCCAACTATAATATGGGATTGGCCACAGTGGGGGATGAGGAGCCATTGCCCTGAACTTTAGCCCAAACGGGTACAGAGACAACTCTTGCTAAAAGGTAAACAGTGCCCTCTGCTCACTTCACCTTTGGTCTACTCCTCACTGCTTATGATGAAATAACTTTATCTCCAAGGCATTCTGTTTTGGCTGGGTGCGGACATTAAAATACCCTTTACATATATTTTACAGTATGGTATTAGTAAATGGTCACCTGTTAAATAGTTTCTTGTTGAAAGCACAGGGGCTTTGCCAGAAAAAAATTGTAACAGCTCTGGCCAGACTACAAGTATACCTATGAACCACGAAACTTATGTGCGCAGTAGAACATGTAGTAAATAGCCTTCTGAATTGGGGTGCAGGGTGGGTGGGGAGAAGAAATGTTGAAATTAAAAAGCATTTTGTTGCGTATAAACTTTTGTCAAGGGGAAAAAAATAAATAGGGAAGATCACTATTAGCTACTTAGATTGGACACCCTTCAGCACAGAGGTAACAAAATATGAATGAATGCTGATTGCCACTGTGAGTCATTGGTCAAGGTTCTACAGAGGAGCATAGCCCTGTTTGTGCCCATATCCCATGGTAGCTATCAAGCTGTCAGGCAGTTGCTGCTGCTTACCAGTGGACAGAAGAGATGAATCAGGCCATGAAGCAGCAGCTGGACTTAGCTTGGCAGGGACAGAAAAATTAGGCTTCCCCTGGGATCCCAGAGCAGCCATAACTTCATGGTTTGAATTCCATCCCCCTCTCCCCTCGCTCAGCCCACAACAAGCAGCAGCAGCAGCAGAAGTCCTTCCAGAGGCTTGACAGCAACCTACAGAAAAGGTTTCAGGATGGAGCACAAAGGCAAGAGAATAGTTTTGAGTGTTTCTTATCACTATAGCCATGGAGCTGGAGCCAGTTCAACCATTCTGCAGAGTGAGACAGCCACCTCAGGTGGTCAGTTTTGGGTGACATGAAAGGACAACACATTACCTGCCATGGATCAGAAGAGATGCTTGTGGGATTTTCTGTCTCATATGCCAAAACAACCTGTCCACTTTAGGGTATTATACACCTTGCTTTCAGAAGGTACTGTTTGCTGTTTCACATCAGGCAGCAAAATATCTTGCGCCTGTCCTGCAAGGCATCTCTTGCTTTCTGCCATCTGTAAAATGAAAATAATAGCAACATTGTTTTGCTTGGACTCCTGTACCTTTAACAGTGACACTCCAAGCAGAGATCAAGTTGGTGGAACCTTCCTTTGAAATGCATGTCCACGTTGGGGAAAGAAAGTCACATGTGTTAGTATCTTCATCATGTAAATGCTGAAGGTACAAAAGACCTGCCAGGAAAAAAAATAAAAGAGACGGGCGGGGCATTTCCTCACTAGACTGTTATAGCGCCATTATTCCACTTTCAACAGCCTATGGAATCCTGGGGTTTGCAGTTTAAGGAGAGGCCAATAGGTTGAAAGTGGAATAATAGCGCTATAATAGTCTAGTGCAGAAATGGCCAGAGAGAGAGAGAGAGAGAATGATAACCTGCCTTGCAAGTTTGTTTAAAAGTTAATTAAAGATGCAATACAATGTCATAGTGTTCTGAGCTGTAGGAATCATGCGAGCTATTAAGCGTAAGGAGCAACTGAAATGATAAATAAATAACTGCTACTTTCCATTGAAAGTGGATTAGAATAGCCACACAGTATGCAAGCCAGCCGAAAATGAATCATTTATGTCTACAGCGAGTGACAATTCAGCTCTGAGGGGGAAACGGGAAAGAGTTAACATTCTTAGAACAGACTGGGAAGGACAAAGGCACATGTTGAAAGGTTAACAGGTTATACAGTACTTTAACCTTTCCACTTCACTAACCTGATGTGTTCCTTCTCTCCCATTCAGGCTGCCTTAAGCCAGCCTCCAAGCATAATAGACAGCATGTTTATAAAAAGCAGATTGATGTAGCATTAAGCCTTTCTCAAGCTGTTTACACACTGGATGCGAATTAGGAATGGCATTTTTTCCCCTTTCATTCCTTTTTCTTTTCTTTTCTTTTTTTTTAAGAGCTGTGCCATTTAATACAGAATACAGTCAGTGGGGTCAGTTATGGTGCCTCTGCAGTGGGGTGTGTGTTCCGTCAGTCGATTTTTTCTTACAGGCATTTAAACAAATCGGTTTACAGACTGAAAAAATGAAAGGACACAACTTTAATCTTCCTTTGTCAGGGTGCATAGGAAAGCGTCCCTGTTGGGGAAGTTGAATAGCTTCATACTGGGTGAAGCCACTCAGCTTGGCCCCCAGAGGCGTGGGTTCGTCATCCCACAGCTCCAGCAGTGCACTTGATGGGTGGCCGTGAACAAGTCAGCCTCAGTTATCCTCCCATAAAATGGGAGCATTAGTGACAGTCTTTGCAGGGCTGCCATGAGATTAAGGTAAGGAAACATTATTGTTACTCTCCCCAAGGTCTCAGTGACAGGGTGACTACAAAGTCAGTAAATAAGCCAGGCAGCCAATAGTGTTGGTCTAGGCATGATAACATGATACATATATCCTGCTCATATTAATCCAGTAATTCCCAACCTGTATAGGTGGGTGTACGATCATGTGTTGGGAGAACTGCTACTGCACTATAAGAACAGAAGTGTTTTTATGGAGGGAGCCAAAAGGAGGGCAATGCCCCCAAATAAGAACTCTGCACCCTCATGAATTATTCCTTCAGTCTCCTAGTTTTCCAGTACTGCAAAAAACTGGAAACATTTCACACCTGGACTTCTTTTATTTGCTGTGCTCACTTCCCCTTGGTAACTTAGCCTGATCCCATTCTTTGGATGTCTAAACTGTATTTCTGCATGCTGAGGTTTTAATGCCAACAATCTAAGGAAAATTTCATGGGGAGGGAATATTCTTATTTGTGTGGATAACATTCTCATTTTGCTCCCCGCTCATAGCTATGCCCTGTATAAGAAATAAATTAACGAATTAAATGACCCAGGGAGATGAAAAGATTCAAGATGAGGTTGCCCACTGCATCCCTGTATGATAACCCATTGGCCCTGATCTGCTCAAGGCCTGTCAGTTTTGAATAAGCTCTGCTGCTAATTCTTTCCTCCTTGCATTCAGCCACTCCCAACTGCATTATGGTTGTGCATAGGCTGATTCATTGAATACTGCTCCCTTTTGATCAGCAGAACACGAGCGCATGGCCTTGTTTGCATGACTTGAGAAGCCAGGTAACTTCAGGAACCTAGGCTTGTTGGTTACAAGCTGCAGCATGCTGTCCAGTTCCTCCCACTTGCAAGGCACAGGGTTTTCTTCAGAGAAGTAAAGCAGAGTGCCAGTTATGCCCACATTCCGATGACACAACAGCAAACCTTGGAGTCAAACTCTGCCGTTTGTTGTGCTGTTCTTACTGCAGAGAGGAATGACTGAAAAGAATGGACCAGCACGATACGTATCCACAGTTTCCTAGGATTTCCACACTGTATTTAATGTAACTGCAACAAATATATGTATGTTCCTGATGCACATACTGAAAATCCAGCTTTTTGGGCATATGACTCCCATATGAACTCAGAAAAATTATAGGCACCACTAGGTGGGTGAACCAATCACAGATGACAAAGAAGATATAGTTGCTCTGGGTTAGTAGTTTGTTATTCTTATGTGCTTTCAAGTCATTTTCAATTTATGGTGATGCTATCATGGGATTTTCTATTTCTTCAGAAGAGATTTGCCATTGCCTTTGTCTTAAGCTGAGAGAGTGTGACTTGCCCAAGGCCACCCACTAGGTTTCCACAGCTGAAACAGGGATTCAAACTATGGACTCCTGGAGCCCTGGTCCAATACTCACACCACTATACCATGCCGGTTCTCATTAGATCTTATCTTTGAAATGGTGTACTCTGAGCAACTGTGGTGGATACTTAATGTATCATGCTTAAAGACATCACCAGGGGCCACTCCCTGTAACCTCACAAGCCCCCCCCCCATGACACCACAAGTCCCTAAGTCTTAAGTTTTGGCCTTGAGATTTCATCTCTTGCCTTCCTTCTGTCATCTTCCTCTTGACCTGGCAATCCTATATCTGACAGAGTGCTCCTTGTCAGGTATAGGGACTGCTCCTCTAATCCCCTCCCATCACCAAAAGAGACTAAAGCAGAGCTTTCCAAACTTTTCATGTTAGTGACACACTTTTTTAGAGATGCATTATTTCGCAACGCAGTAATTCAATTTTACTAGCAAACCAGAGGTTAAACTAACCCCTTATAAGAGATACAGATGCATACCTAAATTGTAATAACAAAATATATGGGGATACAACATATCTCATGAAAACCTTTCATATATTTTTCAAAATATATGATTTATAAATAGTATACATTTCCAAGATTGTAGGCAACACACCTACACACTTCAGGTGACACACTAATGTGTCGCGGCACACCATTTGGAAAGCCCTGGACTAAAGTGTCCTCATTTGGGAGAGTGGCTAGAGTTTTCTTCGAAGCAGCAACATAACTGTGTACATAACGACGTTTAAAATGAATATCATGGAAAAGGCAGACAGTCTGGGACAGAAGAAAAGAAGAAGAAACTAAGATTGCTGGGGTACCTTCTGATGGCAGTAGTAACCATCTCAGGGGCCCTTCCATGCTACCCACCTATAGCACTATGATCCCACTCTAACTGCCATGGCTGCCTCCTATGGCATCCTTCTGGAATTGGCAATTTAGTCAAAAGTATTTTCTAGCTGAGGATTCCAAAGGCCCCCCTCTCAGCTGCCAATCCCAGGATCCCACAGGAAGTTGCCACGGCAAGTAAAGTGGGACCATAGCACTATAACTGAGTAGTGTGAAAAGGCTCCTGATGTCGACCGATGGCACTGGAATCTGGAGAACTTGTTTACTCGCATGGTTGGGATGCAGGAGAGGGGAGTGTGGATCTGTGTTAAAGTGGCTGAGAGGCGGAGCATTATCGTTGTTCTTCTTTTGGAAATTGGGAATAGAAAGAAAGGGGATAAGAGAGGGAAGCTGCTTCAGGGAGAAACGAATGAAAAAGCAGAAGACAGGAGGGGGAAACAAACTGATATTTGGGAACAAGGTACAAGTTCAATGTGAAAGGAGAAAGGGAGAAGAGGTGACAGCAGAACATTGTGAGAGACATGAGGAGAGTGAAGGAAATAAAATAAAATAAGAAAAAACATATTGCTGTGAGTCAGCAGATGATCCTTCAAATGAGGAAGCTTTTCCAAAGCCAGTGCTTGTACTATATTTAGGGAAGACGAAACTACGGAACTATCTGCAACAGGGAAACTGCTGCAGCAAAGTATCTAGCAGTTTCCACAGAGGGATTAGATGCCACAGCAAAATGACAGTTGAAATCTTGTTGGTTAGTCTCCAATTAGAGTAGATTCACTCAACTCTTGAATGGTGAGTCAGTGCATAGATAAATCCATTAGATTCAACGGCTCTACTGTAATTCAGACTAAGAATAGGATATAGGCAAGTATCAAAAATTTCCATCTAATATGCCATTCGCTGCCTCTGTCCGTCACCGTTTTGTGGACTACCTCTGCCTTGGCACTGCTGTCTTGTGAACTGCAGGAAGCCCCAGGGTTGAGAAACCCTCTTGTGGGGCACATCTATTGGATCATTGTCAGAGGCTTAGTAAACATTTCCTGTGACTTATATTGATGCCCTGGACTTAGCAGGCTTAAGTGTTTTGGGGACAGCAAGCATATATTCTCTTGTGTCAGCACAGGTGATTTGAACTGCCACATGGCATACCAGGACAATTTACTCATCTTCTCCTCCTCTCCCTCCCTCTCTCTTGCCACCACTGTGCTGGCTGTGCCAACTTCCACTGCTCCAGGGCAAATGACTTTTGAGGTCAACCTGGGTGAATCAGTAACTTGAGCCTTGATCTCTGGGAGAAATCAGTGCATTACAAGCTCAATAAGTGACTGCCTGTTTGTGCATTACAACATTGCCCAAACTTTGCTGGAAGTTAGAATGCTGTTAGGAGTAAGGAACTGCTAGAAAGGGAGGGTGGAGTTGCAAGTGGGTGGAGAGACAATTCCTCTGAACAGATTTTCAGTTTGCCTTATTCTCAGGCCATTTCCACCCTACACTGTTCTAGTGCCATTATTCCACTTTCAACCTCCTGTGGAATCCTGGGGTTTGCAGTTTAGGGAGGGGCCTTTAGAATCCTCAGTCAGAGAACTCTTTGGCCTCAGGAAACTACAAACCCCAGAATTCCACAGGAGGTTCAAAGTGGAATAACAGCACTATAACAGTGTAGGGCGGAAATGCACAAAGGAAAGGATACAGGACTGCACCAAAACTCAACACCCACTGACTGATGCACTTCTATGCTAGACTGCAGTCCCTGTGGCAACAACAGGGTTGTGGTTTTCTCTTTTAACTGTTTAGTACTGACCTTATCTCACTAAGTCAGGGATGTTTGTGTGCCTTCAAATTGCCTGCCAGCTTATGGTTATCCCATTAATTTCATAGGATTTTCTTAGGGAAGAAGTACTGAGGTGGTTTTGCCAGTTCTTTCTGATCTTGGAAGCTAAGCAGGGCCAGCCCTGGTTAGCACTTGGATGGGAAACGACCAATAAATACCAGGTGCTGTAGGTTATATTTCAAAGGAAGGATCCTTTCAAGTGTTAAAAATTGTTGTGTGCCTTCAAGTCATTTCCAATTTATGGTGTCTCTAATGCGAACCTATCACAGGGTTTTCTGGGGCTGAGAGTATGTGACACATCCAGAGTCACTCAGTGGGTTTCCATGGGTGAGTGGGTCTAGAACCTTGGTCTCCAGAGTTCTTCAACACTGAAACCACTACATCATGCTGGCTCTTGTAGTAAGGCTTAAAGCTTGCAGGATCTATTTTATTTTTCTCTTGAACTGGAGGTTTGCCAACCAAAGTCAAAGTCATCTGGTTGGAATAGAAGGAAAGATGGAAGGAGAGACCATAAAGTTAAAACTGAGGAACAGGGTGGTTTTCCCTCCACTCTGAAGATTTTCAGGATGACAACTGCATCCATAGCTCTCTCATCCAAAAATCTGCTCCTAGCAGCCTCATTTAGACCGTGTGTGAGGCAACAGGAAAGTATTGTTGTTTCTATCAGTAAAGAACAGCAAGTCAGAAATCCATGCTGATCTACCAGTAAATCCTAATCTACTTTTCATCTGACCCCAGATAAGAAACAGGGAAAATGAGTAAAGTGCTATAGAAATAATTTATAATAATAGATAATCTCTGAGCAGTAATTCATACTTTTCATCAGATGATATCAGTAATGGCCACTATGGGAAAAAGAATAATGATCTAACACCAAATACCTCACACATACTTGTGTGAAAGAAGTAACTGTCCCCTTTCCAGAAAGGAGGACCAGCTTAATGTCTTCCAGGGGCAATGCCGTATCCAAATGCCACTTTAATTAATAGCATTTAGTACCACCCAAGAGGTGCTAAGTGCTTCAAGCCTGAGGTGATTAGCACCTCTTCACGGAGCTTGATTGTACCAAACAATACACAGACACTCCCTCTTGCTACCCCAAAGCCATATGAGGAAAATGCCCCCTTGTTGCCAGTAAGTAACAAGGTTTGCCGCTTCGAATACAGAAGTTTCAGTAGTTTACTCTTCTATCAACCTACCTAGCAGACTTCTTTTACACTTTCTGAAGCATATGGATGAGGCTGGCTACATGATCAATGGCAAGTCTGAAGTGCTAGCAGCTTCCAAGGTGACACATATATTCAGAGCTAGGAAAAGTTACTTTTTTGGACCATGACTTCTAAAATCGTCCAGCCACTGTGCTTCCAAACCCATGCTGGCTGAGAGTATGTGCTGTCATCCAAAACAATAATTTCCTCAACTTGTGTATATTTGGAAGATACAGTTTCCCATTGAAATCAGAGGGATAGGAGAATTACTTTTTGGACTGGAAAAGAATAGGCAGAGATGTTTCCTCATTCCCTCTCAATTCATTTTGTGGTGTAGATGAGCAGCAGATTCAGAGAAAAAGAGAGTTGTGCAGTATGCAATCAACATATGGAAGTTGCTGCTGCAAGGTGTGGTGGTGGCTACTGGTTATGATTTTGAAAGAGGCCAAGTCCGTCAGTGGCTAGCGGAATTCTCCTGTCTGTTCAATGCCCCTGCTTGAGTAGGGGACTGCTTGTGTGTCTGGCCAGCCACTATGAGAAGGGAGATTCTGGGCTGGACAAGCCTAGAATAGTCTCTTCCAGCAGGGATTCTCTTATATGCCTGGTACCAGTGCACTTACATTTTTGTTCCTCAGATATGCAGCATTCAGGTTCTACTTTTGTTCAAATGGCTGGCCTATCAATAGAGGTGGAGTGAGAAATTTATGGAATTGCCATAGGTCAACAGGCAATTTGAAGTCACACACCCATCACACTACATCTTAGCAGGAAAAATGCAATGTACAAATACAGTATAGAATGGGTGGCACCCAGCTTGAAAGCAGTACGTGTGAAAAGGATCTAGCAGTCTTAGTAGACCACAAGCTAAGTACCGTGATAAAGCCAATGCAAGCACCGTGATAAAGCCACCAACAAAGCCAATGCAATTCTCAGCTGCATCAGTGCAGTACAGTGTCCAGATCAAGGGAAGCAGTAGTGTCACTCTAGCCTGCTTTGGTGAGACCTCATCTGGAATATTGTGTCCAGTTCTGGGCACCACAATTCAAAAGGATATTGATAAGCTGGAACGTGTGCAGAGAAGAGTTGACCAAGGCAGTCAGAGGTCTGGAAACCAAGCCTTATGAGGAATGTCTGAGGGAGCTTGGTGCAATTAGTCTGAAGAAGAGGAGACTGAGAGGTGACATGTTCGCCATCTTTAAATACCTGAAGGGATGCCATGTACAAGATGGCGCAAACTCCAGAGACTAGAGCACAAACCAGTGGATTCAAATTACCAGAAAACTTCTTGACTGTAAGAGCTGCTGACAGTGGAACAAGTTACCTCAGAGAGTGGTGGATTCCCCATCTTTGGAGGCCTTTATAGAGAGGTTGATGGCCATCTTTCAGGAGTACTTTAGTGGTGATTCCTGCATGGCAGGGGGTGGGACTAGATTGCCCTTGTGATCTCTTTCAGGTCTAAGATTCTGTGAATCTGTGAGGAAGACCGCATCAGGGATGGATAGAACCAAACAATTAACACCACTGAACCTGCAAGACTTGACGAGGGTTGTAGATAACAGGACCTCTTAAAGGATTCCCATTTATAAGCTCAACCCAAAGTTGAAGCTGACATAATAGGTAATAGCAAATGACAACAGAATGGCCGCTTTAAGAATGCCAGGCATACTTCACTTCCTCTTTAAAGTCAACAATATGTCAGGGCTCAGACTCAAGTTTTTAACCTCCTTCTTCCTATGTGGCCAAGACATTTTGTACCATGAGGTAGCAAGAAGGTGAGTAACAATTTGGTGCCCTTTCATGATGACACAAAGCTGCTGCTTGCGGTGCCCGCCTCACTCTGCCTGATGGTAGGGCCAGGCTTTCCCTTTCCCCATGTTATGTATCGGATTTGGAGAGGCAAGACTGTGACTACTGAGGAACAAGTCTCTGGAAGATGCCTGTCTCCTGGCCACATCCACCTACTCTAATCTCATTCACTGCCAAAGCTGTGAGGGCTCTGACTTCTCTCCAGCTTCTCCAGTCCTTTAGGGAGATCAATTGGGATTGATGGAAGGACACCTTTTCTCCTCCAATTTGGTCGATCATTCCCAAAGAAAGTGAGAAAGGGACCCCTCAGACCAGCAGCTGAAAACCTCCTGATTGTTGTTGTTGCCTCCAGGTTGTTTCTGGCTGAGGGTAACTTTAAGGTGAACCTATCACAGGGTTTCCTGGAGGCTGAGAGTGTGTGATGTGCCCAAGGTCACCCAGCAGGCCAACCAGGGAATCAAACCCTTGTCTCCAGGGTTGTAGTCCAATGCTCAAACTGTTACAGCTTCCTCATGGGGGAAGTCCAAACTTCTCTCTCACAAAGAGAACCAAGCAGCCCCTGGTGTGCCTGACAACCACCCAGCACACTGGAAGTCTTGCAACCTCTGCTGTGCCCCCACACTGTGGAGGTCCTTGTTTTTTTGTCTCAGGCAGTAAAACATCTTTGGCCATGCTTGTAGCAAAAACTGTTCAGTCTCTGAAGCGTAATCGCTTTGCTGCCTGGGATCCATTTACCACCTGTGGTAAATCATGTGCACTGCTTGTGAAAAGACACAGATTCAATCTCTGGAATCTCCAGGATGCTGTTGCGCTCACGTCTTGCTGACTGGCTTCCCAGAGGCAACTGATCAACCATTTTGGGAGTGGAGTACTGGACTACATGGGCCGTTGGTCTGATCCAGCAAGGCTCTCCTTTCTTATGATCTCAGGCAGGCCTGGGGAAAGTCTTCCTCTGAAACCTTGACAATATAGAGAATGCTGAGTAGGATGGATCCCTGGTCTTTCTTGATATAAAGCAGTTTCTTATGTTCCTCCGATGTTAACCTGCAGCATTAAGCATGCTGTGTAAAATGCCTTTGCAGAAGCAGCTGCCACTGCTGAGCATTTTCACTGGGTGTGTGTTGTGAGGAAAACACCTTTTGCTATTTGAACAGCCCCGTCCTGCCCATGTTTGCTCAGAAATAAGTCACACTGGTTTCATTTGAATTTGCCTCCCAGGAAGTAGGGGCAGCAAGCACATGTCGTTGCCAGGGCTCTTCCTGGAGTGGCGCTTTGGATTTGCCTCCCAGGGTTATGCAGTAAGGAGGGACAATGGGTGCATCCACATCGCACAGTTATAAGTAGTTTGATACCACTTTATCTGCCATGGCTCCAGCCTGCTGGATGTGAGGATTTGTAGTCTGATGAGATACTTCTGATGTTACAGGACTCTACTCTAGTCCACTCCTCTGTAGTACAAACACTAGAGTTCTCCAGGCAAGAAAATTCCCCCAAAATTGTCTATTTCAGGATGCCATAGGACAGGTCAAGTGACACTGAAGTGCTACCACTGTGGTAGTTGAGAGGAAGGCCATTTCCGCGCTAGCCTGTTACAGCGCGATGATTCCACTTTCAACCTCCTCTGGAATCCTGGGGTTTGCAGTTTCGGGAGGGGCCGGCCGGCCCCTCCCGAAACTGCAAACCCCAGGATTCCAGAGGAGGTTGAAAGTGGAATCATCGCGCTGTAACAGGCTCGTGCGGAAACGGCCGAAGAAAACGTCCTGTAACCCTTCCTTCCTCTTATGTCCAATGGAGTGAGGTGCACAGATAAGTGCTGGGAAAGGAAAACCATTTCCTAGACCTGGAGAAAAGTATTGGAAACTGCATGTGGTCACAGCGATCCCTTGCATCTGATGAAAGGAATGGGTGCCCTGAAACCTCCAGCCCTCCTTTGTTTTTGCAAAGACAGAATTGCCCGGCTACCTGCACACAGGGGAACCTCCACTTCTCTCTCCCTTACCATTTTCCCATCCAGGGCTGAAATGTATGCTGACCTGTGGACGTGTTTCTTTTTGTGTACGTTTTAATCTCACTCAACGTGGTGTTTCTCTGAAGAGTGCCATGTGCACTGAAGATAAATCGGGGGGAAAAAAAAAAAGAGCCCAGAACTTGGAAAAGTTCCTTTTGGACTACACCTCCCAGAATCGCGCAGCCAGCGTCACCCAGGCTCACAACGGCTGGGAGGGGTGGCTCGGAAAAGTTTTTCCAAGCGCTGTAACTTGGACGGCTGAGGCGGAGGGGCCCTCGAGGCCGGGATGCGGGTTCCAACAAGAGTGGCCAGCCAACGGGGCAGGAGAGCCCTCCCGTCCCCCTCCCCACCCCGCGAGCGCAGCAACTGGCATCGGAGGGCAGACGGGAGGCTCCCTTGAGCCGGGGCTTTCGTTCCCCGCGAATCCGCCGCGCAGAGGCGTCCCCGGAGTCGTGCGCCCGACGGGAAAAGTTAACCATCCCGCGCCGGCGGGCGGAGGAGGAGGACTTTCCGCGGGCGGCCTCCCGCCGCTTCCTTCCGCGGAGGGGGGCGGGTCCCGGGCCGGGCCCGTCCAAGGTGGGCGGGCCCGGGGGGGCGGTCTCGGCCGCCCGGGCATTAGAGGCGCAGGTGGCTCCGCGCGAGCGCTCCAGTCCGGGCGGCGGCGGCGGCCGGAGGGAGCTTTCGCGCGCCCGCCTCGTGCTCGCCGGCGCCCACGCGGCTGCCCGCCCTGCCCTTCCCTTCCTTCCCCAGTCTGGGGGTCCCGCAGCGGCAGCCGGGCTGCCTTCAGCGGCAGCTCCTCCTGGGGGCCCCGCTCGGTCGGTCGGTGGCGGCGGCGGCGGCCGGGCTCGGCGACAGGAGCGCGCCGGCGGCGGTGAGTTCTCGGCAACAGGCGGCGGCTGAAGGGAAGCCTGCCGGGCAGCTCCGGAGGCTCCGTCTCCCCTCGGCCGACAGCCCCCGAATGGCGCGGAGCTGCCCCGCCGGCAAACTTTTCTCCTGAGGGGAGGACGGGCCGCCTTCGCCGCCCGCCTCTCCCGCGGCCGGTTGCATGGCGCGGAGGAACCCGCTCCCCGCCGGCTCCTCCCTCGCCCGGCGTCCCTCCCCGAGGACTTCTGGACCCCGACGCAGCCTGGCGGGTTGAGAACGACAGCAGCGCCGCCGCCGCCGCCGCCGCCACCTGACGGCTTCCCGGCGAGGTCTGGGCGGCTGAAGGGACGGCGGGGGGTCGGGCCCCGGGGGCGGCGGCCGGGCCGAGAGGGCGCGGGAGCCCGCCGGAGATGGGCGAGGGTCGCCGTCGTGGCCGCCGCCGGAGCCGCGCTGGTTTGGTATGGAGTTCGCCTTCTTCCGCTCCGTCGGGTTTTACCCCCGTAAGGCGCCCGCCTGGCGAGACCAGAGCCCAGCCCTCCCGGGAGTTTGGAGCAGCTGCGCCCCTGAGAGGGCCCACGAAGAGGAAAAGTCGGTTCCCTTCGGCGCGCGGGGGTGCGCCCCTCTTCCCACCACCCTCGTTTCTTCTTTGGAATCATCCACAAGAATGAAAATTAGGAGGAGAGCGGAGAGGGTGGAACTATAAATCCCGACCCCCCACCCCTACCCGTAGCCCCTGCTCCTCTCTCTTCTTTCGCTCCTTGCCATGGCTGGCTTTAGCTCCAGCCTGAGAGACCACGTTTTGTTGAGCCTCTTGCTGGTCCTGCTGGAGGTGCCGGCACCCGTCCCGGCCGCCTCCAAAGCCATCGTGTGCCAGGAGATCACGGTGCCCATGTGCAAAGGCATCGGCTACAATCTGACTTACATGCCCAACCAGTTCAACCACGACACGCAAGACGAAGCCGGGCTGGAGGTGCACCAGTTCTGGCCCCTGGTGGAGATCCAGTGCTCGCCGGACCTCAAGTTTTTCCTCTGCAGCATGTACACCCCGATCTGCCTGCTGGACTATGCCAAGCCGCTGCCCCCCTGCCGCTCCGTGTGCGAGCGGGCCAAGGCGGGTTGCTCCCCGCTCATGAGGCAGTACGGCTTTGCCTGGCCTGAGAGGATGAACTGCGACAAGCTGCCTGTCCTGGGTGACGCCGAGATGTTGTGCATGGATTACAACCGAACGGAGGCCGCCACCACCTTGCCCCCATTTTTTACCAAACCCACTCGCTCTGCCAAAGGGACCCACAAGAACCTCAACCCTTTAGTTGGTGGCAGCAGCAGTGGCAATTGCAAAAGGGTGTGTGAATGCAAGGAACCCTTGGTCTTCATCTCCAAAGAGACCCACCCTCTCTACAACAAGATTGAGACGGGTCACGTCCGCAATTGCGCCATCCCTTGCTTTCAGCCCTACTTCACCCAACATGAGAAGACCTTTGCCACCTTCTGGATTGGCCTCTGGTCTGTCCTCTGTTTTGTGGCCACCTTTGCCACAGTGGCCACCTTCCTGATTGACATGGAGCGGTTCCGGTACCCAGAGCGGCCCATCATCTTCTTGTCCGCCTGCTATCTTTTTGTCTCCATTGGTTACATCATCCGGCTTGTTGTGGGCCATGCCAACGTGGCCTGCAACAAGGACTACAACCACATCCACTATGAGACCACGGGGCCAGCCCTCTGCACTGTGGTCTTCCTCCTCATCTACTTCTTTGGTATGGCCAGCTCCATCTGGTGGGTGATCTTGTCTCTCACCTGGTTCCTGGCAGCGGGGATGAAATGGGGCAATGAGGCCATTGCCAGCTACTCCCAGTATTTCCACATGGCTGCCTGGCTGATTCCGAGTGTCAAGTCGATAGCCGTACTGGCCCTGAGCTCCGTAGATGGCGACCCAGTGGCTGGCATCTGCTATGTTGGCAACCAAAACCTAGACAAGCTCCGGGGCTTTGTTTTGGCTCCCTTGGTGGTCTACCTTTTCACGGGGACCATGTTTCTGCTGGCGGGCATTGTGTCCCTCTTCAGGATCCGGAGTGTCATTAAACAAGGAGGCACCAAAACAGACAAGTTGGAGAAGCTGATGATCCGCATCGGCATCTTCACCGTCCTTTACACCGTCCCTGCGACGATCGTGGTGGGGTGCTACATCTATGAGCAGCACTACCGGGAGACATGGGAGATGGCCCAGAACTGTTCCTGCCCAGGGGACAAAGACAGGCTGAAGCCCGACTATGCGGTCTTCATGTTGAAGTACTTCATGTGCCTGGTGGTGGGAATCACCTCGGGGGTCTGGATTTGGTCTGGCAAGACTCTGGAGTCGTGGAAGCGGTTCACAGGGAGATGTTGCCGAAGCGGGAAGCCCGTGAGCTCTGCCATGTACGGCGAAGCCAGTGCGGCTCTGACAGGGAGGACTGGGCTGCCCAGTTCTGCTTCATACCACAAACAAGTCCCACTCTCCCACGTATGAAAAGCACCTTGCTGGATTCTCTCACACGCAAAATGGGAGCAGGTAAGCGCAGCACAACAGAGCTCCCAACTGGAAAAGGCTTGGGAGCGACCCTGCAACTTCCAGGCTCCTTGAGGTGAAACTCTGTTGCTTCATCTTGAATTCTGAAAAGGAAGAGGAGGGTCTCTATATATTGTTGTGGTGGTGCTGATGGTGGGGAGATGCCACATTGCCCCGTTTCAAAGCTGGAAGGTTTGCTAACAATGTACCACAACGTGGTCTGTAATTTGCCTCAGAGAATGTGCTTAGGGCCAGGTTGTGTGTTGCATGCAAGATGCCTCTACAAAGTGTTTTGGGACTGTGGCCTTTTTTAAAATATGGGGAATGGCCTGGGAGGCTGAGGTTGTGAATGAAAGAATCAGGAGGTGAGGAAAGGAAGAGGAAGAGAAGGGGAGTTGCTTGAGCCTTTCACCTTCCTGCTACTTACCCGCTCCAAAGGAGGCCCCAGCGTCTTGCCTCTTTTCTCACACAGTTAGGCCAAGAGGTGAGGATGGGCAGTTTTGACAAACAGCAGGAAGAGGAAGGATCAAAGCATGGAAGTTACTTCTGGACTAAAGCAGTAACTTCAGGGCTCCTGCTGGGTGGGAGATTTGGAAGTTGTAGCCCAAAGGTAAACTTCTCAAGCTGTGATGACAGATCAGGTAGCCCCCTCTTTCTGTTTGGCTGCTCTCCAGATCAGGAGGCTTTGACAGTGCGCTCATAGACATGTCTGCTCACAAGTAAATCAGTGGGGTTTACTTCCAGGGAAGTGGGTACAGGATTGCAGCCTCATATTGCATGTCTCCCATGTAGTGCCCCATTTGGTCTTGAGGATGCTAATTTTCTATTAGTTGGAGAAATCCTTGTTCACACCCTTTCCATTGGGAAGAATTGTAGATCAGGCCTAACATATATAATGCAGTCTTGCCTGTTTCAAATCCACACTTGTTGCTAAATTTTGCAGTGTAAAGAAAGTCTTTTTCAAAGGAGGGATCTGTTTTTCCAAAATGGTGGGTTGGCGAGTTTAGATTGAGCAGAGTCCAATTTTCATTTTTGGAGGGCATAAGTTTGCCATCAGTTTTCACCTATGCCTTTGCCAAACTGAATGTCAGAACCTTGGTGAGAGATGAGCTGCTGAGAGGCAGTGAGTTCGAAGGAAAGTAAGGGCAGCATTTCAGTTTTGGTGGCACTCTTTGCACAGAAGGACACAGTTTTGATATGTGTAGTTTTTGACAAGTGTAGTCTTTTGCGAATGGAAATGTGAGTTGCTTTAGTGTTCTTGAAGGCCAGGGCATGGGTTGGGGACCTGCTTTTCCAAGTTACTGTCCTTACTCTGGTGCATTGGCCTGTCTCTGTCTAACCACCACTGTTGCTAGAGAGGGTTGAAGTGCAAGATGGTGGCTCATGATAATGAAGGCTGCAACTCCAAGACTCTCTTGCTTGGAAGCAGAGTTTGGAAAATTTACTACTTTGGACTACATCTCCCAGAATCCTCCAGCAAAGCTGTCTTGGAGAGTCTGAGATTTCAAGTCCCAAGAGGTAGTGTTTTTACAGGTCTGCTTGGACAGATGCTCCGTGGGAGCCAACTGAATGTTATTTACTTGTGAGTGGGATTGCACTGCACTTTTGGCAAAACAGAGGGGTTTTTTTTTAATCTCAATGCCTGTTGTCCTTTGACATAAGGAACCCAAAGAGCAAAAAGGGCGTGATGTAAGGCAAGTTGCTTTATGGTTTGGCATGCCAGCATACTGTTTATTCAGAAGTCTGCTTCACTGAGTGCACTGAGATACTTTCTTCTGCTTCACTGAGTTACCTTCCCAAGTAGGCATTCATTGGGTCACAGCCTTAAAAGACATTGGACATGTTTTGTTTTTCAAATGCCATATTTCTTCCTGGCCTTCCTGGCCTTCTTGCTTTCTTGTTGCTTATTTACTCTCCTATCTGCCGATTGTGGGAGCAACATTTTTCTGGTGTCAGGGTTTAATGTGTCACTACTGTTTTTAGCAGGAAGAAAATTATTTTTTTTTTTAAAAAAAAATGCCTTCCACACCCTGAGAAAGTGGGTCTCTGCCCCAAGTTTAGTCCTCTGTGGCTGAATTGGTTCTGTCAAGCCACTGTAAGCGAGACAATCAATTCTCTTTCTCTTTGCAGAAGAGAGACAGGACAATCCTGAGTTTTGAAGCACTGGCTGCATACACCTTGGAAGGGAAGCTGCTTGGTTTTTAACTGGAATTCGGAACTGTGACATTTTTGGACAACAGCTCCCAAAACCCAGCAGTCAGGATGACAGTGGCCATGCTGGCTGTGGCTTCTGGGAGCTCTCTTCCAGAAAAGTAACCTTTCCAAGCTCTCTCTTGAACCTTTTAAATTTATACCCTGGGCCTTCCCAGAGGAGCCCAGAGGAGCCAACTTTCTTTCAAAGCTGATGTGAACCTGCCTGAGATACAGCAGGAGGGGCTGTTGTCCTTCTCCCAATGTGAAATGTTTGCACTTTAATTCTGCATGGAGAAAAGTTGCTGGGCAGTACATTGAATCTGCTTTGCAAAGAGGATGAGAAGTTTTTCTAACAGCACCTTCTTGAGAGGGGTTCCTCTCACTGAGAAACAAAGGTTTGAGGGTATGGAAGGGAGCCCAGCTTTCATGTATCTGTACATGGTGAAGCTGATCTGCTCATCGACTCAAGTAGGAGTTTTGAGATCACTTTTTGATACCCACCTACTCGTCTTCCTTGGGGAAAGTATTGCCATGACTCAAGGAAAAAGTAGTGTGCATTCCCAAGGGCTAGTATGTCCTTCTACAGTGTGGATTGCCGGCACATCTGACCATCACAGCTCAGAGGCAGCAGCTCAGGACTATCCAGGCTCTTTCTAGACAGTGCTTTTCGGTGGATGTCATTTCCCGGCTTACTTCAGTGGAAGAACGGATCATTTGTAACCCACCTTCTCTCTTGTCATTCAAATGTGAATTAGAATGCAGTCTTTTTTGTGCTTGCCTGGGAGTAATCATCCTGAATTCAGTGGGTAGGCATCCATTAGTGAGTGCTGTTAGTAGTACTCACTTTTGGTTAGTTTTCATCCAGAGCTGTTGTGGGGGAAATAAGTAGCTGTTGTCTATCTCTATAGTAGGTGATGGTTAGATTGTGTTGTTGTGTGCCTTCAAGTTCTTCCTGACTTACGGCGACCTTACGATAACCTTTTCTTGGGAAGATTTGTTCAGAGGGGGTTTGCCTTTGCTTCCCTTTGAGGTAGAGAGAGAGTGACTTGCCCAGAGTCACCCAGTGGATTTCCATGGCCAAGTTGGGATTCAAAGCCTGATCTCCTGAGTGGTAGTCTAGTGCTCATACTGCTATACTGTGTTAGCTCTCTTTTAGATTAGATTGCCATTTATTTATTTTTCCCATTTTGGCTTTCTTAACCACTTGCAGGCATCCTGCCCTTAAAATCTTTTAAATTCAGGATTGGGCAGCTGTGGCTTCCAAAATGATTTTGGCCTGCAGCTCCCATCAGCCTTATCCTAGGAGGAAGTGTGTGAATTTTAGTCCCAAAATAACTGGAGTGCCTCTGTTTCCCTTGTTGTAATCAGACCTTTCCAGTATTGCTGCCACACTCCACTATTGGTTTATCTGAATCTAGCTTGTTACTGCAATATTCCTGTAACCTCTCTAGGTATTCTTAGTATGGAGAAGAAGAACTAAGAATGAATTTGGGCTCTCACATTAGCCAGACAGCTTGAGGGTGAAGAGAGCCACCAGCACAGTTCTTTCCGGTGTTGCTGGGATGGAGGCAATTGTGGTGGTGTAAGAATCCAGCCTTTGTCTGACCCTGGGGTTCCACATCTGCTACTTACTGCTGGGGTTAGCCAAAAAGAGTGCACAACTTAGAAAGGTCACATCCAGTTCCTGGACCGGATGGCTGCAGCACTGGGGATGTCAAATGTTAAACATACACAGAGAGGGTGTAGAAGGAGGCTCAAGGCAAGCTAATGGGGCCAGGGTGGGAACTTTCTCCTTTTTCACTTCAAGACCACTGATGGCAGAATTTTGGAGACCAAAGCCAAATTTTCTGCAGGTTTTCACTTTCTAATTTTTAAAACTATGACTTTACTCAGGTCATTCTTTTAGGTATTTTATGGAATAACTACAGCCAACACATCTGACTACAAACAGGAATTTTATTCTTTGGAGCAGCCATGTTCATTTCTGCTGTGTTGCAGCCTAAGAGACTTCCTGAAAAGACACTCAAATGTATTGTGGCATAAGCCATTTATGGGCTGGCATTCACATTATCAGCATGTAGTATGAGCCTCAGTTGCAGGTATTATACCTACAACATAAGATCTCATGAACCTGACAAAGTGGTCCCTAGTCCATAAATAGCTTTTATCATGGTATGTTTGAGGTGTGAGGAGACTCTTTAAAAAAAAAAAAAAAATCCGCTGCGGTAGGAAACTGGGTTCTGGGATGGCAACTTGCAGCAGCCGAAGCCTAGGCAGCATTGAGGGATAATAGGGTTTGCAGAGATCCAAAGTATCCACCACTGGCTTTTCAAGACAGCTTTGTTTGTTAGAAAGAAGCTGTAGAGCAGTGTGACTAATTAAAACAACTGTTTTCATCATAGATGTTACTGAGTGGTAATGTCTTCTGAGATTTTATTTTCGTCATGAAGAAATCATGGTAATTTTTCTGTATGGGGAATTTTTCACAGTACAAGCACCTGGGAGGGCTGGTTTACCTTGAAAGGTGGCATATAGTATGACAGTACTAAACATTCCCCAATTTCCAAATAATATAAGGCATGCTTAAATCCTGAAATTGGTGGACTTGCATACACTGATGTTATTTCTTCCATTTATATATCAAGAAATACTTTGACCAACCTTCATTCCCCTGCCACACATTACTATTTCCTGATAACAATTAAAGTATAGGAGAAAATATTCTCTTCTTTAAGCTAGTAATTCAAACTGTATCTAGGTTTGGTATCTGCATAGGGCTCCAGTGGAGCAATTTGTCTGGTAAGTATAATTTGTCATCTTTCAGGCTAAGCCCACATTCCTGGCCAAAGCAATAACCAGAGTAGAAAGTACTTTATTTAAATCAACAATCTGCTCCCTGCTGGTGCACCACCCTTGGTTTTTACTTTTGAGAAATCCCATTTTTATACCTTTATATTAAGATCTGTTAATGGTTGTGACTTGCTCTCCTGGGGCACAGTGGACACTCAGGACTCCTACACATGGCAGCTTCTTACCATTCCCAAACGGAAAATTTACAACAGTGACAAACTTTATAATATCCTTCCATTACCACTTCAAGTCCTCTTGCTACCGTGCTGAACTAGATTACTACTGGCTGCCTAGAGCCATCTCATGAGGGTTTCTCCCAACTAAATCACACAAATCAACATATATTTTTTTGGCAAGGTGCAACAAATGCAAATTGTATTATATATGATAAAAGTAGCTGGGTGAGAGCTTTGAAAATCCTCATCTCACTTAATGCTTACTTTTATTTGTAATAAATGTTCAACTACACGCTGTGCTAACAGAATGGAGATATGGAGAAAACAAATGTTCGGTTCAACACAACTTCCAAAGAAGGGAGAAAAGGCAGCTCCCGCTTAAGGTATAGAATAGTCTGCCTTAGGGCAGCAAGTTGGACTAGGTCAGTCTTCTGCAACTTGTGAAACTCTCACCTCACACATTGTGTGTTCTGATCTTGTATGTACTTGACAATCTCCTCTGTTATGCCACGTGGACAGTAAGAAATGGCTGTATCTAAGTCCTGTTAGGTTGCTGTGGATTGCTGGAAGATGGAGTTAGATGAAACACTGATTATGTCCATTCTGATTCCAGTTGTAAATGTCTGCTTGAAGTTACTCAGTAGTTTAATACAATTAGAAAAATATCTTAATGAATCACACACACGAAAAGTTATGTTTTCAGCGTTTTAGAAACATGACTGTTCACTGTAAAAAGACTGAGAAGGTGATATAATTCTTAAATTAACAAATAAACTAGAAATCCAGTGATTCAATTTGTATTCCAAAGGCAAAAGATTGCAAAGTATGGATTATCTCTAGTTTTGACAGGGTTCCTTTAATCAAGGTATTGTGTACTCTAATATTTCTCAAAATGGAATCGCACCATGTAGCTATAGTATGTAAATAGTTGTATTAAAAGAATTAAGTTTGTACATAACTGAATCCCTAGTGAACTTTTAATACGGGTTGGAGCAGGTTGTAAATTCTCATGCTGCCATTGAGAAGTTTTGGGTACAAATAACAGAACTGAAACCTGGGGCATTAAATCACTGTACTTGATGTTAGATTCATGCTTAGGCTGTGCTGCTCTTTCAGTTGTGCCTTGTGAAGATGAAGCTTCTACATAACCACTTGCAATATGATTAACAATACCATGCCAAAACAGGGTTAAAAAAGAAGACATAGTTGATTCTGTAAAAAGCTTTAAGAGGAAATAAACCAATTTCAAATGGTCACCTTAATAAATGCCTAAACATGCTTTTTGTACCCATGGTTAAGGGATAATTCTCTATTACAAGAAAACTGGCTGGTTTAGGTCTTCAACAATCTATCATTTACAGGTCATGGTCCCATGGCACTCCACATGCAGGGCTGTTTAAAATGCAGATCATAACTTTCATGATTTTTTTTTTATTTGTACCAAAACCACAGCTTCTGTATGAAATTACGCATGGACAACGTAATGGAACCACAAGCCACACCAACTCAATTGAATTTTTTTTTTAAAGATCTTTGCCATATTCCATATAGGGCCAAGACTTTTGAGAACATCACATGCTTTTAAGTATAGCTGTATGTGTTGCATTTTGTGAAAATACGAAAGAAACCTGAGAATGTATTTAGAGTCTGTACTGACTGGACTGCAAAGAAAACACAGAAGCATAGTTTTGTTTTCTAGTTTGTGATTATGGCGAATTGAAAACAAAAATTTACGGGAATGCATTTTTTCTGGAAAAGAGACAGGATACAAACAACTGAGGAAGTTTTGCTAACGACTGGCAAGCGTTTGTCTTGTGGCTAGGAGAAATCCAAGGACCTTTCCAGGCCTATCTGCTGTGCTGCTCCCATTTGTGCTTCTTCTTCAACCCACTGAGAAGGATCAGTTAACCCTTGCACTGCCAGGCTGAGCCTGTAAAGTTGGGGTGAACAATGTGTGGTCTCCCAACATGATGTTGGACTGCCAGTCCTATCATCCCTCATCAGTGGCTATGCTAGCTGGGCCTGAGGGGAGCTGCAGTCCCACAGTGTCTGGAAGGCCACAAGTTAATCATGTCTAATCCTAAATAACTTTCACAAGAATTGTTCCACTTTTCCTTCAAGATCTTGTTATAGTATTTACAGCAGGCAACAAAATGCCACCTGCCAGTCACAAAACCCAGTTTCACCTTGGTCGAAAATATAGAGCCTAAAACCAGCCCAGAAATGTTTGGTCTGATACTGGGCTTCCTCATCCACTCTGAATGAAAGATTCTCAAATCCAAGTATCAGCACTTTGCTCTATTCTGAAACCACCGTGTACATGAGCAGGATAAAGGGGGCAACAATACCATATTCCCCAGTAACACAGTGATATGTTGTCCACCTTACATACAAATCATTGTTATTGTGGATATGATTGGTATATACTACATCTCCACTTACATACTGCATTCACATTACATGTGTCAAGAACTCCCCTTTTATGGAATACCTGTAAAAAGGAAGATTCAAAATGATTGAATGATAGCTAATCGCTTGCTTCAAATTCAGTGAAAGCACTACAGGGTACCCTGGCACGTTTTCAGATTTGAGCAACATTTTTCTTAGCAAAACACAAAGTGTAAGCACAGCCTGTGTTATAGGCGACACATGCAGGTTCTCTGTAGCTGTGTGAAAATGCCATTACTGAGTATTTCATGGAATACTTCTGGAATTCTGATATTTGACAGGTTAACTTTGCAACATCCCTATGTAGTTAGTATTATTAACATTGAGAGCCAGGATGGTTTCCTGGTTTGAGCCTTGGACTACAACCCTAGAGACCAGGCTTCGATTCCCTGGTCAGCCATGGAAACCTACTGGATGACCTTGGGCACATCACACACTCTCAGGGCCAGGAAATCCCCATGATAATTTCGCCTTAGGGTCACCGTAAGTCAGAAATTACTTGAAAGAACATAACAGAAATAACATTCTAAATGCCTTGAAGGCATCAGATCCTGAAGCTTGGCAGGATCAGATCTGGCTAGTACTTGAAACTGCCAGAGAAAATTTGGTGCTGCAAGCTATATTCAGAAGATGGCAAGGGCAAGCTTCTTCTGAAGAAATCATGCCAAGAAAACCCTATAATAGGATCACCATATATCAGAGTTGACTTGCAGGTACATAACTATTAGCCTCATACTGTATATGGGGAGTTGAGGGTGTGCTATACCTAAAGCCACTTAATAATTCCATTGTTTGTCATATATCGGGCTGTTGTCCATAACTGTAACATTTTCTTGACCAAGGGTGGGCAATTTGTGCACCTCCAGGTATTGTTGGACTGCAGTTCCTATTATCGCTCAAAAAGACCAGTAAGAGTTTCAACTGAGCATCTAGAGGGCTACTGTGTTGCCTGCTTCTGATTGCAAGGCATTATGCCCAAGGGAAAATTCCACAAGCTGTGGCTTCTCCTTTTACCACAACACTTTGACAGAAGACACAATTGAGGAGATTCTGACTCCTATGCAAGTCCTGCAAATACAGGAACCAGAAAATGACTATTGTAGTAGGTAAGCAAAGGCTTGGATGGTCACAACTGAAGAATGTGTTTGGTCTGGATGTGGAAAATGTAGGTTAAAACCTCTGCTATAATACAAAGCACATTAGTATTTATTACTTGTAAACCAAGTTCATCTCATAATTATGCTGAAAGACACGAACACAGCTTGTAAGTCATAGAGGAAATGTGTCTCTTTAGTTTGCTGCCTTACAGCAAACTGGACATTTTGGTCTGTGGAAAGAAATCCTCTTCAGGTCATAAATCTTTTGGAGGAGTTCAGGAGGTGCCTTAAAATACAAGGAAGGAAAAGCTTAGTGTGTTTACTCATGATAATGCTCAGCACTTGTGCATGCAAGTATATGCGTGTATGAGAGATCCTAATGTTTCCCTACTAGGGAAACAGAATAAAAATTACATCTGCCATTCAGTCTGCAACGTACTGCTCCTGATTTCTCCCAGTGCTCTGTTTCAAAGGGCAGATCTTTATAGCCACCATGTGTGATCCTATCTCCAAGCCATGTGCCCTAATGTGTCAGGAAACCACATCCCATTTAGAAGTAGATTTATAGTCCAGGCTTCTACCACTTTGGGAAACTGGTCATCCTTCTCTCCAGTAGCAACCACATCAATACAAAGAACAACACCTGCAGCACTTAGAGAATGGATGTTAAGCATGTCCTCCTGTACTTGTATTTTGAATAGTCACCTCTTCAGCTATTCTTACTTGACACATACTTCCTTACTCAGCAAAAAGGTCGTTCTTAACGTTCATTTCCATTGCTCAAGGGCATGTCCTCTACCTGCCAAACCCACTTTAAGAGGTTTCAATATATAATTGCCTTGGAGACAAAACAAAGTAACTCATATAGAGGTGTAATATGGCAGCACTCAAGGGATTAGGTGCCCCATTGAATTTTGGCCAGTTCCTGAATTTCCAGTTAAGTACATAGGAACAAAAGGGACTCCTTGTCATTGACACCTTTATGCAGCAGGAATGAACATATTGGAAACAGCTTTCTCTGATTCTAGCATGTACATAACAGGTGTGCCATCTCTCTTAATACATCAAAAGGTAGTGACCACATAATCACAGCGACACTAACTAAACTGGTATTCCACCACAGCACTTCGAGTACTACAGCTGAACTTGACAGGCTGGACACATTCATCTACTGCTCTGTTCCTCACATTTTCTGAGTATGTACCCTTCCATTTTCCATTATGCAACATTTCAATCTCACCACATCCTAAAGCATCCATGTGAAAGGTGAGCAGAAATTCACAGACCCTCACAGACAATTGTACGCAACCTCTTGTGCTCTACAAAACCTTGACCTGAGCCAAAGGAAATGGAAAAATATTGTGAGAGTGATTCTCTGCAACCTCCATTTGTTACTGGCTTCAGTTTCACTTGCCAACACACAGAATCAGATCCTTCTGCAGAAGATGTCAGTCAAGCCCATTACCCTGTATGTTCATTGGATGGGAACACGTGCTATGCTTCCCTTGGTACCAAAGCCTCTGCTACTGTATTATATGAAGCTTGAATTAACCCCCAAGGCTTTCATTTGTTCCGATGAACACAATCTAGTTGTGGTGTATTTTTACTATTATTGTAAATTAAAATGGTAAGTGGGAATCACCTAGAATCATTTTGCACACAATAAGGGATTTGTAAAATAACATCCCAGTAAACCCAGGAAATTCACTTGGACTTAAAGAGTTACGTTCACATACACTTGCAAACTACAAGACTTTCAGCTAACAGACTATCCTTTTGAAAATGTTTTTTCCTGACTTTCCACATGGCCAAGCAGCAAAGTACAAATCAGCATTAAACTGCTAAAATAATTCTCTGAGACACTTCCCTTCCTGCCTTCACAGGAGAAGCAGATGCTGGCCAAGTATAGGATCTTTTTGGTGGTGATATCCAAGTGAAAGGAATGCTCTCTGCAGGGTTGCTAACCTTGTGCTGAGTTTCAAGTCTTCATGGTGCCAGGTGAAGAGGATTTTGTTTGTCCAGGCTTTTTAGATCTTTGGTGGCCTTTATTATTTTGTGCTGTGGCTGTTATACATTTTTATTATCTTTGTGCCCATTGCCTATTTTGTTATATTTGATTAGTGTAAGTTGTTCTACAAAATCTCCCGACTGCAGATTTGGTGAGTAAGCTTTTGTAAACAAACATTAAGTGAACAGGCTAGAATCCAGCACGCACTGCAGTGTACTGTTTCAGTGATGTTTGCTGAAGGCACCCATACAAGCCCCACTGATACAAAAGAGGGTGCACAGAAATTTCTTGCTGTGCTCTGGCCATGTCAGAGAATATCCTACACTTTAATCCAGTTGGAGCGAGCATCCTGGGAAAGAGGAATACAAAGGAAAGCAATGATGCCTGATCTTAATTAAAATAGAGTTTATTATTAGCTTCTCTTTTAATACAAACATGAGAAAGGAAAGCCACCTGAAGATGTAGCATTTGTTTCAAAATTGAATTGTGATCAATACCTGAAGCCACAGACTCTGTAGAATGCCTGCCTGGGGCTTGTAGATTAAAATACTGCATGAGACTATAACAGTCTGAGTGCCAGGATACACTCAAGAAGCAAGTTGGGGGTCAGTATTAAATATAACAAAAGGGACCAGATTGTAAGAGAGGCTGCACAAGAGTTTGTGCTACACCAGATTCTGGATGTTTTGAAATACAAATGATGTAAGTATTCTGACCTGGAATTGTGAAAGTCTGCAGACCAGGTAATTTACTTATGCTTCCTATTTTTAGGAGCAAAAAGATTAATTCATTTTAAATTCCTGTTCTGGAAGTGCAAACTAACTTTACAGGAAAATCCAATCTTTAGCAGTTCACTTCCAGAGCAAGGGGCATTAAATACCAGGCTTTTAAGGAAAAAAAGTCTTTTAAAAGGCAATTATATGAACTAAAGATTACCATGTCTCCCTCATCAACAAATCCAGGACCATCAGAAGACTTCCCCACTGTGAATCTAAAGCTTTTTGGATGCATAGGACAAAAGCAAAACGTGCTCTACATCCATTGTTTGTAGTAGAAAAGTTTAGTAGAGCAGCCTTACTGTCTGTTCATCACCCAAGTGAGTATATTTGTTCAGACTAGGCTTTCAATGCGGCTCCTATTCAGAACTTCAGGCAAAAAGAACAGTGTATTATGGACTGCATTTCTCCCAGGCCTTGCCTAGAAGGACAAGAACATGAGAAGCACCATAGCTGACAAGAAGTGGCCCCTGACCAACTTGTTTTTATCCCGGTGAACACAGAGTGCCATTTCTCTGCTCCTGTCATAAAACAATTCCAATCCCTTGACAATCTCAAAATGGAGAGATTGTGTTTACACAATGAACACAGCTTTGCTGCTCAGCAGCGACATGGTCTGTAACTGAACACCAGTGTACCAATCAACAGCCTTGTTAGTAAGTGTGCGGTGCAAGGAGTGGGGTGGGAGAAGACCCTGTCAATTGTCAGTGCTACAGCAATGTTTCCAGAGTGGCTTTTACACTGTGTGAACAGGAACACTGAACTGACTCTGAAAGGCAACTGCAGCCGGGACCTGGTTGACTGAGGGAGGAAAACATTGTGACTACTGTTGTGTTAATGTTCAAATTCTAAAATTAAAACTAGTCATTATTAAAAACTCACATAGTTCACAGCTATAGGCCTACACAGTAAGCAAATGTCTGTGGATTGGAGGGGAGGTGAGGAGAAAAGGGAAACAAAAGACTCTCCAAAAAGTTCTTGCATTTCTGGAGTTTTAAAGGAGTGTGCCCATTTGACAAGGTCCCATCTTCCCCCCTGCTCCCCATGGAATTATGATCCTCTGGCTCTAGGCTTCCTTGGCTTGATTTGCTCACCCTGTCCTCTGGCTGGAAGACATCATCACTGCTGATTTGTGAGCTTGGAGTGAAGGTGGTATTTCCATTCACAGGAATGCTGGTGCCACAATGTTGCAGCTTTCCATCTTGCTCAAGAGAGGATTGCATTAGAACGGCGAATGCCAACTAAGTTATCAGCACTGAACGATCGTCTCATAGCAGCTTTTGACAAATCTTTGTATTTGTCCTCACACAGCCTGGAGATTGCCTGTAAAATATGTTCAAGCCAGATGTATGTTTTCAGCGTTAGCAGAGCCAGGAAGGTTTTAAGATCAGCATCAGTTCAGTTGCCTTACATTTTGCATTGCTGGTAATTTATCAAAAACTTCAATTATTCTTTTGCAGAGAATACGCAGATCCACTTGTCAGCTTTAAAAAAAAAATCTTGGGGAGAGGCAAATACAGTCCTTGAGAAACATCACCTTCAATTATAACTAAGAAAGAAGGAGCAGCATCTTACATTGGCCATTTCTGCACGGGGCGAGGAAATTGCCCCGTGCCGCTGCTTACCGGATCTTCTGGCAGTCCAGTCTGGTCCAAGGTGAGGAGCAGCAGTGCGTGGTCATCGATCTGCACTGCTCCGGCGTCCAAAATGGCAGCTTCCAGTTAGTCATGGGTCTCGACCAACCAGTGAAGCTCACCAGCCTAAAGCCCACCCTCGGCAGATTGCAGACTTGCATTGGTGGAAGCCTGAGAATCTGCATAAGGGAGCAGGTTCACAGTGGTGCGCTCCGTGCTTTTGAAAGACCAGAAAAATCAGGTCTTTCAAAAGCACACTGGAGGACCACTTGGGGTCGTTCCGGAGCGGACTGAGGTTCAGATCTACAGTAAGTAGTCCGAACCCAGTCCACTCCAAGGTGCAGACATCCTCCGTGGAAGACACACTGCACCGTTTTAAATACCCCGTGTGGAAATGGCCACAATGTCAAGTTTACAATCATCACATATTATCAAGAACTAGTTTCAGGTGCTCCCTTTTCTGCAAAATGCTCCACAGTAAATTCCAAACAAAAGCTGATTTGCTTGACATTTATAAATGAATTCCTATTGGCCTGACAGGTATAGATGGGTTTTAATGTCTAAGTTCAGATCCACTTGCTAAATTCATTACTCATCTGAAGAGACAGCTGCTCACAAGCACTTATCACCTTCAGGAGATCAAGTAGACATTCATCCACAGAGGAAAGGAGGAGAGGGCTGGATACTTGTATGCAACAGTGCCCCAACATTCCTTTCAGCACCACACTGGTCCTTCTTTCCAGTTTCAAGAAGAACACACCGAGGCTATACATAATGATTAACCAGGGGAACTTATTAAATTCACTTGAAGTGTGACAAAACTGAATAAATGTTTTTACAAACCAGAGTAATCAAACAGAAATGTTATCCTAATACACAAGGTGTGTGAGATGCCACATCAGCTCAATGAAACTTCTAATCTTCTCCCTATTGACTTACCTATTTCTCTGAATACCTAACAGAGGAAAGTATACCTTCTCAAGTATACTGCTGTAAGCGTTGGGAAAAACGCTTCTGATGTACTTCAGCCTGGATGGCTCATTCATTTCTTCCTATACCAACATCTATAATAATATGTGAAGAGAGGGCTTAACTTTAGGAACCATAAGGTCAGAGATAAGTACTCTCAGCAGATGTCCACAACTAGCTGCCCTTTTCTCCTCTTTGGAGCCTTCAATCAAGATGCCCTCTGAAGAACATAAACACAGTCTAACGAGGCTACAATACTTACGCCCACTTACCGGAAAGTCTCAGTGAACTCAAAGGAACTTAATCTGAATGGACAGGTATTAGGTTTGCACTGTAAAGATGTAAGAAACTCTTTCAAGATGTGCAGGCCTGTCATATGGTTGAGATCTATGGCAGCAGGAGGAGGCTGTGATGGTAGCTATCTCATTTGTCCTTTTCTAAGGGGCTGATATATCAAGAATGGACACACAGGTTTTTCTTCCTTAGGTATAAGGAGTTACAGCCTCACTGATAATGTGGGAAACATGTAGACTGTCAGATTAGTCAGCATGTGTCAGTGTACCTCTCTGCATCCATATGACCTCATTTTTAGACCTCCCTGCTACACTTTTTTCTCTTTCAGAAAAAATCATCTTGACATGAAGGATTTCTGTAACTAAGAGGTTAAATCCTTCAATAAAACAAAACAAAAAACCTTTGCAAGCCACATTAATGTGATTAGCAGCAACAAAAGCTACTGTTATGCAAACAAAATACCCTGCCCACCAAGGCTCAGGCCATACCTCCAGTTTCTGTGCTCGCTCTTTACTAAGGGGCTCCAGCAGAAAGCTCAGGTTGTTGTCATCTGCTAAGGAGCGAAGGTCAAAGTAGTATTTGGCGTAAACACTGGCAGGAACATTGATATTGAACTGCAGCAGCTCCAAGAAGTGTCTCTCCATCTCATTCCTGGAAAAAAAGAAAAGAAAAGCCGGTTAGCAGAAAACAAACCAGGCATTGTAAATTTTAAGAGCCAAACACAAACCTCAGGTGTACCTTTTGGAAAAAATAAAAAAGAGTGCCTATTGTGGTCAAACCAATTTTTTAAAGAAAAAGGGACAAAACTGAGGAGTTCATGTAAGAAGCAAAAGGCAGTGTGAATTGTGGAACCCTCAACCTGGGGGAAAAGGTTATATTCTGTCATGCACGCACTGACTTGGACACCCTGTTTAGAGTTCCATTAGCGCAGCTGTACACAATTCATCCTCCATTCTCATTCTTAGAAGGCCCTGTGCCATAGTTATCAGATGAAAAGAATGATGTGTGTGCTGTTGATTAGCTCTGAAGAACTTGCAGACATTTTCAGTGGGTTGATAACAGGAAGGGGTTTTTGTTGAAGTACAGCCAGACCAACAAAAGAGGTAGGCATATCACCACGGCAACAAATGGATCTCTGAAGAATGGCTGCTATTATCTTGAAGTAAAAAGCCTCTTGAGGCAACATGGATTCATCTCTAGCAATAAATAAATAAGCAAGCAAGCAGTATTAGGTAGGCGAAGGAGTCCTCTGCCCTGAAACTTCTGAGAGGATACTTTACTAGGGCAAGGTAGGAGGAGGAATTAAGGCAGCCTTCCATGCTGTTTTACCAAAATCCACCCTCTGCATTCAGGTGCAGACCAGCTCCTATTCACAAAGCAAAGAAAAAAAAACCCGGAAGCACCTACAGTATATTCTTCAGATGGGCCAGAAAGCAACAGCTTTCTGAGGGAGCCCTTAAGTTCTCAGATTCCAAAAATGCTGTTAAAAAGCGGTGCTTTAATTTTGATTTGTAATGTGCAAAAGTTTTTTTGTCATTGAAAAATTTAATTTGTTAGTTCAAAAGCATCAAATTCAAAACAAAAAGCATCCACCAAGCTGAACATACAGAAAGAAAAATAAAATAAGGTCTTCCGCAATGATATCTTTTAAATTAAAACATATTAAGGAAATTAAAGAACCCATTGGCTCATATTCTATTGCAGTTATTCCCAATTCAAATTACCATAATCACTACAATACAATGCAATGCATTCAAACGGAGACATTAATGTCAAAAACTACATGTGCTTTCTAGATCAAATGAAATCTGTATCTTGCCCACACAAGCCATCACATACAGCTACCACATATCACACTCCAAAACTCTTGCATTAGAGGAAAAAAAAATTTTTTTTTAAACTGCCCAAACTGCCTGAACCAAAAAGGGAGCACTCTGTTTTGTTGTTGCTGTGTGCCTTTCAAGTCACTTCCAACTTACGGCGACCCTAAGGCAACTCTATAGCAGGGTTTTC
This sequence comes from Ctenosaura bakeri, assembly GCA_948474755.1. Classification (NCBI taxonomy): domain Eukaryota; kingdom Metazoa; phylum Chordata; class Lepidosauria; order Squamata; family Iguanidae; genus Ctenosaura; species Ctenosaura bakeri. The sequence goes on along the minus strand of CAOLHI010000735.1, from coordinate 103,609 downwards.
TTGGCAAGATTTTTTTCAAGGTTTGTCTTTGCTTTCCTCTGAGGCTGACTTGCCTAAGGTAAGTGGATTCCCATGGGAGAGTCAGAATTCAAACCCTGGTCCCCTCAGTCATAGTCCAACACTCACATCGGAACACCACACTGGTTCTCATTCTTGTTTTCTAACAAAACAGCCAAGTAGATATGCAGGCATTGCTAGGAAAAAAAGGCTAAGCAGGGAGAGAGGGAGCTGTACGTTAAGGAGCACTGACAATAAGAAAAGAAGAGGCAGATACTGAGGGCTGGTACATCCTAACAAGAGCAGTTGCCATCCCATATCATTACTGCCTGCCTACATTTGCTCCAACCTGTAGGTTGAACTGTGTATTCACACTGTGCCATTTCAAGCAGGCCTATAAGATTTCTCTCAATTTATTCTGGGCAAAGCAAAAGCCATGTCATCGATCCCATAGACAACACAGCTTTATCCCTAGAAATGGCAGCTGCACAATTGCATGCTAGGTGTCTACATCAAGATTCCAATTTCGTGGTGATGGGGGGGGGGGTAAACCATTTTTTAAAATAGATAGTTCAGTTGCAGAGCTTGAAAACAAAGACGAATCAATCATCTAGCCAGCTAGTCTCAATGAGAACAGAAGCTTTGTGTGTTTTTCCCCTGCCAGATGAACTAGAGTTCCATTAAATCCACTGCCAGAATTAATTTCCTGCTCATATGGTCATAAAGCTTATAGAAATGCAAATCAGATAATGTTTTGATGATCAGCTGATCATGCATTCATTTACCCCTTTTTGTGCAGACCTTGCTAATACATTTTAATTGTATAAAAATGCAATACTTTGCGAGATTAACAAGTCTATTAATAGGGAATTAGAGCCCTGGAAAAGCAAAAAGGCCCAATGTATTTGTGTTGCCTTATTTACTATGACATGCAGCCCAAGAACGAACAGCATGTCCCCTCTTTTATACTCACTATAATCTACAGGATTACCAGATGCACAGTTAAGAGTTTCCCCCTATTTTTACAGCACTTCATTACAGCAGGTATTTTATATGGCAAAACGTTTAGCAAATCAAGCATTATGAGTTGCTTCAGATTTCTTTCCACAAAATCAGAAGTGCAATGCAAAGAGAATCTGTTGCATTTTTCTGCTACCCAGGTTATGACTTCTCTCCCCTCTACAAAGCACAAGCCAGTTCTTCACCTAAATCAATTCAATTTCCCCACCCAATCCCGCTTACATACTGTCACTTCTCTCAATCTTTTTATCATAGAGGAACCCTTGAAATAATTTTTAGGTCTCCTTGAAACTAAAGATGACATTTTAGTCAACATTTCTTTAGAAAACAAGTAGTCAAGCTAAGCTTATGTTGTGTGCGTTCAAGTCATTTCTGATTTACAAGGACCCTAAGGCAAAACTATCATGAGTTTTCCTTAGCAAGATTTGTTTAGAGGCCTAGAGAGTGTGATTTGCCCAAGGAAACCCAGTGAGTTTGCATGGCCAACCAGGGATTCAAATCCTGTTCTCTAGAGTGGCCATCTAATGCTTAAACCACTACACCTGATCAGCTGAACTTAGCTTAACTTTCTCTTAAGATTAATCTCTTTATTTTCGTAAATTTTAAAAACTCACAAGGCAATCATAGTAAATTTCTATTAAATAACTGGCTTAAGTCAAAATGGGATTTAATTTTTTCTAAAGATAGGTCCTGTAGGAGAGCCAGCATTGCTGTAATGGTTTGAGCATTGGGTGGGAGACTGGACAGCTTTTGTCAGTAAATCCAAATTTGTACAAATTTGTTATTGTCTGCAATATCTCCATCTTGAACCTCATTTACCACACAAACCCATCCCAGGGTCAGGATGGTAAGTCCCATTGCTTTTGGTCACAGTAAGGAACACTGCGTAAACCCTAGTGAATCACTGATCCACTGGAAGCTCTTCTATCACTCCTATTTCTAATAAATGATCTATCTCCCTGATTTTCTGTTATTTTTTGTTGCTTGTGAATCTTTATATCTACTTTCTGTCCTCTGTTAATTAGATGTTTTATATAGTCCCAATAATATCTCTCTGTTTGTCAGAGAAGGGCAAACCTCCTTGTTGGTATGGCAGGATAGAAAAAAATGTCAAGGAAGGGAGGGAGTCCTAGCAGACACAACTGAAAAGAATGTGGATCGGTTGCCATGCAGAGATTAACCCGATCGTGGTGGATTGTTCCTCCTTGCCATCCTGAGAATTAATTTAAATAAAGGTTGTACGTTGATTTTAATTAATGATATTTACATGAAAATTTACTGTTGAATAGTAGAATAGTAGAACTCCTAAAGACAAAAGCTAAAGCAATATGAAAAAATGTAACCTTAAACACAATTTTATACAAGACTATGAAAAAACATTTTCAGTCTAAGGGACCTGATCGGGCTCAGATATATGCCTAGCAGTTTGCAGGCAAAAATAAAGAAGTTTCTTATGGGTGTTTTTTTAAAAAACAACAACCACCACCATCACCAGCAGCTATTTCTTACATTTAAAAAAAGAAAGAAAAAAACAGCAATTATTTTCTGAAAAAATGTACTTTTAATATATCAAATGTAGTAATTTTTGCCCAATCAACTTACCTATAAAATGCATTTTAAATTCCTCTGCAAATAAATAAACTAAATCAGCAGAGGATGCTAATATTCCATTTAAAAAAAATCACCCATATTTCTTCCAAAAATGTTTTCCCCCATATCCATAATATTTCTGGAAATTTTATAACTTGGTGGGTTGTACTTTAGATTGACTAATTTGCAGTGCTTTCTGTCGTATACTCACCAAATTTGGAGCTTTGGGGTAGTTGTAAAAATGCTCCAGGTGGCTGCATGCAGCCCACAGTTCAGTTTTAACATCCTATTTCAATTGGTGCAGTGGGGGCACCATTGTAAGTGGGGAACCCTCTCTGCATGAAAATCTGCAACCTCCCCTCCACGTTACATACAAAGTAGGACACTGCAGTTCCATACTGTTAAATTTAAGTTAACAAATAGGAAACTGAATTCTTCACATTTCTGCTGCAACATTCAAACAGCAGTTCTATTAAACAGAAATTAATGAAAGTTGAGATTTATGTTTTCTCTGCTGTCTTCTAAAGAGGTGTTTTAAAACACAGCTAATTTCCAGCTTGGATCAAATCCTATCACGAAGACAAACGTAAGGTGGGGAAAAGATGGAGAAAGGTAGGGACTGAGTAGCAGAGGAAATTATGCCAAGAGACAGAGAGATGAGCTTATAAAATTCTGGGGACACCTAAGAACATCTAAAAACATTAAGAAAAAGTTAGAGAGGTTTTATGATAGAAAGACCCAAGGGGATTTGCAAAAACCAAACACACAACAGTCTTTCTTAAACTGTGTGACATTTATGAATGCATACAAGAGGGCAACAAACTTCACTAGTCTGTCATTTACTGGATAAGTACAGAGGGCTGAAGATTTGATATACACGCCAGAAATTTTTATATGCACTACTGAAACTGGCTGTATTGTCCCTCATCCACAGTTCTTTAAAGTCATAGCTGAAGTATACATATGAGAAAGAATGAATGCACACCATCAGTTATAAGTATTAAAAGGATGATTTCAGAGGACAAGAGACATTAAATTGAAAACCACAGACTTTATTGTACGAAATATACAATAGAGACTATAAAGATTTTGCTTTCAAATACAATCCAGGTAAGACTCAGAGGAACAAATTTAACCAAAACCTGTAACTTACATGTCTTCAACTGTAATATCCTTCAGTATTTGGCAGTAATCCACATTCCACACAGCCTGATCATCCCACACCTTAGAAGCCAGCAGTATAGCACCTAGAACTATTCTCTTCCAGTTACTTGGGCAGATGTCAATCTCTGCATAGGTCAAAAGCCTTTCCAAGTAAACCTGCAGAGAAAAGAGCCTGTTTTCAGATCATAACTCACATTTTACCTATAGAACACACAGGATATTTCAGTCAGATTTTGTTCAGCATAATTTGCCTACAGCCATCAGAAATGCTTGTTCTGAATCAGACTGAGCATGATCTATTTAATTCTGAAGACTGGGTGCTGCAAATGGAACTAAACATAACTTAAAATAAATAAAATAAATTACCAAGCTGTCACTCAAACATTATTAGTGATATCCTCCCAATTTTTTGCTGTGTGTGTGTGCGAGCACGCATGTATGTGTGTGTGAGAGAGAGAGGGAGAGACAGACAGACAGATAGCAGACAAAGAGAAACAGAAAGAGAATGTGTGTGAAAAAGAGGGACAGAGAAGGAGGGTGGGAATGATTTCAAGTTCCACTGAATTCAGGTTCTCAACAGATTATGGATGCACTAACATCTCGTTGAGATAAATGGGACTTTTGTAATAATACCTAAGAGGAACTTTTAGCAATGCAATCGGAACACCAGGATACATGTATCTTTAGATTTTCTACTTTTTCAGTGAAGCCCATCAATTAAAACACATCTGAATCATTCCTCCTGTCTCACACACATTGTAGTAACATATTTCAGCTGTAGAACAAGCAGTTTCAGAAGTGCAAAGTACATGAAGAATTCCATGGCCCCATCACTTTTTGCCTGTTTCATTTTTTCTGGTGAAACACTGCCAACTAGTGGCAGTACTTTTTAATGTTTCAAATAACATTTCCCCTGAGGGATGATTTCTGATCTTTATGGCATTGCTTTATGAGAATTCCCACTACAGTGCCCAGGAAGGACACAAGACATGAACTCTGGTCCTCAAAAATTTATGTCATAGATCTGCCAGTCATTTAGTTGTCAGAAGACTCTCTGCTGGAATAAACATAACTACTCCTTGGGAAACTTTTGTAACTAGTTATCCACTTTGAAGTTGCAGAACACTTTGAATAGGATTCCCAACTCTAGCTTACACATCATTCCACAAGAAACACTCCAAAGGTCCAATGGCAGAAACAAATATTTCTAAAAGATTAAAAGAGGCCCTTAATTCCTGTTAATAATAAATGCTACTGGTTACAAAACATGGTCTTTTATGGGTAATTGTTCTGACATCAGAAGATGCAGCCTAATGTATTTCTCTTCCACTTGTGTAGTACAAGGAAACAGTAATGTTGTCCTAAGTTCCTGTAATGGATTTGTGTCATACTTATTGAACAGGAAGCTTCAATACAAACTTTAGTGAAATTGCTGAAACAGAAACTTGCATTTTCCATATAAAAAGGTCTGCCCGATGTAAGATAAAATGATGTACCAGAAATATTCTTAAAGTTCAGTGTGGATTTTGATCTTAGTTATCTTTAGCCAAATAGTCATCAAGTAGTGCTATCTGCTAAACCTAGCAAAGGAAGCCATTTTTAAAAAAAGTGTCAATAATGAAGGAAGTCTTACCAGTGTCACTATTGCACATTCAGCCGTCAGCTGTGCTGCACTAAAAAGGGTACGTACAAAGCGATAGATGTGCTTGTGATCAGGGTCATGCTTATAGTAGTCTTCTGGAACCTCTTCTCGCTGAAACATGACATAATTTAGAAGCGTGTTAAGCACTCCACTGAACACAGTAGGGCTTACTTTTGACTTAACATGCAGAGAGCACCATCCTATCGGCGATGTGAAAGTACTGTGAATGAACAGATTCAAATAAATTACATACAAGAACTGGAACCCAAGAGTTGAGTGCATACATGGCCTTTCAAGCACCACCCCCTTTCTACTTCAGCCCACTCTCACATTTGGTTGAAAAAGGGATGAGGGTGAAGACATACCCCAAAGTGGCAAGATGGGTTGCTTTCAGGAGGAGAAACTGGCAAATCCCTCCATATGCATGAGTAAGCTTTATGTGCCCCTCTTTAGATTCTAGAAGTACTGCACAGTTCTCCCAACATGATCAAATTCCATCCCAGATGCCCTGCTTAAGAGGATCACAGGCAGAACATAGAACCAAAAGTCCAAGGCCAACATTCTGTAGCATCAGTTCTTAAACCCAGGAAACCAAAAATCAATCTGGGCAGACTGCAACACTTCTTTATCAGTTGCCCCTGCACTTTCACAAGGGAATAACTCCCCTCGTCTCATTCCCTTCCCGGGCTCCCCACTTCCCGTTCCCATGTAAGAGAGAAGGGAATGCAGGGTGAGGGAAGGCTCATATGAGCCTTCCTTTCCCCCTCTGGAGTTCCCTCTGCATTCCAATGCATTTTGTCCTGGCAAGGAGAACTCGTGTGAGCTTTCTCCCCCTCCTCTTTTCTGTTTTGCCTCAGTACAAGTTCTCTGCGCCAGGGCAAAATGCTTAGGAATGGCAGGGGGAGCTCAGGGAGGGCAGAAGGCTTCCGCAAGTTTCCCCCCACTTCCCTGACCTTCCATTTTGCATGGAAAGGGGAAGGAGGAAGCTCTGGAGGGGGGGAAGGAAAGCTCACACAAACTTTCCCCCACCCCCCATTCCCTTCCGTTTTGCCTCAGTGCAAGTTCATTGTGCTAGGACAGAATGAATGGGAATGAGAGAAGGAGAATGGGGAGAGGCATGCACTGGCAAATAATCAAATTTGCAAACATCAAACTTGTGAATGGGGAGGGAGAACTGCAGAAGTCAAGAACCTTCTCCTATTTTCCCTACAATTCTGATTTACCTTACAAGCAAACCAAAATAGATAAGCATTACAGGCCAAGAGTAAAAATCTAATTGCTTACACTGAATATACTCAAACAAGTCAGACTAAGAGAACAATTAGATTTACCGTGAGTGGATGTGATTTCTCATCAAAAATATCCAGTGATCTATCTGAATCCCTGAAACACATGAAGACATATGCTACTGGTGTTACCAAAGATTTCTCTAAGACACACATTTCCATTCTATTAAGCAATACCTAGCTCAGTCTCAGGAGGGCTACCCCTTGTGACTGGTCATATGCCAGAAATCTGTACCCTATCTACAAATCCTGTTTTCTTTTGTATTCCTTTCCCTTGTATGCGATTAACTGATTAATACAAAAAATGATGAAATTAGATTTTTAAAACAGCATTACAGTACACTTTGTACTTTTCAGAATCTGCCACTAAGCTTTGTTGAATTTCAAGACATCACACAGCCCGTACACTATAATGCAGCATCAGGTAGTCTCATCAGTCTTCCAGGTACAGCCAGACTGTAACTCCCATCAGCCCTAGCCAACACAGCTAATGGTAAGAGATGATGGGAGCTGCAATCAAAAAACATTTGGGGAGCTAAATATTCTCCTATCCCTCCTGTAATTGATTCAGTGTTTATTTTAGAAGAGAAATCTGGGTGTGGTCCCTGCTGAACTCTATAGCTGACTGAGCAGTGCTGGACAAAATACACTTCTCAACAAAATCTATCCCACTATATTACTGTGGTGATGAAATGCATCAGAGACTTAGAAAAATATGGTGTAATAAATATGTAACTAATTTCTGGATAACTTATTTAATGCATTTATAGATTCTGCTTTTCTGATAATCAAAGTGAAGCATTGCTTTCATTCTGGATGCTTTAATTCTACCATTGTTATTTCAGGAATGTCAGTATTCACTCCCCAATTGCAACAGACATTCACCTGCAGGAGACCAGTGAGGAAGATGTTTCCAAACTGGAAGAGTACTCCACACCTCTGATATATATGCCAAAATGAGCAGAAAGGATAAGAGATATTTCATGGATGTTTTTATCTACATAGACTTATATGTAAGGCTATTTCATGTGAGTCAAGTATGGAGCTTTTAACAAGAACTAGAGTGGTGGCAAAATTAGAGATATGGGAAAGTGAAGAATTGCAAGCATAAGGTGCTCAGAAGAGTACAAAATTTCAAGGAGGGACTGGATCTAGATTAGCACAAATGGAAGGTTGTTCATCTAAGGCAGGGATAGAAATCAGGTGACTCTCCAGATGTTGTTGAACTGCAAGTCCCAGTAGTTTTAACCACCACAGCCAGTGTGAGGAATGCTGGGAGTTGTAGTCTGGTGTCATCTGGGGTGGCTTAAGTTTTACCACAACCTCCTGCCACTGCAGCTTGCTATCCACGAGTAAGGTAGGAGACTTTCTTAAAAGGACACAGGGCTGCAGTGAGGGAAGAATGTCAGAAATTGGCCAAAGGTCCTTGTCGGAGTGCAGAAACTGGGTAAAGGGCCTTCCACCCATGCTACTCTAAATCTACCCTGAGTATTAAACTTACCACAACACTTAATTTCCCCAAATGCCTCTGCCAGATACTTTTAAAAGCCCATTTCTCTAAACTAAAGGGTGATGCAAAACTTCACATGGATATTTAAAAATTGAAAGGAAGCAGCCTGAGTTCTTACTCATAAGTGCTGTCTCTGTGGTTCCTGTCTTTAAGGGATTCCCTTTATTTCCAGAGAGCTATATTTAACAGTAATCTCCTGCTGTGCAATACCTCATGAACGAGCTTGCATTTGCCACTCTTCTTTCCCAGCTCCACTTACAAAGCTACTGCAAACAGAGCAACAGAAGCTGGCAGTTTCCTTTTGGATAAAGAAAACTTTAATTTAAAAAAAGAAAGTGCTGAATGCAGAGATCACATACTACCACTAGGAATTTGCCTCTGTCTCATTCTGTCAATGAGCTCCTTACCTCTTAAATTAAAACAGTAATAAAACACTGTAAGACAGACTGACTCAAAACAAGATTCAAATCACCAGTTTTTAAAAAGGATGTCTAGCTCATGTTTCCCAGTGAGACATTTTAATATATTTCATCAACAATGGTGCCATTCTGCTCAAGAAATCATACTAGTTTACAACTATTTATTTTTTAAAATGTTTGTATCTTGCTCTTTATCATGGGATCTCATGGCAGGGTAGCTTTACTCTTATAAGCTGGTCTTGCATCTTTTTGCACTGGGCAAAAGAAAGGTCTTGAAATGTGTGCACTGGGTAATTTTGTCTTCTTTCCCCCTTTCAGTGTTGCTTCTTTCTTCTTTACTCTTTTTGCCCTATCCCCTCTCTCACAAGAACAACACAGAAAACAACAAATGAAGTCAATATCCATGACTGATACGTTAGAACAAATCTGATAGTTATTTTCATTAGGAGAAAATGAAATGCCTGTGTTAGTAAGTACAGTGCAAATATTTACAATAGTGTAATTAATTAACTCTTAATTTACATAAAAAAGTAACTGAACTAAATATATCTGACAGAGGCATGGATTTAGCGTGGAAATTATAATTATATCCAGTTAAACTAGTTTATTGGAAAAATTAATGTTTACAGTTTAAAATTTATATCTGATTCAACTAAAAAAAATCTAATTTAGAGTTTAGAAACCCTGAAGATTTTTGAATAGGCAAACTTGTCATATCTGAAAGTAGATACATCTTTTTTTAAAGCTGCTAAATGTTTATCTCTATGATGTTGTAAATTTCACAGTATGCCCTTCTTCCTATGTCTAGACATGAATTCACACCAAACTTTTAAAATCCACTGCTTTGCCAACATGTGTACCCCAATTTAACACAACTGACTCAATTTGGCTACACTTCTAATTCAGGAAGCAGCACCTAAACTGCATACAACATCAATGTAATGACATTAAAACAACAGGTTTTAAAAAGTGCTCACCTGTTCTTTATGTGATAGTATATTGCTAATGTAACACTGTGAGGAGAGGGGGAAAAAAAGGCATTTCATTGTAAGTGGTTCTACGGATTCCATTTTGATACAAGATTGCTGTTAGGAATAAAAACAGATTTTTATAACAAAATCCACATTAGAGAGATAAGTTTCCTTGTCTTTTTCCCTAAGGAAAATTTTTAAAGCATCTATGAATGGAAATGTTAAAATCTTAGCATAAAAATTTCAACACTGGTATTAAACAATGGGGAAGTGAAGAATGAAAGGCTTTAGATCACAATTAGATCAGACAAAAATACCATAGATTTAATAGAGAAGTATGATTTCATTTTAAAGGGCCAACAAAGTTAGTTTGTGTAGGTAAGCTGGAGATGAAACTACCAGAGGTGGAATGGTTGAGTGATAGAAAAAATCCAGAGATATGCTGTATATTAAGCATGCTGCTGAACTAGGATAAAGTGATTCAACCTTTTATCCCTTTTTGATACAAGGTAATGATCACTGCATCTCATCCTGATCCAAGTCACTAGGCAATATTCTAAGAAAATCAGTGAATATACATACATCTTGATGCTGACGATGCTAAAGTTCAGAGGTTCTACTCAGATGATGGAGATAGGATACCGAGAGGTATTCTAACTGAGTAGCCATTAAATGCAACAGCTTGTGGTTCATAATATATACTTTGTATTAAGAATCAGCAAAGAAAAATATGAACATCGTTTACAAACTGTGGATAGTCAACTCTCTCCCGATTCCAATGTGAAACCTCTGAGAACATTCATAAACCACTGAGTTGTCTTCTTTGAAGAATACAAGTTGGGGAGGGGGTTAACTTCTAGTAGGGCATCACCTATAAATGGGCTAAATCTATTTGCATGGAATTATCCCTTAAGCAGCTTGTCCAGCATTGGAAGCAGATTGTTCTGCACAGTTGTTGAGCTACAAGAGTATAAAGTACTCTGTGACGAAGCTCTTTAACTTTCATGCTGGCAGATGCGAAATATCATTTCTCAGTTATGTTTTGTTTCTCACAGAGCTAGATCTACAAAGTAGGCATTTTATGACATTGCCATCAAAACAACTGGAAACAATGTTCCTGTCTTTCAGCCATCTGCCATGTAGAGGTGCTTTAAAAAAAATACAAACATGATTGGGATAAAAACTGTACCAACAAATCTACAGCATTTGTGTTGATCTTTTTTGGGAGGGCAAAGTGCTGACAGCTACACAAAATAAACATTCTGCATAATATGAACTTGTGCTTCTGGCTTTGGGTGCTTGGAAATTGCAGAATATCTTTGATTCAGTATTCACAAACATTCCTGTGCACATGGGCTTTTTATACCCTGCACTATCTTATAATTCATACTGGGGTCAGAAAACATCCTAGAGTGAGGCACTCAGTGGAAGCTTTTCATCTGTCTGGAAGATGGTGATGATTTTGTTCTGCACAGAAGAATCACATACAGTATAATTTCACTACATCTACACTGGTGGAGTGGATGGCAGGACACAACTGCCCAAGAGAAGTATTAGTTTCAAAGTCCTGTCAGGATGAGGGAAAGGAAAGTCACTTCAAGCACTCATCCCTGAATACTGCTACTGTGACACAACTGTGCCATGTTTCATACATGACACAGCTGGAATGATGCACAAGGTTGCAGTGAAGATGTCTTTAACCCCTGGCTGTGGTTGTGAATCCATATTCCTCTACAGAAAACAAACCCTATTTGTGAAATAGGCCACACAACAGGACTTAATCTTACATGTGCAAGTCATCTCAAGAGTGGACAACATGGGGACCTGGCACCAATTTTCTGCTCCAATATTCTCCAAGCCACACCATCTCCAAGCATGTCAAAATACCGTTTTTATCTCTTCTCTCCCAAAACAATGACTAGAAGTGGTGTCACTGCTTGTCATCATTTTGGAAAGGAAAAAGGAAAAATGAAGATATTTGAGGAGGGAAGTGAGAGTTATGGGGTGGTTTAGAGGGCAGGGGACAACTTTTGGGGGGCTTCAACTCTATTTCTAGGTGAACGCTGCATGAGAAAATCACAGCATTTTTTTTAAGTTCTAGGATTGGGGGACTTTGAGGAACTGGCCAGGGGCTTGAGGGGCCATTTCCCCATCCCCAAATATACCTGAAGTCAACATGACCTAATCGTATCAACAATATCAGGTTCCTGTTCTGCATGCAGAATTAATTACGCCAATTGTACTGTCTTAAGCACTGCAGGATTTTCTCAGCTCAGCCAATGGCAAAGCTCCGTTACCTGAAGGATTAGGATTACTTCTTTTGTGTAAAAAAATAAACTTTGCCCCATCTCTCTTTTAATTTTAGCCAAGAACCTATCATTTTAAAATAAGCATTTCAAAGTAATCAACTTACTTTAAATTACAGATCTCTACATAGCAAGGATGGAGACTTCCTGAACTACAAGTTTTCACTGGTGCTACTAATGAACCAACAATAAGAAACATCAAGAATACCAACAAATATTAGGAAAGATTAAATTTCATCTAACTGTCCTGATTCAGAGAATTTTGGAGTCAACTGAGTAAAGGCTAACTTGATGCCACTAGATGGCAGACCATCACCAGACTCCACAATTAGCTACTTCTGCATGTTTTATATGAAAGTCTTATTTTATACAAGACCTAGACCTTCATATAACTATTTTGTTCATGGTTTTTCTTTATGGGGGGGGGTCTTGCTCACCTTACATAAATCATGATTTGGTACTTTCAACAAGATTTGGTGAGGGAATACTCATCGTAAGAGCCAGTGGTACTTACCATTTTATTGTGCTCCTAAGATTAGGTTGGCTGACTGTGCTGTCATCTATAAATATTGTTGAACATGAACTATATTTTTTTGTAAGCTGCCCTGGGGAAACCTATAAGGAAGGGGGAAATTTTTAGAAAAAATTATTTTGAAACCCATGATTTCTAGACTTAGTCAGCATATACACTCAATGCTATATACATAATAATTCTGTATACAGTGTTATTAAACAAAGCAAAGGAATAGAAGGGATAGATACTTAAAGAGTGAACTGAAAACGAATGTCAGCAGCATACTGGGCTGCAGATACCCACACAAGAGGACAAGTTCTTAGGCACCAAAATGCCAAACTCCTGGCATTTTTCTAGACCTGTTCATTCACACAGCAACTCCTTCTGCAATTTATTTGATAAAAGTGATATGTGCAAAGATAAGTTGGTAAACAGACACTGAACAAAACACTAGAAGGTGCCTTGGGTACCACAGAACTCAGAGTCAAAACGATACATGTGATATTTAAACCCATCATTGTATTCTGCTTCCCTTTCTTTACAGCAGCTATTGGGGGCAGAGCCTAACATGAGTTGATTAAAAGAAGAGAGATACAACTTTTTCCTATTGTGCTATTTCTGGAAAATACTCACCAAATGCTGTTTGCTCCGAAAGATGTTACTGCAACAAATTCAATAGAATTTGGAAAAGGAAAACATCATGGGAGCGGGGAGTTAAATCTCCCTGTCTCAATTTGCATTAGGATCTGCTTCTCGCTATTTTAAAAGGTGAAATAACATGAAAAGGTAGCATTTAACGCTAATTCTAATTTTATCTTACTGAGTATATCAGATCAGTGCTACTCAAAGACATAGGCCATTTTCACCCTACACTGTTATAGTGCTATTATTCTATTTTCAACATCCTATGGACTCCTGGGATTTGTAGTTTAGGGAAGGGCCTTTAAAATTCTCAGCCAGAGAGCTCTTTGGCCTCATTAAACTACTAATCCCAGAATCCCACAGGAAGTTGAACATGGAATAAAAGTACTAAAACAGAGTAGTGTGGAAATGGCCATAGTCGCTGGAGAACTTCAAGAAATGAAAGAAACAGTTATAACCAATATGTTACAGGTTGCAGGTTACAGGTTACGAAAAAAATTGTCCACTCTCTCAATACAAGATAGCCTGAGAACCATTGGTTTAGAGGATCAAGACTACATATATATCCCTATTTAGAGCAATACATGCATATTAATGAGAAAGGAAAGATCATACAGGCGCAAAAGACTACACAGCCATTTTCTATCATCTTCCATAAGGACAGTTCTAAGTTGCAGGCTGTAAAACTTTTGTCTTTCAACCAAGCAATTCTGGGAACATCTGTGGATGTCAATGGTAGAAAACAGAAGGTACCTCATTTCAGTCTTGCAGAGGTCTCTCTTTTTCAGAAAATTTAAATTGGAATCTCTATAGTTACAGATCAGGAGAACATTCCCAGTTTCTCCTTTAGAGTTAAGGCACATGTAATCTGTGTTAACTGATCTGGGAATGCGTCTTTGCTTAGGGGAAGATGTTTTTTACATGTTCAGACTAAAGTCCAGCATTCTTCAAAAGCGTCCTAGCAACAGGCATTGGGCTGCTCAAAACTTAACATGACCGGCCCTCTGCTTAACTGCACCTAGAGAACTTGTTCCCTTCCATTCTACTCTGACAGCAAGGTGTATCTGAAACTCATTGGTAACAAGTACAGAAGACTTATTTTTTCAGTGTTGGCAGACAAAACTTATACAGAAGCAATATGCTAAAGAAATTCAATACCGCTACTCCTGTTAATCACAGGTGAGCCTCTCCCTTTGGCTGTCATTAAAGTATACATTAATGTTCTTTTCTATCAAAGTACTAGCCATTTGATAGAATAATTTTCTGCTCACTTGTTAAAGATGCATTTACATTCAACAGCTCTAACAACCTCAGCTTCCATAATGAAGATGTATGTGCCAAAGCCAAGATACCATGAAACAGCTACCTACTGAAACTGGCAGTGTACTCTAGAAGGCTGGAAGAAAAGAGGATTTTTTTAACAGTCACAGTAACCTCATTTTTTTATTTTATCATTCTAAGCAAAAATTCTATCCATCTTGAAGTCTAGAATATTTTGAACTCTAAATGCTATTATCTGTTTTGAGCTCTCTTGGTAAGCAGCCCTCTCTACCCCTACAAAAGAAAAAAAAAGTAGAAAAGAAAAGAGGAAAAAAATCTGGATGTGTAAGTATGGTTGTATGTATTGAGGACTACCTTTCTACTGAGCAATATAAAACATGACCCTGCTATGACTGTATTCTTAAATCCTACCAATTTCAGAAACAGAAATTAAAATTAAAGTAAGACAATGTCAAGACCCTTAGTTTACTGTTGCTCTGTCTTTTATAAAACTAGCTGACATGGGTTTTTGCTTATACTTCTCATATCTATTATATGTACGTACATGGTTGATGTGGTTGCTTTTCCTCTTCTCTCTCACTGAAAAGGGAGAAAGGATTTCTATCAGTGAATACTCAAATTTCTAAATAGATGGCATTATAAAATATACGATACTCTCAGTTTCGTATCTAAAATATACGATACTCTCAGTTACGTGTTTCCCTCTCAAATATCCATTCAAACCTGACAAGGATACCTATGGTTCATCCGACAATTGTTCAGTAGTTCATCTGTTCAAGGATGACATATCACTGGTAACTTGCACAGGAAATATTAAAACACATTTCATAGAATAAGTGTCACTCAGTCCAACAGAACTACACTCTACCCTGGACTGGGATGCAAGTGAAAGAACTCATCCCATGGATTTCTCCATTTCAAGAAATGCCCTTCTCAGACAAGCCTGTGATGGAAATATCCATAAACAATGGGCTGTGGGAAAGGGTGATAAATTTTACATTTCATAAAAGGGTATATTACCAGAAATGTTATAATTCAATACTACTCTCAGTAGATAGATATTTCTCAATTAAGTTCTAAATATACATGTTATTCACCTCTCCCTTTTCAAGAGAGAAAAAGTTTGCTTACCATCTGTTTGGGATTTGCTCAAGAAAATTGTGCTTGCTCGAGGATGGTCAGATGGATTTGACTCCAATGCTAAATCTGAAAAAACAAAAAAGAAGAAGAACATGAAACAGTGCTACACTCTGGTTTCTCTTTGTTTTGGGAAACACAAATACAAAAGAAAAAAAAAATCAACCCTTCCTAAAGAAGCAGTCAGTGACCATACACATTCCAAGTGAAGTGAATTCATTCCGAGGAGATCCCATACTACTTTCCTCAGTAGGTATCACTGGCATTGGCAGCATATTTTGCATACAAACTGTGGGTCGTGCAGACATCATGTTAAGCCAAAGTTCTGGCTTATCATCAAAGAGCCAGCATCCCACCGCAAATGAGAAAAACTCAACAATCCAAGTGGTCTTTCCATTCATGTTTTAATTGGTATGATATCTGAACCTAGCAGGAGAGGGACTTTCGTTTGTCCCTAGCTCGTGGGTTGATGACATACAAACCTAGCCTGTTGCCCTCAGGGACCTACTAACACTCCCCACATACTGAGTTTTGACAGCTGGATTGTTTTTGCCTCATTCAGCTTGACTCCAATCTCAATCTGGAAAGAAGTTTTCTCAGAGAGGCCCCAACTCTTTTCCATCAGCAGTTCTCATTATGCATGTGATTCACACAGTTGTCCAAGATGGGCAATTTTAAACACACAGGATAGTTAAGCTAAACTAGTATTAAATATTTTCTAATAGGGTGCAATATTTTAACATCAGGCTAGTTTTCTAACTGGAAGGTAGGGAGAGGAAGCAATTATAATTATATGAAACTTCTAGATTGGAGTGGAAATATTTTGGCCCACAGCTGGCATGTGGCCTTCTAGGAGCATTTTCTGACTTTCCAGGCTTTACCCTAAATGCCAGAAAGTCCTCCAAATGCCAGCATTTGGGGGATGAGGGTGTTTTGCATCCCAAAATTGATCAACCATTGCTTGTGGAGGACTCTAGCTGTAGCATAACATGTCAAACTCTCTAGGGAGTCTAAAATGGAAGGACATCCAGCTGTGATTTTCGGCCAGTGCAGGGATCAGATTTGGCCATTAGCTTCTCTGTACATTACCACCCCTGCTTTAGATAAAAGTTTACAAGAAATCTCCATTAATTTCAAGGTGTTGTTTAGAAACAAAGTTTATCCAATTATGAATAGATTAAGTTTCTAACACATTTCAGAATTATTCACCAAAACTGGATTTACATTTTACCAAATATGAACCATTATTCTGTGATTCACAGAAGTGAAAAAAATGAAAACTCAATGAATGTTTTACGTTACCTCAGGTCAAGGCTACTTTTTTGACCTAAACATTTTTCTACAATAAATATGCCCAGGATAGTACATCATTACAATTTTTCCAATTTACCTATCTCTTTTACTCTTTCTTTCTTTCTTTTTTATTATAAAGAAAAAGGAACAATACATAACAGAATAAACAAAAATACCACATGAATAACATAAATGTGAAAAAGAAAAATTACAACACAAATAGATTATTATTTCTCTCCAGATCCTTTATCATCATATACTTGTTCAACATATATCATATTGATTATATATTTTTATTTCATGTATCTAAATCTCATTCTCCTTGTACTCATTATTGCTATTTATTGTACTAATTATTGCTATAATAATTTCATTCTTAAACCTATTCTTTTCAACTATATTTAATCTCTTGCTAATACTATATATGATCCTGTTATTAACCATAAACCCTAACCCTAAATGTGAACCCATTCCCAGAGGCAATTATATTTCAGCTTACTCTGCTTTCCAAAATTGTAATTCTTCTTGTAGAGGTGTGACACTTCTCTCTTTTGTTTAAGCCTTTTCCACAAATATATTACTTCAAAGTCACTCCTTTTCATTATTCCTTTTTTAACCTTGATTTGATATGCTAACTTATTATTGATTGCAATTTTCCACACTTCTTTATATCAATCCTTTATTTGAAAATCTTCTTGAGTTTTCCATTTTCTCGATGTAATTAGCTTTGCTGCAGTTAATAAATTTGTGATTAACTCCTTCATTGTCTGAGTACAATTAACCTTATCAAATACAGATAATAATGCTATACTCGGATGTATTTGTAAATCAATTCCTGTTATCTTTTTTATCTCTTTAAACACCATTTGCCAAAAGTTCTGTACACCTTCACAATTCTACCACATATGGATATATGTGCCAATCTCTTGCAACTCTTCCAACATAACCTTGAATGATTCTTGTCTATGTGGTTTAACCTTACTGGTGCTAGGTACCATCTCCAAACTCTACTCTCACTCCTATCTGTCTTACTTTATCTTCAACCCAGTACACTAGAGGCAAAAATTACAGCATGTGTATGAAGCTGGGTACAACAGCATTCAGCAGCAGATTGACTCTCCTATTTGGAACTTCACTTCTGATATAGTTGCTAAGATTTTTAAGGAAAAATGTTGAAGACAGTCTCAAACACCAAAGGGCCACATACTGTCTGAGTCAATACAATACCCTGTAGTCTACCAGAGTGGAAAATGCAGAGACACGGCCCAAGTTTCTGTCAAAATAAAACAGCTGCTCTGAGGGATTTAGATGGCAGACACACTGGTATGCCTATGGACTGCTGACGGGGACAGCTCATGTCATGTTAAGACAGTTCCCTCCTCTAAGGGATTGCATAGTCCTTCTTCAACATGCTAACTTGACAACCCTTGCATATTTTTGAGCTTAGGTTCTATAAACCAGCCAGCAGATACATGAATAAGATGGTTACTTTACTCTCAGCTATGCAGAAAAATAAGTCACGTGTCACAGAGCACACTTCTTGCAGGATTTGTAAAGTAAAGTATACAGACCTTTAATTTCATACAAACTCATTCATGTAGTAATAACAATCTAATAATAATAACAGCATTAGATGCCATTTGATCTTGTAAGCCAAGCAGAGTTAGCCTTGGTTAGTATGTGGATGGGAACCTACCAACAAATAGCAGCTCTAAGTATTCCTTCCCTAAGAAAACCCTATGAAGTAAGTTGACAGGTGACTTAAGACACATGCACACACAATGAGAGTAGCATCCAGAGTCCAGAGAGTAGACTCCAGAACAAACAAAAAACATGTTGCTCTGTTAAGCAGACTTGCTGCCATGGTATCAGGTTGCCACTTACATTGTGATTTACAAGCTACTCTAAACTGACAAAAAAACACAATTTAAACAAAATTCTTTAAGTCTCACCGATTTTAATGTCAAATTTAAATGTGTACCTAAGTCCGCTGAAATCAACAGGACTTGGGAGTTTATAATTTGGCACGTTAAGTGTGCACATCAGTCATTTGATTGGCCCAGAGGTCAAATTTCAAGAACTGGGCAGTGTCGAAGGGGGAGAGTGGGAAAATTGAGGAGAAGGGGGAACAACTGTTCAACAAAATGGAACAACATAGTCTTGATCATAAACCAAATTAGAGTCATGTTTCTAGACCAAGTGTGGGCAACTAGAGTATAGCTGGGGGACAAATTACATGGCCAAGAGTGCAACAGTCACTCTTTTGTTTTTTAAAAAAATCTTTTTTCAGTATAAAATATTGAAAATCTGCTGCATACATAAAATTGATAAAAAACATCTGAAATCAATGACAAATTCATTATTCATTAATTATTTAACCCATTAAAATTCTCTCTACTTGCTATTAATAGGCCTCCCTACTCATAATTATTAAATTTACATTTACAGATAAAGAAACTTTAAATGCATTTTAATTGCATTTAATATAATATTATGATACAGAGTACTTAATTTGAACTAAAAACTAAAACTGATTGATATTCACTACCTTCCTTTTAGTTTGTTTTCCTGTTGACCATAAGGCATTTAGCAATTTTGGTGGCAAACTACAGTGTTATCTAAAAAAAACCAAACAAACATTGTGGACAACACTAAGGATACTGTGGGGTTCAAAAACATGTGGCCAGTAGGACATACTTGGTTCATATACGGTCACTCATTCCATACAGACACTTTGAATGGAAAAATCCACAGAAATATTAAGCAAGAACAGAAGAGAAGATAAAGCAGTAGAAATGCCAAAATAAAGGGAAGAAAGAAAGTTAGACGATATATGAAACTAATGACAGTAGAAAAAAACTACATGTCCAAAATATAGTTAGCAAGAGTTATAGAAATCTGCTGCCTACAAGCTCAGCTCATTTATAACCACCCCTGTACATTCTGTTTCCACGGACAAGTATCTGACTTCTCTGCTACTTGTACTGTCACATGCAAAGGGTGGACATAAGTAGCAGTAGCAGACTCTTCTGAAATCATGCTCCACCACCATCATTTTATATCCTTCGCAGAATCAGTACCGCAGGGAGTTTTCTGCTTATAAGCATTTTACAATGCGTGCTGTTTTGAAAGACCATAATCCATAGGCTGTTGTGGAAAGCTTTTCTGATTCCTGCTCGGAGCAGCCATGCACCATGTCCAGGAAGCCACTTGCAGGTGAAAACTCTGCTTCTAGGGGAGGCAGAATCTGCATATACAATCCTTGTAGATTCCAACAGGTCTTTTAGGGAGCAAAAAGCTGGAGTTTCTAGAACTTGCAGTCAATTACATTTCAAAACTAGGTGCCACCTTCAACCCCAATCTGCAAAATGGGAACCCATTTTTACATTGCATTTCCCTTTCTTTAACCAACAGCATTGTTCTACCCAGGCAAATCTACTTGAGTTGAGAGAAAATCCAGTTGATTATCACCTACCAGATTAGAACCAGAGAGCCTCCAGACTATTGTTGGAATTCTATCCCCCATAAATCCTACCCAGCACAACCTGGATGATACAAGCTAGTAAGATGAGGATTCTAATTTAGCAACATCCAGAAAGGGGGGAGATTCTAGATTTTCACTTTAGACTGTTATATATTGAGAGCACAGTCTACTACAGAGGAATACAATGCAGTATGCTTCTCAGAGTATGCACACATGCAAGCAGATTTATACAGGATACAGCTGCAAAGTAAAACACATGCCCATGTACACACTGCAGAAACAACCTGTCATGTTTGCATGCATTTAACATGTGGGCTTACTTATTTTCATGCAGTCCTGGCGCATCAATGGGGCATCTGCCTGGGCCACTAATCAGGGGCATGCTAATAGAACAAACAAGCAGGCAGGGATGGAATACTAACACTAATACTAATACTAATCTTTCTGTGGCTCAGAACATGCATCAACTGTAATAATAGATCATGTATTCAATTTTTTTTCCTTGTGGGAAATATTGAATATTGTAAACTACCAACTAAAAAGAATGACATCAAACTTCAAGTTCATAAAGAACACCATTTGGATCAATAACTGACACCCTTACTTTTAGAAAGTTCTGGGCAAGAAGCCCACAGTCCAGCACATCTAACTCTGTCCCGGATTGTGACTCTTATCTTCAAGTGGTGATCTTACTATTTGAACACAGCTAAAAAGAAATCCACTAATTTCACAATTACCTCCTTTGTCTCTTAAGCAGATAAAATGCTACTATGTTAAAAGAATGTGGGCTGCGTAACCAAGGGTTTAGGATTATGCCTGAAGGTATTACAAAGCCTTTATTTAATTGAAACATGTGTGTTAACTGCTATAGCAACTAAGTGTAAATGGCTGTGCAGGAAATATATCTTCCACAATGGGAAAACCTATTTAATTAATCTTTCACTGGCAATTTAAAATCATGGTTTTAAGTCAAGCCACCATGCAAGCAAGTGCAGATCTAGCAGTTACAGGGGAGAGAAATCCATTCTCAAAGGAAGTATCCATAATGTTCCGTTTACAGCAAAAAATGATGTGCTGTAAAAACACATAACATACTGACAGTCATTTATGTTTCACCTGAACAATACTATTTCCCTCATACATTGTTCTACTAGCCAGAAAGGCAGCCGCTCAAACAGCAAGTGAAATAGCAACCCCGTGAAGACTAAACACTTGCACATACTAACTGTGGATGACAAACAATTTAAAAAAAACCAAAACTCCATGCGTTTCTCATGAATGGGGAAAGTGTCTGTTATTCTTTGTTCCTATTAGTTTGTCTCAGTTCCATTCCACTCTATGAATATTCTGTAAAAAGCAAATCTCACTGCCCTCAGTACAATTTACTTTCAAGTAAACATAAGGTTTTGCCCTAATATCAACATCTTTAGAAAACTATCTCTGAACATATTAGCTTGTTGAAACCTGCTTTTGAAGGATGTTCTAGTTAAGAATACAATTTCACATTTTTAATTAAACTAGTAGTACCATATTGCATTTCCTGTCTTTTTCAGTTATGCCTTGTGAGATGGAGCTAATGCTTTTTCACTTTAGTTCTAGGGCAAGATCAAGCTCTAACAAGTTTCACTCCCAGGCTTGATAAGGGTATTCCAAAAGAAAAAAGCTACTCAATTAAGTACACAGTCTTCAAATGTAACTTTGAAGTGTTCTATTTACTTACATGTTCTCTGATTTAATACTTTTACAAAACCTCACAGATTATAATGTCTGCCTTACTCAACAAAGGAATATTTTTCTATTCCAGCAAACAAGGTTGTAGTCAGTTTCACCTGGCCCATGTTTTTTGCTCTTTTTTATGACTGCTGTTATTGCTGTACCTTTCTGAATGTGTTTTATCTATTTTCCCCGCTACTATTACTTCTTTTAGGCTGTCTGTATGCTGCTACTGTTACTACATTTTTTTTAATCTGTGATTTTTAAAAATCATTTGGACTTTTACAGTATTTCTTGCCAATTATGCTGTTTGGTCTTGAATGTATTTCATTATATGGAATTTTACTGGCCTAAGTGTTGTATTCTGCCTCAATTATCTTGTGGTAGATAAATATAACAGATAACAGATAAATAATACTCAGACCCCCTACTCAGACCCTCATGCAGCCTACCATCCTGCAAGATCATTCAAAGACTACTCAGAGATAATATATGATGAGCATCAACTGAACTTTTTCTTGATGGATGCATTTATAGTTACTTTCTCAATCAAAAGCTTCCATATCACTTAGGAATACCACTTCCATATTTGCTACTAAATTTAACATGGAAGTAATATTACTAAGTAATATGGAAGCCTCTATATTCTCCTGTGTACTGTTCATGCTATTAGATCAGAAAGGTGGGAGAGGATTATAGTTTCTTTTCTTTTTTTTAAATTCCAAACATTCCCATGGGTTCTTCTGCAGTTTAGAGGCTTGGAAGCTATCCAACACTTGCTTGTTGTTGGTTTCCTGTTTGGTACATTGTGAGAAAAATGTTAAGTATTCTGACAAAAAAAAATTGTCTTAGGTTGTCAGCATGTTTTATTAATGCAGTAAAGGTATACAACAAAAATAAACCCGCAAGAAAGCACTGCAGCCTGATACAGCCCCACTCCAGCCAGCCTGCACTGCCCTTCTCACAATATTCCATTTCTTCCTTCCAAAAGCCAGCCATCCTTTCACGAATGATCA
Organism: Ctenosaura bakeri; assembly: GCA_948474755.1. Lineage (NCBI taxonomy): Eukaryota > Metazoa > Chordata > Lepidosauria > Squamata > Iguanidae > Ctenosaura > Ctenosaura bakeri. The sequence goes on along the minus strand of CAOLHI010000735.1, from coordinate 80,624 downwards.
CTATACTTGTTCAGTCTTCACTAGGCTCTTTTGAGAGGGGGTGCCTCCCACTACAGGTTTTTCCTACAGCTCTGCTGTACTTATGCAAACCTTGGATTCACTCAAGCCTGCCTGATGTTCTCCTTCTTGTGCATGGATAATACCATTTTGGCTGCCACGTGTCTCTGACCCTATTAAATCAAAGGAATGGTACCATCATCTTGACTTAACAGATCTGGTTACCTACTGTAATAGCTTGTATGATCAGGAAAATCTACTGGATGCAACTTTCTCCCAAGACTGAGAGGTAACAATTTGACTAGAATTTTCTAGAAAAGATAGGCCCTTTCCACACACGGAGGAAGAAACGGGCGAAAACACGTTAAAACGGAGCTTACCTGTAACCGGGTAAGCCCGTCACCACGTGGAGCAGTGCGAGTTCGCTGCTCCACACTCGTCGGTGTCCCGCGGCGTCCTGCAGCGTCCAAAATGGCGGCTCCCGGCTGGCAGAGGCTCTCCGCCAACCGGAGAAGCTCGCCAGCCGGAAGCCCGCCCCCTGGCAGGTCTGCAGGCGCGCACTTGCATGCGCCTGCAAATCTACACCGGGTGCTGCGATGGGGCTGCACGAGGCTGCACGCCCCATGCTTTTTAAAAACCTCATGAAAAGTGGTTTTTAAAAAGCACGCAGCGCTGCCACTTCCGGTCGCTCCTGCGCGGATTGGGGTGTGGAACTACGCAAAAGTAGTCTGCCCCAATCCACTTTACGGCGTAGACGACCTCCATCAGAGGTCGCTCTACACCGTTTTTTAACCCCTGTGTGGAAAGGGCCATATCTGGGGGAAGGGGAGGGAAAGAAGAGACACTAAAACTCCCTCCTTTTGTATCTCTTGTATCTTTTTTTTGCCCCCCAAGGGGGCACTATTACTACCTTTCTCAAAGCATTTAAAATTTAAGGGCTTCTAAACACAGATTCTGAATAGGTGAGGGGTAAGGAAACCAACACAGCTTTTCCTCCACTCCCTGAACTCAACTGGTCACTTTCTACCCACACACACATACACCCAAGCAGCCTCAATTAAACATTCCTTCTGTTCTTGAAAACTGGAGAAAGTAAAGCAGCCCCAATCACAATTTAGAGAATCTAAAATAACAGCTGATGCCAAAAAAACAACAAAACCCCTCCTCCCCCGCTATAAGTGTGTGGTTGGGCAAAAGTCAACTATCAACACTGTTAGGCTCCCAGGTAAGTCACTCTGTACACATGGGATGAGGCTGGTGCAATACATGCACATGTAATCAACAATGAGTATGCATAGACTCAGAGCAGAGAAAGCTACTAGCTCTTTTTAAAAGGCTGCAGTGACTAATTTTGGTAAATATGTCTTGCTCCCAAGTAAAGTACTTTTTGATATACTTGATTAAAGAATGAAACATAGCCTTGCCCCAAGTGGGGAAATGTGGGTGGAAGCAAGCTGCTGGCATCTGACTTTACTGCTGGAAATCAGCTTCCTGTCAGTTTGGACACAGTTTGCTATTGTCTAGTCACAATGGTGTCATGTTCCACTCAGCCTTCAGAATCCCCTTGCTCCACCACCCTTTTCCTTCCTTCTGATAAACGCTAAATGTTCCACTGTAAAATATCCAGGCTTGTCTTGATAGCCATCATTTCACCTTTAGCTATAACAAAATGGCACTGTTTCCCTATTCAGACTTAGGCAACATAATTAAGGATATGCATTAGACTCTGACAAGCCCAAAGTCAGGACTGAAACAAGCTCCTTCAAAATAGGTCTAAAAATCTACTGTATTATTTTGTATGACCTTTGGTTATTAAAAGTGGTTTTGCAAATTGACTTTTAAAATTGTTTTTCATCTGTTTTTAAAGGAAAATTTTTGCACATGAAAATGTGGTGGGCAGAAAAATAATTACAAATAAATTTAATAAATAAGGTGAAGTTCCCCCAAGGCTACCAGATCTGAAGCTGTTTAGGCTTCAGAAAAGCAGGGCAAACGTGCATGCGCGCGTACACACGTGCCTGTTAACATTTCATTTCTTCAAAAATGTCCAGGATGGGGGAGAGAGTCAATAGGGTCAACGGACTGGCATAACTCCTTTTAACTGCAGGGATAACTTACAGACGGCTCTCCAATCACAATGATTTGGGGGAAGGACTGTAACTTTGATAAAAGTCATGATTTAACTTTCCTCTCTTTGTGTGTGTGTGTGTGTGTCTTTTTGAGTTGTCTGTTGATTTATGATGACTCCATGAACTTTATAGGGTTTTCCTAGGCAAAGAATACTCAGACTTCCCAGTTTCCTCCCCTGAAATATAGCCCACCACATCTGTTATTTGTTGGTAGTCTCCCATCCAAGTACTATTTAGGGCTGACCTCACTTAGCTTCCAAGATCAGATGGGATCTGGTGCCTTGAGGGCATTTATGGGGGGAGCTTCAAGTTAGGGAGTAAAGGAGTCATGTCCTATTGTTTGCGACTTTTATATGCTTTAATCTTCTTTCATCTTTACTCACCTTCGTGTTCTTCTTTCACACCTCTTTCTGTCCCACAATCAATATTCCTCCAAATCTCCTTCTGCATCTTAATTTTTGTTGTTGTGTGCCTCCAAGTCATTTCTGACTTATGGCTACCTTAAAACAACCCTATCACAGGGTTTTCTTGGCAAGATTTTTTTTTCAGAGGAGGTTTGCCTTTGACTTCCTCAGAGACTGAGAGAGTATGATTTGCCTAGGGTCATCCAATGGGTTTTCACAGCTGAGCAGGGATTCAAACCCTGGTCTCCAGTGCTCAAACCACTATACAACACTGGCTCTCATTTCTCAATTACTTGATGTTTATTGTTCTCATGTTCACATGTGCATCTTCTTTAACACTAGACATTTAATCTTACTCCTCTTGTATTCCCCTCAGGAATAAAGGTTATATATAATATTTTATCTTTCCTGTTCCTCTCTCGACATTCAGAGCTATGAGGTGACATACGCATTATTTACTATTACTGTATCCTATAATTCCCCCTCCAACATCCTTCAGTCCCTTTAATTGATTTTTAAAGTTTACTGGTTCCAATCATTACACGTTTTGTCTCTTTCCTTGTTGTACATGTACAACTGTTAGTGTTGTCCATTTTGTATATCGTTGTGTAGAAACATTTCAAGTCACATGCTTCATTTTTAAAAATTCTATTCTTTAGTTCATTTCCTGTGTTTCTTATAATCCCAATTTATCTGAAAGTACATCAGTATTTGATGTTATGGTTCGTGAGGTGAATTAAGGCATGTTGTGTCTTGTGTGTGGATGAGCTGAAGAGAGACACAGTACTGGGTGGTAATGATTGATACATTGCCCTTTGCACTCCAGCACTCTTTTGTTTTTCTAAAAAAATCACTTGCTACACCAGTTCACTCATCAATAACTAACAGTCATAAAACCACTAGTATAGTCCAGCCACATGGTGTTAAAAATAGTATTAGTGCAGGGAGTGGTAGAAGCAGTGGTAAGAATTAACCAGCAGCACACGTTGCCTTTGTGTGGGTCTCAGATGATATACTGTATTTACTGGTGTATAAGATGCACCCCATTTATACACTGGCAAATATTATTTGCCGGCATATAAGATGCACTGGCGTATAAGATGCACCACATTTTCAAACAGTACTTCTTGGGGGGAAGTGCATCTTATATGTCAGCAGATAGGGTAAGTGTGAATAAAAGCTGAGAAGTCATGCTTGTTATAAGTTTTATCATCTCAGAAGTGGCACTCATAGAAGAGAAAGCAACAGAATGGATTAACAGCATAAAGCTCAAAAGAAAAGAAAAGCTGGCAATAAATCTCACATTCCAAAAATCTGATGAAAGACAGCATCACAATGGCTAACGCACAAGACTACAATAAGATTTGAGGTGAAGGCCCTTTTTCCAAATCCGATACACATTTTTTGCTGTGTCACCCTTGAATTTCCTTTCAAAAGGGTTCTGCCAAGAAATCCTGAGGTGGACCCAGAGCTAAACATGCTTAAAACTGATCCAGTTTTAATACTGAGACTTCAGTTAGTCATTACTGTCTGCCTCACTGATTTCAGCAGGTCCATTCTAAGCATGAAGAAGTTTGAATCTAATCCACTGAATTTCTGGGACTTATATGAGTCACATACATTTACGGCTGAATACAATAACTTACTTTGCTTAGTTTATTCTGCTTAGAAGTCACCAAGAGGTGCCTGGATCATATGGTTGAGGTCTGAATCTCTCATTTCGCACAGGTCTACACATAATGTCAATTCAGTCCAAATATGCTTGTTAGCAGAATAATGTATGGACAAATGTTGCCAAGTATGGAGAAGGCCTATCCTTAAAATTAATTGTCCAGAAATGGCCACATGTACACTATCCCACGAAGCGCAAAGATGACTTTGGAATACAGTATATTGAATCTCACGTCATCACTGGCAGAAAGCCATGATTCATCCAGGATCAAGTCATTTTATATGGTTGAAACTAAACAAGCAATATTAATGCAGTATTTACTAGAACATGAGGGAAGAATAAGTTCACACCCTGAGGCAACATAGCAGCTCTTTAGAAGACTGCCATTATAGGAACAGGGAGAACACTGTACTATAAACTGAATGTCTGGAAAACAAAGCAGTACTACTACACAACTGGTGCACAATGAGTGCTGCATATTCCACAGAATTTCTCCTCTGTGTCTGTTTATGTGCCTTCAAGTGGCCCCATAAATTTCATAGAGCTTTCTTAGGCCAGGAATACTCACAGGTGGTGCTTCCAGTTTGTTTCTCCGATATATAGCCTACAGGACCTGGTATTTCTCAGTGATCTCCCACCCAAGTAATAACCAGGGCTGACCCTACTTAGCTTCCAAGATCCGAAGGAATCTGGTCCCTTTAGGTTATTTGGGTCCTTAATAGCCTCAATATGGCCCAAGATACTTCTTTGGTCTATCAGAAGCAACAATTTTTTCAAAAATTATAAATGCTGACTTATGTCAGCAAAGACAGTGAGAAGATTTCTACAGTTAGTGGCTGAATTATAGGTAAAGAGCAGTGCACTCCCTCCGTCTTTTAGCGAAAGCTCCCCTATAATGCTTAGAAATAATTAAGACAGGGCATCTTCTAGTTCTGTTGTAGATTTTCAGATCAACAGAAAACACATGAGCAACATATATGCAGAAGTATCCTAGACTTTTCTTCTACAGACACCTTGAGGAGCAGCCCTTCAGAAAATGGCACACTTTTGTCAACTTCTGAATCTTTCCTACGGACAGCAAAGAGGTGTATTCACACCTCCTTTCTTTAACTACCTTCCCAGGAAGTTCCACAGAGAATGACTGCACTTCTGGGCTGTTTAATTCAGTTTCCTCATGGAACTTAAGCAACTGTTCCTTTGGTCTTCATTCAAGCCAAAAGAAAAAAAAAGAGAGAGAGAAAGAGAGAGAGAAAGTAACACCACTATGCTAACCAAGGAAGCAAGTTAAATGCAGGGTGAGAAGTAACTCAACTATTTACAAGAGCAGCAAAAACTGCTTCTAATCTGGCAGCAGACGTCCAACACCACATTATAACTGTGCAACTACAAAGCGCACAGAGAAACAACATTAAGCGACAGAGACAACTATAAGATGTCAGTGCAATGCACTCAGTATAAGGAAAACAAAATACAGCCCCTGTCTATGACAACCCCAGTGTCTCTTACTCCGGTAGGTGAAAGGAGTCAACTCCCAAACACTTTCTTCCAGATTTACTTTTGTTAGTTTCCCTTCTATCGAGAGATCCAGTTCCCATGACTTCAAAGAGCCTTTTCCACCCTACACTGTTATAGTGCTATTATTCCACTTCCAGCCTCCTGTGGAATTCTGGGGTTTGTAGTTTAGGGAGGCCCAAGAGCTCTCTGGCTGAGACTTCTAAAGGCCCCTCCCTAAACTGCAAAGGCCAGGGTTCCACGGGAGGTTGAAAGTGGAACAATAGCGCTATAACAGTGTAGTGCGGAAAGGCCCCCACTCTCCTCTCTCTGCAGGCCAGAGACCATCCCTCGTGGAAGCGCGTCCTGGCAATTCAGGCACCTCCTTTCAACAGCAGGGGCCCCTGTCCTACCTAAAGGCGGGAGTGAGCAGGGAAAGCGAAGCCCAGGTGTGTGGGGGGTGGGGGGGCAGGGGCCACATCGCGGCAAAGCGGTTTCATTCCCGGTCGGGCTGCAGCCTAGGCGATTCTGAAGGGGAGAGGGGTGCGGAACTCTTCACAGAGGCCGGGGGGGACGCTTAATCTTCAGCCAGGGAGGGAAGAACAGCAGAGGGGCCCCTCCCTCAGACCCACCGGAGCTTCGGAATCGCCGTCGCCGGGATGATGATGATGATGATCGTCATCATCCTCATCGGTGGCGCCCTCCCTTTCACCCCCCGCCCCCCCGCCCTGACTCACCATCCGGGAACTCGCGGTCGCTGATATGTTGCAGGTGGGATCCGCCGCCGCCGGGGTCCGAGTCCCCGGACTCCACCTCAGCGATCTCCCGATAGGCGCCCCCTCGCCGGTCGAGACCCGCCGCCGCCGCCGCCGCCCCGGCCCCAAGTCCTCCTCCTCCGCCTCCCGCCGCCGCCCCCGCCCCCCCAGCGCGGACCCGCGGGCCCGGCCGAGCTTGGGGCTGGCGCCGGGAGAGACGCAGCAGGTGACGGTGTTCCCCATGGCGGCGCGGAGGGACCGCTGGTGTCGCCGGCGGCCCCCCCGCCTCGGCTGGACCCGTCCGGGGCTATCGGAGGCCTCGGCGAGGGCGACCCCAGCGCCGCCTCATTGTCGCGCCGCCTCAGCCCCTGCCTTCCTCCTCCCCCCTCCTCGCAGGGCTCCCCCGGCCTCAGGACCGGAGGAGACTCCACTTTCCCAACGGGCCCTGCTGCTCCTGCGCGCTCGCGCCGCTCCGGCCCCCGCCGGCCAATCGCCGGCCGCGCCTTACGCCCCCCCACGTGACCCCGAGCGCCGTATCATACCCGGGCGGAGAGGAGAAGACCGGGTGGCACCACCCGAAGCCACGTGACGAGGCGGGGCTCGAAGAGGCGCGCCTGCGCGCGAGCCGCAATTATTTTTTTTTTAAATTTTATTCGTAAAGCTCGAGGAAGAGACGGAGATAAGTATTTTGTGAATGGCAACAGGGCGCTGTGTGTTCGGTGGGACTCTACCGACGTTTGGCCGTGGCGTGAAAACAGGAACATTTCTAATTCCGGAAATAGCAAGTGTCAGTCTACCCTTTAGTATCTCTATGGTTTTCCTGTCCCCTCTGAGCCTCTTATCTGCATAGCCACGCCCCGTCCCTTTAAGCCACGCCCCCGACCCGCCCTTGGCGGGCTGATCCCTTGCTGTCTGCCTTTGCCGGGCGAGTGGAGCCTTCAGGTTGGATCCGGTGTCTGGCTTGGCTCGGGTGGGGCCCTTCCGCCTGGATTTCCCTTCGGAAATCTTACACCATTTCCGCACTAGCCTGTTGTAGCGCGATGATTCCACTTTCAACCTCCTCTGGAATCCTGGGGTTTGCAGTTTCGGGAGGGGCCGACCGGCCCCTCCCGAAACTGCAAACCCCAGGTCCAGAGGAGGTTGAAAGTGGAATCATCGCGCTACAACAGGCTAGTGCGGAAATGGCCGTAGTCATGGTCACAGATCTCCTTTTCAGCTGCTGCAGGAAATTACCAGCCTGTCTTTGCTTTTGTTTCGTTCCTTTTTTCCTGGGCGGGACTCACAGGGCTGCTACCTTTTGGGGAAACCTTTCTAGGAATGAAGCCGAAGTCACAAAGCCGGGGGCCGCAGGATGCTTCTTTTAACTAAATCTAAACCTGGCTGGGGGGGATATTGGGGAGATTTGGCTCTGGAGGGGACGCTGCTAGGGGTCCCCAGTCTGCAAACTGGCCTCTCCCTGCCTGGGATGGATTTAAGTCTTTCACTCCCAGTCTCAAGTCCTTGAAGATACTTTCAAGTCAAGTATCAAGTCTGGGAACCAACTTTATGCCCCAACCCATATTCCAGAATTTTAGGACAGAGCTGAATAAAGTCAGTTTTAGCAATTTAAGTGGAATTGGCCCTCCAGATGTTAACACCTGCAGCTTTGGACGTGGGGCATGGGATCTTTCTTACTTCCCATTTTGGAAGCTGGAGGATTTTTCAGAAGTGGGGCGTAGGATCCTTCTTGTCCCCCATTACCGAAACTTCAGAAGGCAGGATCCTTCCGCCTCAAGCCTGCTGCCTAACACATTTGCTGTTTCCCTCTGAGAAATGCACCCTGCGCTTCTGCTCTTAGGAAAAGTTTTAGAAGGCACCTCTGATATGCAGCAGGGACAGGCTGCTGAGCAAACCTCAAGCCCATTGCCTGGTGCATTTGCTGTTCCCCTCTGAGAAAGGCACCCACACTTTGGGCTTGAGAGAGATTGTCATGTGGCCAGTAGGCAAAAAGAGATGGAGGCGTTGTTCAAAGCCGTGTAAGATTTCCGGATGAATGTGTTCTGTTACTGAACCAAGGGCAGCAGGTCAGTCACTAAAAATATACAAGTCTCAAGTCGAGTCAAATCAGTGGATCATTTATTGCTGAGTCAGATCACTGAAGTGACCAAGTCTGATTTGAGTCTGAATCAGTTGACTTGAGTTTACATCACTGCTTCCTGCTCCTTTTTCCTTATTTTTATGTTTGCTTATGATCCCTCCTGGTACAGCTTGGAGGAACCCAATAGGTTGTGTCTTACTTTGTGACTTTTGACAGTTAAGTTTTTGCTTTGTTATCTCTGGCATGTTTATTTTTTAAATGAACTGTAACACAGCTTTGTATGTGTATTTACTTAAGAAAATTTCAGAGGTAGAGTTTAAAACTGGTTTATCAGCCAGCCTCCTCTTCGTCACAGGCAGATTTGAGGATAGGGAACATGTCCAACCTCTAGGGTGGAGGACTGGGTGCCATGATAAAAGGGGGTGCCAAATTGAGATTAGTGCTTCAGTTTGTTGTTTGTATTGTCTGCAATGAACTAGGGCAAAAATAAAAAAAAAACATGTCTTTAACTTTCTTTCACAATTGCACAGGTTGTCTTGTTATGGACTGTACAAATGAGCTTCCTGCAAAAATGACCTTCGAACCAAAAGAAGCATAGCATCAACTATGCTTCTTTTTCAGTGTTGAGTTTGATACTGTTGGTTCACAAGAATCATCAGAACAGGGCTTTGCTTTACAAAGCATCATAAAGACTACAAAAACTATAAGGTTAATTTTTGCAATCTCTAGAGGGAAGGTGCCATGGCCTCTTATCAGGAAAAACACTGTTTACTGTAGCTAGCCCAGACTTGAAGTTAGGATCAACACAGCTGCTCCCATTCCTTTAAAAAGTTGATCTGTGTGCATAAACAAACACACATAATTTAGGAAATTATTGCCAAAAGTGTATGGCAATGTTTTGTACAAGTCCTAGACTTTGGCAGGAAATTATTGCCAAAAATGTATGGCAATGTTTTGTACAAGTCCTAGACTTTGGCATGAATTTCAAGTTCCTGTCTGAACAGAATAAATTACACATTTTGAATGCAGCCCCTGTTCTTATTTACAAAAACACTTGAAGCATGTTACCCATGTCCAAATTTGAATGTGAAATTTCCTGTGTGGACCAGTCCATTTTCAAGGTATTATTCCAGCGCTCACTAGAAAACAGCCCTGTGTGAATTCTGGGATAAGTACCTCCCATAAATAAATATTTTAAAAATGCAAAATTTATATTAGCTTAATTTCTTACTTCAGAGCTAATTAAAAGTTACATGACTAAGAAGAAAATCAGCCAGTTACTTATATGGCCCAGGATGATCATTGCTTTATTTCAGCAATTTATTTCAGGCTATTTCAGCAATTTCTTTGTAACGGCGACATAAGACCTCACAGATTATCCAGATTAGAGGTTCTGTGAAGGTTTTTTAGTATGTGCAGGCTGGTTGGAAAAGGTACATACACAGTGTCCTTCAGGCCTCATTAGCTCCTTTTGGTCTTCAGAGATCTAGAATTAGTAGGCAAATCTTCCAAGATGACCCTCCAGAGAACACCATTTGTAGCAGGGGTTGGGGATCCTGTGGCCTGGCAGATGTTGTTAGACTGCAGCTCCTAGCATTCCTCAGCATTGGCTGTGCTGACTAGGGCTACTAGAAGGCTTCATGATTCCTTCTTCTACATTATAGCACAATCTTAGATGTGTCTATCTGGTAATAAATCTCCTGGAGTTCATTGAAATATACTACTGGAGAAACATATAGCAGGGATGGGGAATCTCTGATCCTCTAGGTGTTGGACAATAGCTAAGGTTCTGTTTTGAAGTTGTTTAAGAGTTGTCTTCATAAAGTGGCCCCAGAGGTCAGCTTTTTGTCAGCTTCAGGACTACATCCTTTATTAGTCCAAAAATAGCCTTTATCTGAAATTAAAAAAAAATCAAAATCTACAAACCCACCAAGCATGTATACATTTATCAAAACTACATGTACCAAGATTTTTATAATATTAGTATGAAGGCTTGTTGTGTTCCTTTAAGTCATTTCCTAACCTATGGTAACTGTAAGGTAAACCAATCACAGGATTTTCTTGGTAATATTTGTTCAGAATATTTGTTCCTCTGAGGTTGAGACGTCACCCAGTGGGTTTCCATGACCAAGTGGAGATATGAACCCCAGTCTCCAGAGTCTTAGTCAACGACCCAAACCACTATGCCATGCTGGTTCTTGAAAATATGAAAGCTAGCATGGGCCTAAATCCAGGTATTCGATAGACTTCTAATTAGAGCCAGTCCACTAAAAATGGTATCTACATAACTGATGATTTACCAATTCTCCATGAAAGTAGTTTGGTTTATTCTAGTGGAGACTAACAATTTGCTATAGAATCATAGAATCATAGAAATGTAGAGTTGGAAGAGACCACAGTGACCATCCAGTCCAACCCCCTGCCATGCAGGAACACCCTCAAAGCACTCCCGACAGATGACCATCAAGCCTCTGCTTAAAAACCTCCAAGGAAGGAGACTCCACTACTCTCCGAGGCAGCAGATTCCACTGCCGGACAGCCCTGACTGTCAGGAAGTTCTTCCTGAGGTTCAGGTGGAATCTCCTTTCCTGCAGCTTGAATCCATTGCTCCTTGTCCTGGTCTCTGGAGCAGCAGAAAACAAGCCCTCTCCCTCCTCTACGTGGCATCCCTTCAAATATTTAAACATGGCTATCATCTCCCCTCTTAACCTTCTCTTCTGCAGACTAAACATACCCAGCTCTCTAAGTCTATCCTCATAGGGCATGGCTTCCAGGCCTCTCACCATTTTCGTCGCCCTCCTCTGGACTTGCTCCAGCTTGTCAATATCCTTCTTGAATATACATCTTTGTCATACAAAATACCTGCTAATGATCAGGGAAATTTCTTTTTATAGGACCTGTTAAAAGATGCTTTTTTGATACCAACATCCCTTGAATGTTTTAAATGAGGGGACAGCATTAATGAAATAATTACCCCTCCAGCTTGATGCTGAGATTGCTTTAAGCTGGTGCCTGGAGTACAACTTTGGTGAGAGATGTGAAGACACAAGCTAGAGAGGCAAAGCTAAGTTGTAAGATGGGAGTGTCTGCTGTGGCAGCTGGTGGCTCCAGCATCAGTGGGGTGGTAAATCTATTGCAGATCTTAATCCATGCTTTAAAAGAGCTCTTCAGTGTGCTAAAGCCTATTCCTAAATGCATTTGGCACTTGGGAGAGCTCCTTTAAAACCAGTCAAATTCTGGAGTGGATTCACTGTCCCACTGAAATGGGAATCACCAGTTACTACTGGGCATCTGGAGTGCTAAACACAGTGAAACTCTCTTCTGAATAAACACAGCCTTGGATTGTCCCTATTGTGCTTTACAGGGCTATTATAAGAAAACCCTATCCTGATCTTGGAGGAAGTGTAATATAAAAACATAGGTAACTGTGAAATCACTGGAAAGTATACATTTAGACAAGTTTGAGGAAGCACCACCACAATGTCACATATAATTACCTACACTGGCAGCATTTTTACATAAAAATCTTGCTCTGTCCAGTGATGTTTACTCCTTGGAGAGTGTGTTTGGGATCACAGCTTGAGTTGAAACAGTGCATTTCAGTTAAACAGCAGTGAAACAGTTATTGCAGAAAAATCTTCTGAGGGCAAACTGTCAGTTTGGACACACCCAAAGCCTATAATCCCAAGGCTGCTGTCAGAACTGGGTTCTAACAACATCTGGCAAATCTTGTCTCTTGGATTAATCATCTTCACAAAAGCTCCCAAAGGGGTGGGGGAGGAGAAGCAAAGCAGAAGGCAAAACACATTAGAGGAAAAAGACCTTAACTGGGTAGGCCAGATTAGAATTTCCCTGCATGTGATTTCCCTTTTTTAAAAACTTTATTTCAAGGGCAGTTGGATATAGTTTATACAATTTAAGGTCTTCTGGTTTGTTTTGTAATCAATACATTTCAAGACCAACTTGGAGGGCAAACATGTTATGATATGGATAACCCAGGTTTTGTTGTGAGGAATCAGACAGGATCACCTCCTTCAGGCTTGCAAGATCTCAGATCTGGGGTTAATTTCCAGGATAGCAAATTCAGTATTAGGACTGTCAACTGGCCTGGGCACTTTATGGCTTTTGGTAAGCCTGCAGGTGTGCCACACTGGTTGACACATGTGTGCCTCTGATAACCAGTGTAGATATAGCCTATCAGCAGTGCCCATGTCCAGTGGAATAAAATGATGATGATGATGATGATGGATGATGATGATAATGATGATGATGATAATGATGATGCTTAAATATAATGCAATGGGCATTCAAAGAAAAAGCACAGAATGTATGTTTATCCAGTCTGCTTAGCATGGTGTCAACTTGCAACATGTTCTTGGGGACACTGTTAAGCTATACCAGGATGTAGGAGCAGAGGAAGGGAGCCTATAGCTCTCCAGATGTTTTGGACTTTAGCTCCCATCTGCCACACTGTTATGCCCAATGATAAGGGACTGTGAGCATTGTAGTTTAAAGCCTCTAGAGGATGAAAGATTTCTCACTCTGTAGGAACACAAGTGGACGTATTTATTGGTGGGTTCAGTTTAGTTGCACATAACCCAATTCCTTCAATAAGCCAAAAATAAAATATATCAAGGCCCAGATGTAAACAACAAAACAGTAAAGGTATATTGTAAAAACACCATAGTTAACATTTACCATTATGCTGGCCCCATGCACAATACAGTGTAACACTTGAATAAAACGAGATACTGTAATACTTTTCTTAAATCCTTGCCACACTCTCAGCTGCTATCAAACCAAAGCTCCTATTGTAATTTTATCCATGCCTAGGTCTAAGCAGTTGTCTGTTCTTAACTGGCCTTATTTGTAGTATGCCATCTCCAGATTTTATCTATTCCTGTCTGTCCTCATCCCTATCTCTACCTGGCAATTTAACAGACAAATAACTTAAAAAAGGTTAATCTGAAGTTACTCTCTAAAAAAAGTTCTAATTCTGACTGCAATCACATATAGCAGGGGAGTTTCTGAATCAATGACCCCTCTCAGCTTTAAAAGAACTATGTATTTTCCATCAGATTCATTCATTTTAAGGTTGGATCCCACTTTCATTCCCAAGGTGAATTCCATATTTAATTTAATTTAGTGTTTTATACTTCCTTTTGCTCTCATTGCTCTAGACCTTCAGAAAAAGAAGGTGTACTCTGAACATCTTAAGGGTCATCCATGCTTACCATAAGAGGACTACATATTTCAAAGTGTCTGGCCATCGTTTTTTATTCCTTTGGCTATGAGTCAGAAAATGTCTAGCGCCATGCTATTCTGTTGGATTAAAACCTGTATGTTGCTCAATCTACTTGAAACATTGCTACGTTTGCTGATCTGACCACAAACACTCTCTTGGCTGATTTATGCAGATCGGCTACTTGGTCTTTTGTATCTACCTTTGTGAAGAGAGGAGTTGGGCAAGAGCCAGCCAGTCACTGCTCAGAGATTGCTGTAGGGTGTGTATAGAGGAGAATGCAGACTCAGGCTTGTTTGTCAGAGCCAGATAGGGAAAACATGGAATACAATGGGAGTAGTTAGAGAGGGGAAGATCTGGATAGGGTTTTGGGAGCTGTATACGAAGAAAAAATTCAAGGATTTCTTATTTAACTTAATTGCTAGACAATAAATCTTATTTTCTGTGTCTGATTGTTCTATTAAGAATCGACAAGGAGATTGGTCATACCACAGCGATTGCCACAGTCAGACTGATTATCTCAGCAATCAGTATAGTATAGTCGTGTGTCCTTAACAGAGATCACCTTGAGGTCTGTGTACCAGATCTAGGGAGGGATTGTGAGGGTGAAAGGCAAGGTGGGTGGCAGGGGCCCAGTGGTTGGAGCTGTGGGGCCATAATCATAAGACATCATAGGCTAGCTGTGTTCTCCACTGAGGCATTATTCAGCTGAGAGTGCTGCAGTACATGCTGCAAATTTAATTCTGATATCTGGTGCCAGCAACCCCCACAACCCATAGATTTGGGGAGTACTGCTATGTCCCACATGAAGATGTTCTCTCTCTACTGTTAGTGAAAAAAACTTGTTGGTTCCTACTGTCATGTGTTTATTTTCAGCAGTGGATGGAGGATCTCTTCCATACCCAATGTTAGTATTTTGACTGGGAAGGTGCGTTATATTTTCTGTAGGATTTTTTTTTTCTTTACTGCTTGTTTTATACTCTTTTGAGCCAAGCTGACATGTTATTTTTTGGTTTCATTGTGGTTGAAGAAGACTGGTCCTTTAAGGATTATTCCCTCTATTCCTGGGTGCTCCTGCGAAAACTTAGCATATGCCTTTTATGCCAAAAGATTTTAAAGGGGAGGACATAACAAGGCCTTTGTAGGGGCTGCATGGAGCTTGCAGTTTCTTCACCCATGGCTTAAATAAAGTGAACACATGTTCATCAGTCCACACGAACAAACATATGCCTGTTCTTGGATTATGATATGATTATGGGCTCTCCAGGTGAGCTAGGCTATATAGTTGGTCCCCAATATCCGTGAAGGATACTTTCCCAGACATAAAGTGGATGGCAAAAAAATGTGGATAATTGAGGAGTGGAAGCTGTGCTGGGCCTTGGGTATCTCCCTCGACCAAGGAAGGAATATCTATAAGAAGCTCTGCCAGGCTTCTTATGCCTCTTCCCACCTAGGAGAGTGTCTGTCTCTTTCTCAGTGGAGAGAAATGCTGGGGAGGGAAGGAGATCCATGCCAGACTTTGTGCAACTCTCCCCACCCAAGAAGGTCACACGGTTATGGGGGACCTACTATATTGCGATCATCCCAACAGCCCATGTTGACTGGGAATGACAAAAGCTATAGTCCAACTCATCAGGAATGTACCAGGTAAGGGAAGGTTGTTCTAGATCAGTACTATTGAAATTAATATCCCATGGAGCAGTGCTAGTTCTTGAGCCACTGGTTGTCAGTCCCTGGTGAGTTTCCAGGGAAGACAGAAAGAAACAACTGTAGCCAATGGGCACAAATATGCTATCAGTCCTTGGCGTACTGGGGAAGAACTGCTGGTCTCCCACATCAGATAGCTTGAGAGGCACTCATCTAGAAAACTGCCCACTTGTGAGGCATGATATCTTAGTGATTTCTTTTCCATTTCATTTTTCGATTGTGATCTAAAGAGTGTTCACCAGTCAGTCCATCATCCTGCATTTCTCCCATACTGAGACTCAAAGTGGCTCACCAGAAGGTTACAAAACAGATCCACCTGAGAACACAAAAAGTTGCAGTATTAAAATACAGTTAAATGAAAAGCAGCTTAAAAGCATACTGATAAAAAATTCATACAACATGCAAAAGCTGGCCTGAATGAAAGGGTCTTTGCTTTCTGGTGGAAGTGCAAAAGGATGGAGCAAAAACTTAAGCAGAATCTTTAAGCTTAAGCTTTCTTCTCTACCATACATCATTGGCAGATATTCTGAAAAAGCCCACAACGTTGTACCAAAGCATTTAAAATGGCCCTGAATTTAAACTTTCAAAAACAACTCTTCCTTGGGAGGACTGGATGAATCCTCCAGAGCTCTACTGGATAAAGCAGAAGCTGCTAAGAAAACCTACTTATATGTTTCCTCTCTCTGTCTTGACCCCAGTATGACAATAAAGGAAGTGCTAATAAAATAGGAGAGTATTAAAGTTCCACTCTTCTAGATCATCTCCGTCCAGTTGACATAGATATGAGTCAGATGGAGTCGCTGTCTCAACAGCTGGCACGTCACATTCACGTAGTGGCCATGGACACTGTTCTTTTAGTTACACCACTGCACTGGTTTGTATAGATTTTAAGCCTTACTAAACCTTTTACGTAGTACACATGTTCATTTAGGTTCAGGCTTGAGTTGCCCATGTGCCTGCAATGCATAGGACTAATTCTCTCCTCAGTGTCCCCAAGATGTATCAGATCATACCTTAATGGCCTCACTGCCACTTCTGGGAATTCAGTGGTTCTCAAACTGTGGGAAGGTACCGTAAAGGAGGGAGCATGACTGCTAAGGGAGGGCATAAGAAAAGTCAGCCTGCAAGTACAGCAAATGTGAATAAGAAGGGAAAGCCCATCTGTATATTGATCTCTGCAAAAGAATGACACAAAGCATCTTCCCCTGTTACGCCTTCCTCCAACCTCAGACATAGCAAAAATTGGCTTTTTGAAAATTCTTTTCTCATTCAGCTTCTCAAACATTCTGTGGCTGGCACAGCAGGTGCATGGCCTTTGGCAACTATGAGAATTCAGCATTAGGAAGAAGGTGGCATGTGGCACAAGGTGCCTGTAAGGGAGAGAGCCGGATAGGATAGGATAGGATAGGATAGGATAGGATAGGATGGGATGGGGGGGTGACATGGAGCGGGGTGGGGGGAATGGCATAATATCCTCATGTAGATGTAAAGGGAGTTACAAGGATAAAAACCACAGGGAGAACCAGTGTGGTGATTCAGAGGGATACCAATTCAATTCAAAGTAACCACATCTTTGCTTCTTCATAATATTGCTGCGCAGATGTGCAATGAGCCCTGCACATGAATATACCATCATGGATTTTTTGAGTCTCTGTAACCTTCCAAAGATATGTATTCTTTCAGTGTCCCTTGTTTCTAGTGTGATAACTTGACAAGGGTGTAACTAAACCATACAAACAAATTGGAGCTATAAAATCTTAGAGAGAGGAACAGTTACACCTAAAAAGTTACTTTCCTCACTAAAGAAGTAAAAAACATTTCAAGTACTGGGTCTTCCCAGCACTTCTAGGCTCCAAATCAGCATAGTTGGTGGTCAGAGAACAGTAACATGGAAACCCATGTTCATCATGTATGAATAGCATGCGGGTGTACATTGTCTATCACTCCTCTTTGTAGAGGGAGCAGCTAAACAAATAATGATATTCTGATTTTTGGCTTATAATGTCCAAATTTTGCAGCCATTGGCACTCTGGCTTGTTTCTCTCCCAATAAGTCAGAGAAAGAATCTATGGTTCATTTTCCATTTTTCAAAGAAATGATTTAACAGTTTGCATTATGGCTGATGGCAAGCCCACAGATTCCCCAGCCCTGTATCGGGGTCTTTCCTCACTACACTGTTATGGTGCATTTATTCCACTTTCAACTTCCTGCGGAATTCTGGGGTTTGTAGTTTCCTGAGGTCAAAGAGCTCCCTGGCTGAGAATTCTAAACGCCGCTCCCTGAACTGCAAATCCCAGGATTCCATCGGAGGTTGAAAGTGAAATGATAGCACTATAACAGTGTAGTGCGGAAATGACCCAGGTGTGTGAACTCTAGTGAAAACAATACATCTAATTCTGAGGAAATAGGAAGAAGACTGCAGCATTAGCCTCATATCCAAAGATCACTTTGTGGACCCCAACTTCCTGCCATATTCTTATTTCTCCTGACCTTTACTCAATTTACCCTGCAAGACTTCCTCTTCTGCTGACTTGAAAGTCAAGTGCCCAATATTGGCCAAAATAAAACAAAACTCCGAACTTGTAAGTGTCCACAACAGACCTTAATTGCCGCAGTGCCGTGGTGTAGGTGGGGCCAGACCTTGGAACTGAAGTCCAGGGCCCTGAAGACTGTGGCTTTCCGAAATGGAAAGTGATGGCATTGGCACACAAATCTGGCATTGGTGCTCAGACCAGGATGGATGTGGTGAGGTGCAGAGCTTGTGAGAATTACTTTTTTTGGACTATACCACCCCTATTCTGTCAGTCACCAGGGCCGCTACCCAGAGCTAACCTGTTCTCTGAGGCACCTGTACAAATGAACCTGACATGAGATGGAAGAGAACAGGAACTATTGTGACCTGAGAGACAGGAGAGAACGGAGGGGAGTGAGGCGTTAAGGGCAATAAGGCAGGCAGTTGAAAAAGAGGCAGGATGAGGCTAACATAGAGGAGGGAGAGGGCTTGTTTTCTGCTGCTCCAGAGACCAGGACAAGGAGCAATGGATTCAAGCTGCAGGAAAGGAGATTCCACCTGAACCTCAGGAAGAACTTCCTGACAGTCAGGACTGTCCGGCAGTGGAATATGCTGCCTCAGTGGAGTGGAGTGGAGTGGAGTGGAGTGGAGTCTCCTTCTTTGGAGGTTTTTAAGCAGAGGCTTGATGGCCATCTGTCGGGAGTGCTTTGAGGGTGTTCCTGCATGGCAGGGGGTTGGACTGGATGGCCCCTGGGGTCTCTTCCAACTCTACATTTCTATGATTCTATGAAAAGAGCAGCACCATTTGCCTGATTTATATGAACCTGCAAAACCTGGTTGTCTGTTATGTCTCCTGTTTACCATTAATACTTTGATTCTCTAAAGTAAGAAACACTTGTTCCTGCTTTTGAGATAAATACAGAAGAACAACATTGGCTTTTGGCAGCAGAACGCATGGGGGCCAGTTAACCCTTCTCAGAGGAGATAAACTTTAATCTCACACATCCTTCCTTATTTTTCAACCCTATTTTTTTTTTATAGTCACTGGCTTAGAGACATCTAGTTCTCCCTCCTTCGCATCCTCATTGCATACCAAAAACAGGAGTGGGAGACCTGTGGCTTCCAGATGCTCTGGGCTGCAATCTCTCACCATTGGCTATACTGGCTAGAGTTAGCCGTTTAACATCTGGAGGGCTGCATAATGCCCACCCCCGTTTTAAATGTTACAAATGCTTCTTGCTTTTATGGCAAAGGTAGATTCTCCTTTTCTCCTCTAAAATGGTGGATAATCCCCAGGTAAATGTGATTACCATCAGGACAGTGGAAGCAAACACTGTAGACTAGCAGTGACTGTGGAGTTATGATTGTAAGTGATTTTAAACAGCAAAATGGCACATCATCATCATCATTATTATTATTATTAATTATTATTATTATTGCTTTAAATAAGGGCTGCAAAGAGCCAATCACTGCGCCTGCTGCCTGTGGGGTTTTAGGAGCTGCAAGGCAAAAAGGGAACTTGTCCATACTACTGACATTTTTACTAAATCATCTCTGAGGACAAGAATACTGTAATACCCACCCACCCAGCCAGGATTTTAGTAGGGCCAGAATTAACAAGGAAAAGGTGGAGAGGGTTACTCAGAAGTAAGAGCCATTGAAGTAAATCGAAATAAATTACATTATGTTAATTGAATAAAAATTAAATTAAAAATTAAGAATTTTAAATTAAGAATTAAAATAAAATTTTTTTAAAAAAAAAACCGCCTCACAAACGCAGCCGTTGATCGCACCACCAGCAGGGGGCGCTGTGTTAGCTCCCTAGGAGGCGTTGAGGGCACCTCCTCCGTTCCTAGAGAAAAAAGCTTAGAGCCACACATCATTACCCGTGAAGATAGCGCTGCACTCCTTTGCGACGTCCAAAGGAAAATCTCTTAAGATTTTTTTTTAAAAAAAAAGACTTTTTTTTTTTTTCAGAGGACACACCGCCCGGCGCTCATGCAGAAACATGGCTCATATAGCAGTTTGCCCTCCTCCCCATTTTTTAGCGGTAGTCCAGGCGGGGTGTCCGCTCTATGCTTTTTTTTCTATCTCTATGGTGCGCCGCGCTGCCTTCCCTGCGGAGCTTCCCGTGTTCAGGGGCCGGCGCGAGCCTCTTCCTGGGCCCAGCACGCCGCGCGCAGAGAGGGGAGGGGAACCCTGCCTGCTCGGTAACCTTGGCAACGAGGTGGAACGGGAGAAGAGGGCGATGGTGGGGGGAGGGGGGAGGAGGAAAACCGTTGTCATTCCTGTGGGAAGGTTCGAAGTATTCTCGAGGGACAGAGAAAGGGTGGGCGGGGCAAGGGATGATGGACCCGCCCATTCCGTTGGAGCCTATCAGCGGAGAGAAAGGCTGTTTCCGCCTTACACGGTTATAGCACTATGGTTACACTCTCAACTTCCTGTGGAGTCCTGGGCCTTGTGGTTTACTGGAGCGCAAGAGCTCTCTGGCTGGGAATTCTCAAGTCCCCTCCCTAAACTGCAGACCCCGGGATTCCAGAGGATGTTGAAAGTGGAATAATAGCGCTATAACAGTCTAGTGCGGAAATGGCCTCCATAGAATGTTGAAAGTGGAATAATAGTGCTGTAAATTTAGAGTGGGAAAATTCGCCCGAAGAAAAGGCAGGAGCTGCTTCTGTAGAAGCCCAAATCTATAACAATCTCATTTCTGAAAGCTGACCTTGCAGGGCTGTTGTGCGGAAACACAGCTAGAGACAATAAAAGGAATGTAACCAGTGGAGGGACAATGCAGCCCTCGTTGCTTCTTGCAGCAGTAACTTTCATAAGCTAAAACAGAGCACATATTTAACATATGGAATTTGTTGAAACAGGATGTGATAAACACTGATTTAGAAGGTTTGAAAAGGTGGTCAGGCAGATTTATGGAGTTTAGGGCTCTTAGTGACTACGGGGTCAGTATGGCTTTGTGACACCTCTAGGATAAGAATTTTGCTTTACATGTACTAAGCTTGCCATGCAGTACTTGCCCCTAAACATTCCCTGAAATGGATCTTCCTTCACGTATTCTCTATAAAAAAATGTACCTAGTGGTGGTTATAAAGTCTTTAAACTTTTCTGCCCTATTCAGATTGAATGTGGGTAAACTAAAACACTGAACATGGGAGTGTGCTTGTTCATTATGTATGAAATCTGAAATAATGTTTGCAGATAAGTATACATGCAAGTTGTAAAGCAGAAGGCTTTCACAGCCAGAATCCATAGGTTGTTGTGGGTTTTCTGAGCTTTGGGGCCGTGTTCTGTTAGTATTTTCTCCTGACGTTTCACCTGCATCTGTGGCTGGCATCTTCAGAGGATCTGGTGGCATGGAAGTGAGACAGAGTGTATATACTTGTGTACTTCCCAGGTGGGAGGATGCAATTTACATGTGGCCTCTCTGTGTAGTCTGACATAGTAGTTGTCAAAATGGTCCAGAAATCCATAAACACATGGACAATTTCAGGAGGAAAGAAGAAACTCGGAAAATTTGGCTACCAGTACTGAAGAACACTAAAATCAAGATTCAAAAATATGCCAATGAACACCGCCCAGACTCTGGAGGTCCCTCTACAAGAAACAATACAATGAATGGCTAATGTACACTGGTATGCATATCCCCTGACTAACAATACAACCCTGGGGGATATTCCATTTAACAATAAGCCATCACACAGGCCAACTGTAACACATGCAAATTCTCCCTCCCACCTGGGGACTACACAAGTATATATACTCTGTCTTACTTCCATACCACCAGATCCTCTGAAGATGCCAGCCACAGATGCAGGAGAAAATACTAATAGAACATGGCCTCAAAGCCCAGAAAACCCACAACAACCTATACATACAAGTTGTTCGGGAGAAAATGTTAAACAATGCAAAAAACTATATCATTTTACATCCGATGATTTAATATTAACATTTAATATTAACACATACTGATAAGCCAAATGTAAGCTTTAAAACTTTCTGATTATCTGTTCACGTTGATATTGTGTGGGACAAAAATATGACTGTGATTGTCTACCTAGACAGAATGTGCACCTTATATATGGTTTCCTACCTGGATTCCACTTGGGCCTCCTGTGACAGAAGTGGAGCTGGGGTACTTGAAGCTGTGCATCTACTCTCTTGTGGGGAGTGTAGCCCCATTGCTCACCCAGTTCTTACTCCCTGAAATGTCCAAGCAACAAATCTCTCTCTTGCTGGGATTCAGCTTGCGTTGATTGGCCCCAGTCCAGCCTGTTACAACACTGAGGCATGGATCCAGCACTTGTGCAACCCCAGCTGAGTCTGTGCTGGTTTGTAAGGTGGGGATGTGGCAGCTGAAGACCCCAAAAGTAACCTTTTGATCTTCTGAATGTATATGTGATGCTGCTGAGTGAAGTGAAAGAGAAGTCTGTGATGAAACCTCATCATCATGCTGATGGTAGATAGCTCTACCTTTCTTTTCTTATCTTGTCATCCCAGGGAGGTGGTGAAGATTGTAAAAATCAGTAGCAGTCCAGGAAGGGATGTGAACCATTAGGCTGAAATGTAATTCATGCAAGACAGGTGCTCTATTGCTGGGACTTGTGCCCCCCTGGGATTAGATGTACGGCCTTTCTGATGGATCAGGGAGGTCACTTGCAGGTGCTTCTGGATATCCTTGGGTGACTTGTCAGCTCTAGCTGGTCTGCTAGCTGGGGCCTTTCCTAGAGAAAGTAGTCCTGTCTTTAGTCTCTCATGCTGTCATTGCATCTGGTTTAGATTACTGCAGCGTTTTTTTCTATATGGGTCTTTTAAAAAGACACCTTGTAAGCAGCTTCAGTTTAGAGCCTTGCTTCTGGCACTGAAGTAACAGCTCCCCAAAGACTCCCCTCACCTTTCCACTCTCTCCTCCCAAATACTCTGCTCATCCCTTGCCTCTCCTGTGTTTGGGGAGGGGGTTAGTGGAGTTGGGTCACTTGTATTTTGCACGAACATTGGACTCTTTGGCAACATAGCTCAGTTTTCTTTATACTATGATCAGAACGGGTGCTGATAGATCCCTCTATTAGATTAGTTGAGTGCTTTTGGATACTCCCAATAGTATCAAGAACACTGCTACAGAATGCTGAAGTACATTTATTTGTTTGTTTGTTTGTTTCACTTATATGCCACCTTTATTTCACTTATATGCCACCTTTCTCCCAGCTCCCAAGGCAGCTTCCAGAACAGTTAAAAGCATTTACAGTAAAATTTACAAACAATTGAACTGAACCATATAAAAACAGTCTAAAATCATTGTAAAAACCAAACTTTAAAAATAGGTGGAACATCCTAATAAAAATAAAAAAGCTTTTCTGCTCACACTTTAAAAGCCTGCTCAAACAAAAATGTTGATGGCAGAGTAAATATTGTGGTTGGCTACTATGATTTTCTGTACTTCCTGTGTTTTTTTTAAATAATCCTATATTTTTGTTGTTTCAATTGTTAGCACCAGTAGCAACATTTTATTTCAACTAGAAGGTGCTATTGGAAAAAAAACAACAATACACAAATTCCAGAATATATTGCAGCAAAAACACTCCAGAGGACATATATGATTCTGTACTTCTGATTTATATTGGTTTCCTTGGCCATTCCTCCCTGCCTAGCTGGAGGGAAAGAAGCACAAATGGTCTTTTACAGGACTTAACAGTTTTTAGAATGCTTTTTTTTTTCTTTTAAAGAAGGCATGCCTATACGGGTCTCATTAGCTGGTAATAAAAGATGCTCTCTTCTGTGAGAGCTTCCACTTCTTTGCAACTGTTCTCTGCTTGGTTAGTATAAAGTCCCAGAGTTTGGAAAGTCACTTTTTTAAAAGAATGCATATGGTGGCATGCTGAAGCTACCTGTCCCTCAGCAGATAATGCTCTGGATCATATCATCCTACCACTACTTAGGCCATTTCCACACTAAACTGTTATCGTGCTATTATTCCACTTGCAACATCCTATGGAATGCTGGGGTTTGCAGTTTCGGGAGAGGCTGGCTGGGCCCTCCCGAAACTGCAAACCCCAGGATTCCATAGGATGTTGTAAGTGGAATAATAGCACAATAACAGTCTAGTGTGGAAATGGCCTTAGTTATGGATGGCTTCAGCATGTAACTATAGTCCTTTTTCTTAAAAGTAACAAATAAATAGCTAGTTAAAAGGAACTTTCCAGGCTCCATCAAGCTGATTATAAGAACACATAATAGAGAAGGTGATCTGCATCTTCTGGACAACTGCCAAAGCTCAATGCCTTTTTTTGAAGTATCATACTTTGAATACCTCATAGATCTGTAGCCCCTCCCCTAATACAGGTAATCGTTCTGCCAATAACCGATTGCAATTATTTCATACCATCATAATGCTAATTGTTGCTGTGCCTAGTTTGGTTAGTGAGCAGCTACTTGGTGACAGGCCTCTCTGTGCTTCTCCAGAGTGGGTCTGTGGGCAGCGGACAAAGTCTGGTGCTGGGACTAGATGAAGCTTCACCAGCTTGGTAAAAGTTGCCAGAGTTTGTGCTTTCCTGACAGAGCCTTTGAAAGCACAGGGTCATGTCCATACCACAGTGATTTTTTTTTTTTTAAGTTGTCCTGTTTTTCACATCTGAGGTCAAATTGAGAGATTGCTTCCCAATGTGAACCGTTTACATCCCAGTTGTCACTCGGAGGGTGTTTGAGGTGGAGTGAGCTGAAAAATGGCTGCAATCCTGTATGGCTCAGAGAAGCATAGCAGATCTAAATGTGGACTTGTGCTAAGTTGACCCAGATACCACTTCCTGACTTAGTGAAGATCCTCTGAAGACCACCCTCTGGTATGGCCATTCCCTGCTTCAGAGGCAGGTAGAATCACAAAAGTGTCTGGCCACATTCCCATCACCAGACACAACATGATTAGAGGAGCACTAAAACCTCTGGAGGACCCCAGTGGATCTTGTTGCTGATGTCATCATCTCATGTCTGGCTACAGGGAGATTCTTCCGTGATCCTGCCCACTCTCCACAAAACATGGAATGGCCATGCGGGAGGAGTGTGTACTGAGAGGCTGTTCAGTAACTCAGAGTAGACCTGTGCGGAGGGAGGAAGGGAATATCAACCCCTGCACTGTCCCGAAAAGGGCACGTGTACGCTTAAGGGACACTGGCACTGCGTATATCCCTAACAGGATGCCAGCAAGTGGCATGCATGGAGGGGGCAGCCCTTCAGTCCGCTCTTGCAATTGGAGTTCACACAGACTTCCTCTTCTTTCTGTTTGGCTTGATAGGCAAGAAGATGGCCTTGGTTCCTTATGACGACACAGCTCTTTGGGGGATGCAAAAGTTACATCAGTCTTCCTCTGTATATTCTTTTGCCAACCACACCATCCAAATCAAGCAGAACTGGAAGCAGCTGGGTGTAGCCGCTGTGGTGTGGGACGCGGTGCGTATAAGCTACCATCTGTGTTTGGTAAAAGGGTGAACTTGGATTCCTGGGCAGATTTGAGGCAGCAGCATGAGGCAGTTGACAGGGCTGAATGAGAAGATCTGGGAAAGCTGGACAGGGCCCTTCACATGAAGAAACCACTCAGCTTATGCTGTTCTTTTAGTCTTAACAAGCAGCATAGAATCATATGACTTGGAGAAAAAAATATCCTCAGTAATTAATATTTATAGGTATGCTCTGTCAAGGATCAATCTTGATTCTCTTCCACAATATGAAATCACATTGGATGTGCATCTAGTCATGAATTTTAATTTTTAAATCTAACCATCCTGATTAAGAGTAGTTTACAAGCAGCCAAACAAAATGATAATTTGTACAGCGCTTTGGTACAAAGGTGGCTGCATTCTTTTGTTTAGTAAATATTTGCTCTCATTTTATGTAGTCTGTGGATTGGAGACTATCTTGAGCTAGAAATTAAACATCTGCAGTTGAGTTCACATTTCAGGGTTTTTTTGGAGGAGGAGGAGGAGGGGAGATTCTGGTTTTCATTCTTAAAAACTAACAAAAATAATTTGGCGATATCCCAGATAGAACTCAGCAATCTGCTGGTTTGCTTACACCAGCAGAACATCTTTTTGTCTTTATTTTTGTTCTCATGTGAGATAGGTATGTGAGAAAAAGAATGCTATGCTGATTATTTAGGGCCAGATTCACTGATGTATTTCTGTATCCAGCAGAATTTGGACTTTCTTCCCCTTTACCTCCTGCTGAAACCCTCCATCACACCAAAAACCTGCTTTAGATGGTTTCCAAACTGCACAGATAAGGTTCCCAGGTCTCAGGTCCAGGCCGCTCTTCTCCTGGCCTTAACGTGAGGGGAGAAATCTCAGGGCAAGAGGTTAATGACATCACCAGGCCACACCCCTTGTGACACCCCACACCAGGCGCAGTCGCTAGGGCTCAGGTTTGAGCCATGAAATCTTTGGGTCTGGGATGCTCCTCACTTGACAACTCTACTCCTAATTTTTAGAGGGCACAGAGGGGCTGCTGATTCTGGCCAAAGCAGTAAGATCTGGGGAAAAAACTGTATTTGAACCTGGCCTGAAATAAGTATTTTTTTAAATTGCATTATTTCTTTCCTCCTGCCCAGGCTGTGGTATTGTGCACTTTTTTGGAGATGGGAGGCATTGATCTACAAGAACGCTTAGTGATTGAGTTGGGAGCTGGAACAGGCTTGCTGGGAATTGTAGCCACACTGCTTGGTGAGTTTCTCTTTTGGGAAGGTGGAGATAATGTTGCCATTTAAGCTCATTTCCTTACCAAGCAGTGATTTTGAGTTAGGTGGCTTATCTCGGGTGGTATGTTCATTGTATCAGTCACTTTCATTATTGTTGTGGAAGTAGGGGGTGGATGGGCAGGTTTTATATATATAGCAAGCATAGTTATTTTCCATTCTTTGCCAGACTCCGTTTAGAGTAACAGGCTGGCTTCCTGTTTAGCAGTTATGAAATAGCAAGTTGGACTTAGAATCTCATAACTGCTGAGGATCCACATTCATGGTTGTTAATGACCAAATGTGAAGCCAAAAACCTGCTTTTGCAACCTGGCAGTGCCCCAACGAAAAGGTTTCCAAGGTGCTCCAGCACTGGGAGTGCTGGGAAATGATTTCGATAGCTTTCTTCTGCCTTGATAAAAGCAGCTGTGGCCAGATTGTGAAGGATCTCTCTACCTGGCTGTTCTTGACATGCACAACTGGGAGAGTGCTCTGGATGTCATTTCCCTGTACCCTGACTTGCAGCCCCTGAAAACACTTTGGTTGAGGGTCTGCCAGACTGAATAATGTGTGTGTGGCATCATGTAACTATCATGATGGAGCTCCATTGTTGTGGTTATGTTCAGTGAGGATCTCAGCCTTAGTATTTAGTCTTTTCAGCTTTTCAGCAAGTATATTCTAATCATTGTTTTATCTTTATGGTCATTAGTTTTTATTTAATACATAGTAGTTTTACAGTAGACTCCTGTGCTTAGATTATGGGGGTACCATAAAATATTTGGTCTTCTAAGGATGAAAGAATTGGGACATATAGAAGGTTGGCTTGCAATAAGCTGACACTTCTCATCCCTGCCGCTTCACTCATTCTAACATCCAGGTGAAAATGGCTGCTTATGGTACCCACCAAAACTTTTAACTATAATAGGACTATTCGTGTGTGGGGTTATGTTAAATTCCTTCTGGTGTTTAAGTGGGACAGTGCCCTAGCTCAACATAACAGTGAAAGGATAGGAGAGAAGTCTACTAGGGCCTTAGCTGTCCTTGAATATTAGAACACTTTTTGCTCTGGGTTGTTTTGCTGAATGATGTGACTACGCATTGACAATTATCAATACTTTAAAAAAAGCCCACCATCTTTGAGTCCTCTCAGAGCCACTTTGAGTCCCCTTGGGGAGAAAAGCGGGAGAAAAATAAAGATGATGATGATGATGATGATGATATATTTGTTTATGTATGATTCAGTGTAATGGTTTGTGATGATTTTGTACATTTGGAAGACCCTTGTGTTATAAAAGTGGTGCTTTCATTCAATCATTTGTCTTTAAACATTTAACTCTCTTCCTCTCTTTCGGGGCTTCGCATTAGGTGCCCATGTCACAATCACAGA
The DNA here is from genome assembly GCA_948474755.1 of Ctenosaura bakeri. Taxonomy (NCBI): domain Eukaryota; kingdom Metazoa; phylum Chordata; class Lepidosauria; order Squamata; family Iguanidae; genus Ctenosaura; species Ctenosaura bakeri. The sequence goes on along the minus strand of CAOLHI010000735.1, from coordinate 52,529 downwards.
CAGAAAAGCAGCATTGGCACTCTTAGAGTCCAACGTAAGAGCCAATCTGCCCACTGACCTCTGGCCAAGAGCAGTTGTCAAAGAACTGACTTGGGGACAAGATTTAGCAAGCTTCTCTCCAGGAGGATATGATGTCATTTTGGGTGCGGACATAGTTTATTTGGAAGAAACATTTGGAGCTCTTCTTCAAACGCTGGACCACCTCTGCTCTGACAGGACTGTGATTCTGCTATCATGCCGCCTCCGCTATGAACGGGACCAGAACTTCCTGAAGATGCTGAAAGGACTTTTTTCAGTACATGAGGTCTTCTATGACAGTAATAATGATGTGCATATATTTAAAGCACAGAGAAATGTCCAGAATGGAGATTTGTGATTTATTCAATTGTGAACTCTTTGCTAGCCAATGGCTCCTAATCAAGGTTGGAAATGTGACTACAACTCCCAGAATCCCCAAGACAACATGGCCATTGTCCATGTTCTCTGGGGAGAGTAATCTGGAAGTTGTCATAAAAAAGGTAACATTTTCATGATTAGTTACCTCCTCAGTATACTTGGACCAAAGTACTAGTTTATGTCTTCCAGCCATTTCTGACTTTTTTATCATTCTGTTAGTGGTATCTCAGACTGACCAAATTATAAATGACCCAATGAATGATTAACAGACAGAAATTTGGCACTACAGGAGTTCAGGAAGCAGAGGACCCTTTGGCTCTGAGTAAGTAAAGAATCAAATTAGATTCAGAATAATGACACTTTACTACTTTATTTCAGTGGTGTAAAATAAATCAAGTTGAGAGACAAGATGGAAATGGAACAGCAAAATCGAATGTACTCTTCTAATTGAAAAAGATCATGACAATTGCAAAGGAAATATTTTATGAGATTGCATACAATTAGCTTGTTTTGCTGCTTGCTTCGGAAAGACAGGGCAGGGATGGGCAACTGTGGTGGCAGTCTCTGAACTTCAGGGACATTTTGCAGGCTGCAGTAGGGCCAAAAAAGAAAAAAAGAATCAAGAAAAACAAAAGTAGAAGTGGCATCTGATTAACTTATTGGTTTTATTTTTAGAGGAAGGAGGCTTGGTGGGGTCTGTACTGTATTTCTGAACAAAACACATCCTGGAAGCCACCTGGAATAGAGAAATCTCCTTTTTCAGTCAGGAAGAAAAAAGATAGTTCACCCTAGCGAAGACATCAGTGGGCAAGCCACATAAAAGCCCCACCCTGGACTAGGAACTTTACTGAGTGAAGTGACTCCATGAAGGCTTTTAAGGACCATTCCATACCAGATTTCATAGGCACCGAACCTGTATTTGCCATGAGGTATATCCTAGTTGAGGAACAGCGGCCGTCTCCTTTCAGATTGCATGTGAATAATGAATATGCTTTAGGCTGTCAGACATTTTTGGATATACATGTAAAATGAGGATGGACACACCTGGAGATAGTTCCTGTTTTCCGTGTAGTGTCTTGTCTGAGGATGCACTAGGGATGCTGCTAGGTAGTCATTACATTCTGATATAGTTTACTTAAAGCAAAGGGAGGCAGATATTTAACACTATTGTTGTTGTTGTGTGCCTTCAAGTCGTTTCCAACTTATGGTGATCCTAAGGTGAATCTATCATGGGAGTTTCTGGGGCTGAGAGTATGTGACACACTCAAGGTCACCCCAGTGGGTTGCTATGGCTGAGCGGAGAACTGAACACTGGTCTCCAGTCCAGTGCTCAAACCATTGCACCACACTGGCTTATTTAACACCATAAGTCCTACGTTGTAGAGGTGGTACAAGTCAGCTGTTATGGCCAGTGGTCAGGGATCATGGGAACTGCAACCCCAAGATGTTTGGCAGCCGTTTCCTCTCTCTCTCAGGGCAGTGTACAGTAAAACTAATCTAATCTGAGCATCCTTTGTATAAAGTGCTTGGGACTAGAAGTAGGTTTGGGAGTTTGGATTTTGAAATACAGTACAGTTAACTGTATAGAAAAGTGTGTAGAGCAGCAGTGGAGCCTTGGCTGCAAGGCATGCCTTCTTCCCGTGCCTCTAGGGAGGGGAGGGGAGCAGAAGGCGGGAGATAAAGTGGGTGAGTTTGCAGCCAAACTTTGCAAAAACAGCAGCTGTGGTGGCTGCTCCTCCTCCTCCAGTGCTGCTCCTCAGCTGAAGTGACGTTTAAAGTGGAATGTAGCAGCGGTGGCTGGTGGCAGCTGTCTCCAGCTTTGGCCTAGAGGAGAGCCCCATGCCAAAAACAACCAAACCAAACCAAAAAACCCCCAGTCCCTTCTCTTCCTGCTGCTTCCATCACCAGAGCCTGGAGTCAGTGTCTTTCCTAGCCAGTTCTTCTGCAGATAGGAATCCAGTAATCACAACCACCTCCAATAGCGGTGATAGCAGTGGGACTGCCGGCTTTCAGGATGAGCTGTCTTACTCCTGCTCATTTATTTAGGTAGAGAGAAACAGGAGGATCTGTGAAATGATGGGAGGCGTGGATTCCTACCATTTTCACAGGTCCTTGTGTCTCTCTTCAGCCTTGCAAATACATTACAGGTTTTGTAGCTCCAAAGTTTTGCATTTTGGAGCTGATGATTTTGGAATTCCAGATAAGGGATACTCAGTTTGTACTATTAAAAACATCTAGGTAGAAACAGGATAAGGAAGAAAAGGGGAATGGGCACTTTAAAAAGACTTTATAAAAAGGAACTTTACTGTCAGAGGCTTTTGTTAACTGAGGAATGCCTGTATTTAAGCTCTTAATAATTTTAGCTATTTTTAGCTGTTGGCTCAGATTTTTTTTTAAAAAAAATGTTTTTCGCTTATTGTTTTAAACACCTTATCCTTAAGGTAAGCTGCCTGAAAGCTGTTTGCAGTGAAAGTTGGGATACTATTTGCATCAATAAATGAATACATTTAAAAAGAACTTTGAACTTGGCCCAGGAATGTGATCCTGTCACACATTACAAGCTTATGAAACAATGAAAGAAGTTTGTTTTGGAGCGTGGTTAGATTATACATAACTGGATTTTACAAAGTTAGCATGTTAGTCCAGGGTGGGAAAACAGCCCAAAGTCAGGCAACATGTTTATAAGTACCACCCAAATCATTACTTCTTCCCCTATTTCCTATTTTGTGTACCCACTGTCCCAAGGGTGGGGAAACTGGAGGCTGTCTGCATCTCCCCAAGGCCATTTTTGAACCTCCCATGGCACACCCACTGAAACTTTTTTTGCTCCAAATTTTGTCACATTCCCTTCCCTGCTTGTTCTAAACCCAGGAGTAGTCTTTTTAAAACTGGAAATGAAATGTAAATTGACTCCCAATTTTAATTTAAAAATGTCCTTGACACCCCTTAGGGATATGGGTGGAAATCTGGGCAGTTAAAAGTTTTAAATTAGGGGTGTGATGCCTGGTGGGGCATAGTGGTACTGATATGTCTGGCCCTTCAAGGTCCCATGAAACCTCTGTTAAGCTGGCCTGATGAAGAATTGACATTTTCATTGACCTTGAAAAGATATTGTCTAATTGTAGATAATATAATATTTGTACAATAAACTATCTGTTACTATTTGCTGACCAATTCTTTCATGGCAAAAAAGGAGCATAAGAGTGTGTTCAGAACTTTTCATAACCCGAAACAATCAATGGTGTGTCCTTAGTCGTTCTTTTTTTTCTCTTTCTTCCAAGTAATGGGAACACCACACCAACCAGGACAAGTCTATGAGAAAGTGAGATTTTATGAGGACAAAGCTTATGGGCCAGCCTTGTTGCTGTTTTTTGAAAAGCTTTATAAAGACTTTTACACTAAATACATTCCCCCTTCCAACTACACAGTCAGCTTAATAGTGCATCCCACTGAACTGTAACTTCTAATTTTTAATTCTTGGATAATGCTAAGAATGTGCATATGTGTTTGGACTAATGAGGACTGATGCATGCACTTCATTTTCCTGTGTTTGGAAACACATCATTAGAATCAATCTCAAAAAACTATTTCATCTTAGGTCTTTGTGAGGCTAAAGTGGGCCAGAGGTTGTGCTTTCATTTAAAGGGGATGCCTGAAATTCCTCAGAAAAGAATGCCATTAGAGATGGGATCAGCCTATCCTTTACAGCAAAGATATGCTGAAAACACTTACTCTGATGTGTATTTGGTATGTGAGTGGAAGACACCTTCCACAAGCACCAGCATGCTTTGAGATCCAAACTATTGGCCCAAACCAAATCAAATCCAGGGAAATATCCTAGATGAAGCAATTGTTAACAAATGTTCACAAATCCACCTAAACATATACTTCAGCTAGGACATACTTTGCTTTCTATGGTGATGAGAATGACCTGCTTTAAGAGTAACTGTTTATCAGGGTTCAGTTTCTCTGTTTACGACAGGCACTGAGATCCTGTAACTCTCCAGATGTTTTTGGACTCCTAACCAATCAGCCTCAGCCACCATGGTCAATGCTAGGCAAGCGGAGTTACGGTCAGTGGCATCTAGATAGCCTCATTCATGCCTTAAGCAATCTCATCCAACCTGTATGTAGTGGAGTGTTTGTACACTGCAGAAGATTCTGGGGCACATGTGCAGTTCATGGGGAGCTGCAAAGTCTGTTTGTTGTTAAGTGTACTACTAGCAAGTGAACACAAAACTCAGAAACACTTTTGTGCCTGTACATTAGTGCTGCAACAAGTGTTTGGCACTGAAGGTTTCTGTTGAAGAAAATATGATTAGCACAAGTTTAGCAGATGACATTTTGAAAACACAAGTTAAATGCAGAGAGGTTGTGCCTACATAATTTTCTTGGGGACGGCTGGCTGGCTGACTAGACAGATAGATAAATTCAGCCAGAGATTTACTCTATTTGCTGGCATATAAGACTCGCCCCCCCCGGAAAATACTGTTTGAAAATGGGGTGCATCTTACATACTGATATGTCTTATACACTGGCAAATAGTATTTGCCAACGTATAAATGGGGTGCATCGTATATGCTGATGCATCTTATATGCCGGCAAATACAGCATTTTGTTATTGTGGCACAGAATTCGGAGCTGAAAGGTTAGGAAAAAAATGGCTATATTTTCTTTAAAGTTCTTGTGTAAATCTTGTGTAAAAGTTTCCCATTAGGAAAATACAAACAATAGTACAGGTATATTCCAAGGAACTACCACTTTGAAAGTGCATTTATTTTTGCATTTTATTCTTAACTGGGTGTTTGGAATTATTGAGGAAGCTGTAAGAAATTATTCCCCTCTCTGAAAAAAGAGACTTCAAAAGGATTTTAAAAGCATGTTTATGTGTCTGCACATAAATGTGTAAAAAGGGTGTTATGACAGTTTATACCACAAACTTTACAGTAAGAAAAAGGACTTTTTGACAATAATTCACAAATTCACAAGGATCACTTTAATATACAAAGCAATTACTAGCATTCTGAAACACAAAGCAATTAGTATGTACATAATGTTAATAAAACTCAGTATAACTCAGTATGTAAAAAACCCATAAAGCACAAAAGGATAAATTACAAAATTAAAACAGGGATGTTTTGAGGAAATAGGGAATTCTCAAATTAACTTAATCCATTTGTAGCCCATTTTCTCTGTTCAGTAATTTAATTTCAAGATAAAACTTTTAGAAAGTTCAATACCCTGTTTTGTGCTGATTGTTTTGGGTAAAGAATCAGAAATAAGGGAGGTTGAATTCATTAAATTTATTAAATAAAAATGACATAGCCATCCCCACTCCAGACACTTCCCATATTATTCTAAAGTAGTTTTGCATTGAAAATTCTTAATATGAGAAATAGTATGAAAGCAAAAGGAAGGAACTTTACAGAAGGTGCTGAGGCTGCACAACTTTTTCCTCCATGCCCAAGCAGCGCACCTTCAGCCACAACAGTTTTTATATGAACTCATCTGATTTTGAATAGAATAAAAGGTCTGACATTAGTTACTCGCTTTTGCAAAACAGGATTATATTACACAAACAATGAGTGGCACCTGGATAAAGTAAAACTTGTAAAAAGCATTTTAAAAACAAATCACCCAAGTATTCATCATGGCTTTTCTAATAACAACTAAAACTGCTTTTTCCTTCTCCTCTCCAGCTTCATTCTTTCTGAGATTGTCCCTCAATATCAACTCTATCTGGCTAAGGCTGAAGCTCAGGTAACTGGCTCTGACATGGTATTCTCATTTCAGTACAACAAATACTTGCTTATAAGATAGGCTGTATTTAAACAAACCCTTAAGCCTGCAACCATGTTTCACTGCTGACATGACCATCAGACCTATCAGGAGGCAGGATTAAAATGAGCCTTACCTACCCCATGTAGAGTGGTGTTGGTATGGCCTAGAGTTCTTTGTAGGGTTAAGAGGCCATCCATAGTCAACAGCACAGTTACTATGGCCATTTCCACACTACACTGTTACAGTGCTATTATTCCACTTTCAACATCCTATGGAATCCTGGGGTTTGGAGAGGCCTTTAAAATCCTCAGCCAGGGAGCTCTTTGGCCTCAGTAAACCACAGACCCCAGAATTCCACAGGATGTTGAAGGTCGAATAATAGCACCATAACAGTGTAGAGTGGAAATCGCCCATGAGAATAGAATTTACAAATGGGTCACTTTGTGAATACCCTGCACATCCATGGTGACCAAAAGGTCTTCATTCTTTGTTTTTGTAGCCATGTATCCAGAAATAAATTAGCTGTCTCGCTGCACTGAGGTAAGCTGCAGACCCCTGACAGGCATTCCACAGATTAACTCTTATCATCCCACAAATAAATGCTCTGTATCTCTTCACACAGAAATAATATGGTAAAAGGTTGTGTATGCAAACCCTGAGAAAATGTGCAAGAAGGTGCAACAAGATGCCATGAGATTCCTTGCAACTGTAAACAAGGTACAAATGATGCACAATAATAATCCTGAACGTACCCCAGGAAATTCCTGGCTGTGGGAAAAAGCTTTTAAAAGGCGTGAATCCAGGGCAGTGGGGACCTGCACTTTGCAGTACCAAAAACACACTGTGTTTTTTAAAAAATGTCTGCCTATCCCTGACTACAATCTGCATTCATTTTTAAGAGTACATTTCAGGCTGAAATAACAGGGGTTACATTTTTAGGCTTCTTCCTCCTGATTTCTAATCTTGAAATAAAGTCATAGAGTAGTTTAATCTATGTTGAATAGGCTGCTAAATTTTCAGCACCATTTTTCTTTTTTTTTGAGTTGGCTGTGTTTGGTGTGATCATACTCACTGCAGTAATCTAGCAGCCTTGGAAGATTCACAAAATCTCTCCACAAGCACAAACAAACACAAGTGCTGTCCACAAGCACAGCATATACAACCATTGGTTTGTACTACATATAAATAGACTCACTTTACACTAAAAAATTCAGTATCCATTGCCTCTAGGAAACATTTAAGGCTGTGCCTTTTTTTTTAAAGGTCTGGTTATAAAGAAACTCCATTACTAGTACAAAGAAATCTGGGTATTCCATACTTTTATCCTCAGGTTCCTGGAACATTAAATTCACAAACTGCAAGACAAACTATTAAATATTAAATGGAGTTAGCATCACTGAAATGTATTTGATTTTCCCTTTTATCTTATGCTTGCTCTTAATAAATATAAACCTCTATCACATTTCCACTGACATAAGGGAGACTGGAATATTCCTAACTTATATTGACTTCTAAATCTTTGGTACTGCCCTGTGCAGATCACCCTGAAATAATAACCTCCTTTTAAAATTATCCTGAGAGTCAGCTGATGAGTCCAAGAGTGGTAAGATGTATAAAAGAACAGGTTCCAAATAAGCATACTATGAATTCCTCAAATTAAGCAAGAGCAAAATCATATGATGAACATCTTTAAAGCTCCTGGCCTATACCACTGCAAATGGGGAATTAAATGTCTACCTTTTCATGTAAAAAAGCTTCCCACACATTAAAAACTAAGATTTCAGAGGAAAAATGCTATATTAAAACATTCCCCCAGCTTATTGTTTTTATGTTTAGGATTTAAAAAAAAAATACAACCCACTGCAGGAACAAATATTCCAGGCCCCACCTGAACTCTACACAAGTACAGTCCAGCAGCAAACACTACACAAAGGAGCTAATCATGTGTTTCAGTTTACTCACATTTTGCTGAAACTGAGAGTTCTATGATTTTTGATAATTATTTAGTTTTAGGTAAGATTATGACTTCTGGAACTGAGATACTAAGTATATGTCTAGACAAAAGTGTAATCGGAATTTAACCAACACTGCTGAAGTCTGGAGTGAGCTGCTATGAACACAAAAGAAGCAAACAATTAAAACTGAGCAACCTCTTTTTCTTATAGGAGGGGACAAAAAAGCAAAGGGCCTATCTGTTCCCTTTATACATCTCAAATGTTTTCCACATGTTTTTGCCTTAAGTGTATAGCTGCCAAGAGACAAAGCACAAAGTGAAGAATATGTGGACAAGAGGACTTTTTAAACAGTTGACATTGTTTGATAATTCACTATCAAAATATATATATATAATATATATATATAAACAGCAATGAAATAAAGTAACTGAAAACAACAGTACAACATATCAATAAGCGCCAGAATAATGTAGCTCAAACTACTTGGGGGGGGGAGGGAAAGGAGAAGAAACCCTGTGTGTGTGTGTGTGTGTGTGTGTACGCACACATGCATGCACACACCCAAACACATCCATACACATAAAACCCCTTTTTTCCTGACCTCAACATACTATAATACTCAGCATTCCTGACTTAGAAGCTCTCAGAGCTATAGATTATATACTGTGTATATATTTTTATATATGTACATATTTTATACATAAGCATTTCCCAAGACTATCTGTTAAAAAAGCACCTTGGGCAATATTTTAACTACCTGCACGGTACCTTTTCTTTTGTAAAATATAAAAACTGTACTTGAAACCAATTTATGTATAATGGTTATAATGGAGCTAGCCCTTTCTATGCCTTTTTTTATTCAATTAAACCTGTCTTTTAGCAAAATTTCAGTTATGCTGCAAAGGGGCCAAATGTGTAACAGCTGAGTAATGCAAATCTTGCTCTTAATTCAATAAATTAGCAATATACAAAATGACAGTTTTAGTTTTCACACTCTCTTCTATTCCTGTTGGATACTAGACTTGCAAAGCACACACTGGTAAACTACCCAGCTCTGTGCTTGGATTAATGGAAATGTAATTCATATTACATAAGGAATGCAAGGTGTCCAAATATTCCCATATTGGATAAGTAAAAACTGACTTAAAATGTTATTCTTATTGCTGGTGAAAGAGTCCAGAATAAAAACCCTGAATTTACCTACAGAACAGCCACCACAGATACTGTGTCACTATAAACAGTGGCAGACCGACTGGACCCTGGAAAGGCCACATCTAAGGTAAGGTCAGCAGCCCCATAATAACCTATTTTGCTGGTGGCCTCTCTGGTGAAATACAATCTCAAATAATTATGGAGGATGCCAAAAGAGTGATGGTGGTTTTTGTTTTTTCATACTATCTATATAAAACAAATCATGAATTATTGCATAATTCTTGTAACAATTTAAACAGATAATCTGACACAGAAACAGTCAGCTTTTTGAAAAAATCCTAAACCATGACTACCAGATATAATGGTTTTCAATGAGATTATCAATACAAGTATGACTTCTGAAAATTCAAAAGCACTCATGATTCTACCAAAAATTTGGGAGTGGGGGGAACCAGCCTCACAATGCAGGTAAAAACTTTGCATTTCAGTTTTTTGTAATCTGTCCTCCTTAATCTTTGCAAGAATCTCTTTATTTTAAAAAAGGAGGTGAAGTGCAGGTTAAAGGGCTTCCTGAATTGCAGAAATTATTGACTAATACATTTCTCTCCTGCCTTATCCAATTCGCACAAGGCAGCTCACAATCAAGACATAAAATATTTTACATACATATGGTCCCTGATTTCTAAATCAACAGTAGAAGCAAAAGCGAATTTGCTAGCGGCTTAAAACGAGGCTTGTAAACTTTTTAATTCTAAGAATTATTTTACTGTTTTGTATGTAGTCAAATCAAATTTGTCTTCAAGGATTACATTTAAATTTTGTTCACAAAAATAGTTTCTCTTAAATAAAATAAATAGCCAACATTATTATTACAGATGTTCATCTCATCTGTTAAAATCTCTTAAATGTTTTGCTTTTTTCTGTCAGGTGTATTGGAAAATCTATTAACCAATGCTGTAACAATAGAAGATTTATTTTACATGGAGGCTTTGTATACGTTACTTACCAGTAAATATGCAGATCAAAATAACTGCCTAGATTAGAGATCAAAATAAAGTTACATTCTCTAAAATGATCCTATATTGACTATGAAAATCTAACCCTCTTATCCTAACTTTTTAAATTATCAGAGTCTAAGCAGTCATGTTACACTTAAGATTCTTGCAAAGTATTGGAGGGAAAAGGTATCTGATTTCTTTTTGCAGATGCTGCACCTAAATTTTCATAGCTGTGCAACTTTTACTTGTAATCTCCAAATTCTGGTTAGCTTTAACTGCATTGTAGGACAGTGCTTGATACATCAGTTTACTGGATACATTTCACAGCTGGAAGTACACAATAAGATTTTCAGTAAGAATTTTTCTCTACCATTTCATCTGCTCTTAAAAGTGTTACCCCCGACTCTTTTCTGAAGGTACTTGAACAAAGGAGAATTTAAAGACTATATAAAAACTGTGAGTCTTGAAAGAGAAAAGTTAAAGAACTAGTATTTGCATAATATAACTAGGTTGGGCTGTATGTTGTTTCCTTCTTCACTCAAAATGTACAATGTGTTGGCTATGCTTCTGGTAATGGTGGTCTTGGATAACATCACCTTTGGATGGAGCAAAACAAAAAGGTAGGGCTTTTAATGAATAATTCTTCAACAGTGTCATTTTTTTTCTAAAAGTTGCTGTTCCTACTCTGCTGATCATTAGGAGCTGATTACTATGTCAAAGGTATTTGGTAACTTCTGCACATGAATTTATATGATTGAATACACTTCTTCCAAAATTAGAGAAAATCAATGTACTTGATTTTACAGTATAGAAAAGCTCTGAAAAAACAGATAAGAGGTTGCAGGTCATCAACCTGCACTCTCCCTAACACTTCCTCTACGTGTTTACTTAATTACTGTTATTCTGATACCTATACACCTGAAGTAGCATGTATCCTTTGGCATCATCCCACCACAGAGTTGCAACTGGACAGTTTGATAATGGATGTTAGAAACCATGCAACAATTTGGCAACCATAGCTTCCTCAGTGCATCATACCTTGGTTCTGCACATGGCCCGCTGAATACTTCAGGGCAGAGGCTGACTCTCTAGGGCATTCCAATGAGCTCAGCACACTACATCTCGAAATCGTTTATGACATACTGCCACTTCCAATAATTTTGCAAGTGAACATACTTATTCCATGAAGAGGATGGGAGGTGAGGAAGTCAATTCTTTCTCTTCACACTCAGAATGCACTAGTGATGAAAATAATCTGGGAGTGGGGAGAGGGAGAAGTGGAGGCAGGTGTTTCAACATTCACAGTTTAATGCAAAGCACAGACGAAATAAATTCTGCAGTTGCTTTCAGGCAGTTTTGCGCGTAGAAAAAAAAGAAATGTTTAGAAAATTAAAAGTTCACTTTGTCTTTCTGGCTGTCATGAAACCAGTCTTTCTCCTGCATTAATGAACAAAAAAATGGGGATCTAAAATTAATCCGATTTGTGGCAATAAAGGTCCTTAAGTGCTTTCAGCTCTTCAATCAATGTTTTGTTTTGGTTCTCAAGCACAGCCACTCTGTTTTCTAGACATTTGACATATTCTTTTTTCTTCCTGCGGCACTCACGTGCTGCTTCCCTGTAGGTGAAACAGAATATTCAAAGTCAGTTCAATATGTAAATATGGTTCACAGATTTTAAACTATAATCATATAAGCTGCAAGAAAAGAGAAAGTGAAAAATCTGCTTGTGCTTCTTAAAAGTCACTTTTTTACATTACTCACTGCAGTGCAAAAGAAAAATAATTATACTGTTTTAAAAAATAGCTCATGGTGTTGCTCACTGAAATTCTCATTACATATTTCTTAGTATTTCTTAAGTATACAAAGCTGTCAGGGGCTTACTATTCAGTTGTATTTTCTACTGTTTTTTTAAAAAAGGTCTTACATCACCAATTTGTTCTAGGTTTTACTATGAACTTTAAAGTGCTGAACACCCTCCCTTAAATAGGCCTAGTACTTTGGATAGCTTAAGGTTCAAACTAAAAACCTGCAGGAAAGCTACCAACCACCACTACTCCTGGGTGGGAAGGGTTCCTTCTCCTCTAGATATAACTTTGACACATAGCTACTCTGGTTAAATATTTTGTATTGATGAACTGCAGCTGGCATGTTCTTCCTTTCTACATGGGCCCTGGCTAAAATTCTCTTTCTTTCTTTCTTTCTTTCTGTCTTTCGTTCTTATAATTTTGTCTGGACTGGTATCATTTTCTTCTTTTTTGATTGACCTTTTGGCAAGATATTTTTGTGGTGTGATTAGTATGAATTTAGACTTTTTTGAACTTCATTGCAAAGGTTACAGACTTGTGTACATTGAGGCTGCCTGTACTTATTTTTGAGACACAACCAAATTTCTAGTACACTTTCAATTTCATCCTGTAACAAATCCTTTTGTAGGATTGCTGGTACTGGTAATTTCCTCTGCAGAGGTAGAGACATCTCTTCACTTGGCTTTGTACAGAAACAAACCTGTTCTTCATTAGGCGGACTTCTCTCTTTCGTGCTGCTTCCTCTGCTGGCTGGGTGGGAAGTGCTGGGGAAGATGCCATGACAACACCAGGTGCAATGGTGCTTGTAGGTGCTGTGCGAATTTGGTATGTCTGGACATCTCCTGAGGCAGCTATGAGGAAAAAGCATCAAGGAAAAAAAGGCTATCAGGTTTGACAGGTATGGAAGACCACAGAACAATACGAGTAAGTATGAAGACTGCAGGCCATTTCCTACATTAACCAAAGTGGTACTGATGATGCCACCTCCATACTGCTTTTGTGCCACACTCCAAAGGAATAAGGCTTTTACTCATATAAATATGCTGTATTTATGTATTTACATAAAAGATGCCAATGAAACTTGTTGCCTGACTCCCATCCCTCTTAACATTTCTCTGCCCCACTCTCCTATCTATCTGTCTTTGTTGCTTTGCCCATTCTCACAGTTCCGATTTCTCAGTCTCTTACTGCCCTATTTGGCTTCTCTTGCCCAGACCCTTTATCTGATTCAAATGATAACCATCTCCAAGCTGCCACACTAGCTTCTTCCATTAAATCTTGGCTGCTGTTTCTCATGTGGATCCTCTTTCCAATTCCCATCATTCAGTTTTGGCTTTCTTTCCCCCCATACATTTGGTTGATAACATTTTTTTTTCAAGTTTCTGGGCCCAGCTATTGCAATTTATAGTAACCGTTGGGGCTTTCAAACAGAGACAAGGGCAGAATTGGTCAACTCTAATTTTGACATTCCCACAGTTAAATCAGCTTCTAAATATATCTTTGCTCCAAAAGTAAAGGAGCGGTAGACAATGCTAACAGGTTGCCACTGCCAAAAGTCAATTGTTTCTCACTCAAACAAGGATGGATGGAAGGTGGACTTAATTTCCAGATTTGAGTTTATATCAGAAAGCACATGTCCTGACTTGTATAAACAATTGATAAGCGCAGTCCAATTCAGATATTCTTTCTCGGACAATCTTGAGATCAACTTAATTGGAATCTCCTTTTGGACAGACTGCCGTTTAGATTTTATTCATTCAAGGAAGAACAGCAGATTTCTGCTGCTAACAGTGGGTGGGCTTATGATTAGTTGTCAATTGCAATTTGATCCATGTGGTCATGATAAATTAACTCTACAGAATTAGAGACTACAAGGATTCTTCTTATGGAAGAAATGCTCTGACTGTAGTATTTACACTTTAGATCCACTGAAAGATCAAGGTCGAGACATAGTGCCACTTTCACTGCCTACCTATCAGCTACCTGGGGTGCACCGTGGCAATATTTACCCATGTAACGTCTTTTGATACCTGTGCTTCAGCCACTCTTGCTGTACTGGAAGCTTCAATTATATCCTCAGACAAACACAAATGAGTAACTCATGTTTGTTGGAAAGTACAAACTGCCCTAAATTCAATACCTAAAATTTTCATAGATTGAAAATTATGTTTGGTTTAGCAAAAATTGATGCAGATGTATTGCACATCATTACATCTCTTAAGAAAGTAAGTGTCTATTTCAACTAAATGCTGCCAATGTAATAAAGATATTACTTTCCTGTGTCATACAATGAGGACTTATTCAGTGGCTATTCTTTGGTTGAATGTACAGTCATCCCTCCACATTCACTAGGGTTAGGAGCAGAAGACCTCCATGAAAGTGGAAAAACTGTGAATAACTCTAGACCCTCCCAAACCATGTTTAACACACACGAAAAAGTATGATCACCATATTCAACTCACCCTGGATTCCTTTGAGGCATCAGGGTTCCTCCACAAGGCAGAAGTGGGTGGCCAGTTGGGCTTACTGCCACCTCCACTGCTGCCCCACACCATTTTTAATAGGGACTTACAAGCCTTGTTTGCAGTTTCTCAGTCTCACGAGCCTTGCAGTCCCTATTAAAAGTGGCATAGGGTGGCAGCAGAGGTGACAGAAAATAATCCATGAATAATCAAATCTGCAAAAGTGAAACTCACAAATGTGGAGGGCTGATTGTACAATTCTCTCTCTACAATTGTGGGGTTGACTTTGCAAATCTGATTATTCACAAGGCATGTGTTGGCCTCTTCCTCCCCATTTTCCTCCTCCCATTCCCTTGCATTCCTCACCCCAGGTTTGGGAAGCATATGTTTAAAATAGCTGTTTTTTCTTTTTGGGTGAAGAAAGGCCTCTCCTACTGCTGGAAGTGTGTTGTCTTTGACATGTGGCTGCACTTTCCATGGTGTAATGGCTGCTGACTGGTCAGGTGCTCTCTTTGCTCCTATCCCTTCCTTTTCAAGATGGCCACCAGAAGTAACTAGAATTCAAGAACTCTGCTCTTCTCCCTTTGAGGGAAAGTACCAGTAAGCCTTTGAATGTGTCTTTTTTTCTCTTCCCCCGCCCCAATGCCAAGGCCAAAGGCAAAGGAATGGGATATAGGAACTGTGGAGGGGAATCGGGGCGGGGGGAGTTACTCACGATTTTTCCACTTTCGCATGGGTTCTGTGCCCCTAATCCTCATGAATGTGGATGGGCTACTGTATTTCAATGTAGCTATTCGAGACTGGAAAATCTTTGGCATTTGTGAACACAAAAGTTGTTTTAAATTATATTGCTGCAATGTGGAATTTAACTATGGTGGCTCTTCCAATTTTGTAAGGGTTTCGGGTGCAGAACCCTTGTGAAAGTAGAAAAACTGTGAATAACTCCCTCCTGATCCCTTTCCCATTCCCTAAGAGAGCTCCTCCCTCCCACTCCCTTGCCTTTTGCCTAAGCACGTCTGCTTTCCTACTCTGTGCCCAGACAAAAGAATGTCTGGGGGAAGTACGTCTCTTGCTGGGGCAAAAGGCAAACAAATGGGTGGGGAAGGCACACACACTTCCCTCCCTTTCCCTTTCCTTTTGCCTGGGTATAGAAAAAGAAGGCCTGTGTTCTGGCAAAGGCAAGAGAATGGGTGGGGGAGAATGGGGGGAAGGCATGCATACCCCTTGTGAATAATCAAATTTATAAAGGTCAAACCCGCAAATGTAGAGGAAGGACTGTAATGGACAATGTGATGCTGGAGGAGAGTTCTGCAGATACCATGGACTGCTAAAAAGACAGATAAATAGGATCCTAAGCCTGAATTCTCCTTAGAAGCCAAGAAAACTGAGATTGTAATACTTCAGATACATCATGAGAAGACATGACTCATTAGAAAAGATAATCAGCTTGGCAAAGGAGAAGGTAGCAGGAAAAGAAAGACTTGACAAGTGGATAGACTCAGTCAAGGAAACCACAGTCCTGAGTCTGCAAGACCTGAACAGGCTACTGATGGCAGAGTGGCTTGGAGGTCTCTCATAGGGTTACCACAAGTTTAAATTGACTTTCTCCCTTTCCCATCTTCTGTTCCCACCCCTTCCTTTGTCATCATACTTTTACAAATCCAATTAAAATATTAAAAACCATAAGAATTCTCCTGTCTTACCCTGTACAACAACCTGGTTGCTGGGTACAAGAATCTGTTGTCCGTCAGTGGTCTGGGCATATTGCAGAATGGTGGTACCAGGCTGGGTTGCAGCTGCATTGGTCATGGTCAGAGTCTGCAGGCCCTGTACTCCATCTGTGCCATTGTTAGCTAACTGGATTGCACCACCCTGGGTGATGGCAACTGAAAGCATGAAAATGTGACTTGCCATTTTGAACATTACTGTCCTCACTGTCATACATACAACATTCTCAGACATTTTTTTCAAACAGATATTTAAAAATACATTGCTTTAAGGCTGACTCATGCTTTGTTTTCTATGCGATACTGTGGGTTTTTAAATAATGACATTTACTGCAACTATAAAGTTAAGGCAGACACTGTCCTGGTGGCACAATCCTTGCAGCTGATGCAGATCTTTATCTGATTATTGCAAATTATTTTAGGCCACTCTAACTCAATCACTTCTTTACTTATGCTCCTTATATTTCTTATACCAGTAGTTATAACGAAGACTGGCTGGGTGTATATTTAAAAGTCCCATTTAAACATATTTTTCTTTCTAGTATGTGAAATCTGCTATTTCTCTGATGGGAAAAAGAAAGAAATTTGGCACATCTGACTTCTGAGCAGCAGGTCGTGGCTGTGACAGTCACAAGCAAACAACATTTTATTACTGATGTTCTTTAAGCAACATCAGTAACAGAATTTTGTTTGCTTGTGGCTGTAATAAAGTATCTTTCAAAGAAAGATACTTTTAGTTCCATTCAACATGTCGAAAAGTGTGATTTGGTATGTGGGTTTATCTCACATGCTGAGATTTTTCACATTTATCATTTGCGTCTCTGAACATTTTCATTTATTATGATCAAGTATTTACTATATGACTCCTGAGTTTTTCAATACGTGATAAAACATATTGTTAGCAGCACATTTAATAAAAAGTCATCAGAACTAAGAATATACTTCTGATAGAGCTACAGCACTCTGTTCACTCCAATGGTTAAGAATAGTTCATCTTGTTTTCTGCACTTTTCTACATTTTGTGCTTACAGGGTTTACCCTGTACTCAGGAATATATTTTTGTATTAAACTCCCACAATGCCCCAGCCAGCTAGGGGGTTCGGAAAATTACAGTCCAAAAATAATTTTACCTAGCCCTATTGACATTTCTATTTGTATCTTTTCACATCTTTTTTCCCCCAGCCAAATTATATTACTAATCTCTTATTTGTTGCCTCTTTATATCACCTCCGTTTTGTTCTTCACATACAGTTTCTCATCTGTAAATTGTTTTCCTGCTCTTAATTCATTCTAGTTTATTCTCTCTCATGAGGTTCTCTGGAGCAGGCATACCATTCACACACGGCCCCTCATTCAATGCTTCCAACATAGACTTCCCAGCTCTGTCACATAGACACCAATCCATTCATGCAGACAATACCTGCATGCACAGCATTGCCATATTGATGGTGGATATCAGCAACACCAGTCCCTAAAAGAAAATCAGGACCATACTGGGGACCAGCACAAAGAATCATCACAAGCACTACACACTCCCTCCTTCCTCCCAGCCTTGAAAGTTTACCAAGTTAAGGATGATCCACATGGCAATGCTTCTGGCATGATAACTGAAACTAGAATATGAATGCATGCTTGTATGCAAGGTCTATCGCACAGCAATTATCACAGCACCTAGCAACAGAAAACAAAATGGAATGCAACTGGGCCCTTGGTGTTCTATTGCTTCTCAACTTTGGGAAGCTTTACTCTCTGTAAAGTATGGGAACCTTCTGAGCAGTACACCTTCAGCTGATTCTGAGAAGCGTTTGGCCTGAAAAAAATACCTTCCAGCAGGAGAGTGTAGAACTAAGTTTGTCCTGCTGCCTTCTCTGGGCATGGCTGATGGGCCCTTGTGTGTGCTACCAGCAAAAGAATGTTTATCACAGAAGGAGTTTGTTCATCACTCCAGCAATGCTGCTAGGGCTTGGTCTGGTCTTTGGCAGCAGTGCAACCCTTGGAAGCAGTATCACACACATTTCTATTGTCTTGCAGCATTTGCAGGACTAGACCATTTACTATCTTTTGAACTCTTTCCACATATGTCCTCTTTATACATGCTCAAAATTTCTGGCATCTCATTTTAAAACTGCTGGGGGCAAATCTGGAGCACTGGATGTTTCCGAGCATTTGGGTTAAAACTGGTTAAATCAAATATAAATCAGTCTTTATTTTTTAACCTAAGACTTTGTTGTCTTTGCCATCCCCAGTTATTCAATGAAAAACACATGCCACATACTGTATTGCCCACTGCTTGTTTGGTAAATTGGAGTTGGCACCGTGACAGTAGTGATGGCAGGTGCTGCTGCTTCTTCTTCAGACTTTTCTTCTTCAATCCTTGGCACACCCGGGGCATCTGAGGACAAGTCATTCAAGATTTTTCTAAAAAGGAAAGAATATTGAAGAAATCTCACCCAATTCTAGTAGCTACCATGTTTCCGAGCAGTCACAATGGGTACCAAATCGTACACAGAGAAGAGAACTGGGAAACTGGAGGTCAGAATACCCAGGCTGTCCTATATACTAGATAACAAATCTGATGGTTTAGACAAAGGGTCAATCTAGCTAAGAATCCCCCTTTTCATTAGTGGTCTGTGGCAAATTTTTAGGAAGTCCCAAGCAGGGCATGAAAACAAAAACTCTGCCCATCTGGGTTATCCCTACAGTAACTGGTATTCAAGCGTGCACTGCCTCTGAATCTGGAAGTCCATTTACCATAATAAGAACAGGTTGCTTACCTGTAACTGTGGTTCTTCGAGTGGTCATCTGTGCCATCATACACTAGGAGCTTTAGCGCCTGCGCGGTAGCGTTCGGAAACTTCTAGAGCTTGTTCGCTTGGCGGGAACCCCTCCCCCACGCCGGTACTGCGCATGCTCCTCCCGCCGAGCAACGGTCTCTCCTCAGTTCTGTCGTCCGCCGTAGAACCTACAGGGACCTGAGAAAGAGGGGAGGAAGGGCGGGTGTGTATGATGGCACAGATGACCACTCGAAGAACCACAGTTACAGGTAAGCAACCTGTTCTTCTTCTCGTGGTCTCTGTGCCTTCATACACTAGGAGACTGTGTAGCTTACCGGTCGGACGGCGGGTCAGGTCCTACAGCACGGAAGCCAACACCTCACGTCCAAACCGGGCATCTCTGCGCGACCGGCAGTCGAGCCTGTAGTGGCGCACGAAGGTCGATGGTTGGGACCAGGTCGCCACACGGCAGAGTTCATGCAGGTCAACTCCTCGCAGGAGGGCCGCAGAAGTAGCCACAGCTCTGGTGGAGTGGGCTCGAAGCAGGACTGGCGGAGGCTTCCTCGCGAGCTCATACGCCAGTTCAATAGTCCTTACCACCCACTTGGAGAAGCGCTGGGTGGACACTTTTAGGCCCCTCCGACGTCGCCCATAGCAAACAAAGAGATGCGGCGTCTGTCGGAAGGAAGCAGTCCTGTCCTTGTAGAAAGCCAATGCCCGACGCACGTCCAGGGAGTGGAGGGACCGCTCCAACGGTGTCGTCGGGCTCGGGAAGAAGGCAGGCAGGATGATGTCCTGGTTGAGATGGAAACTGGACACCACCTTTGGCAGGAACGAGATGTCAGGTCTCAGGACCACCTTGTCCCTGTGGAAGACCGTGAAGGGCTCATCGGAACGAAGAGCTGTGATCTCACCCGCTCGCCTCGCTGAGGTCACCGCTACCAGGAAGGCGGTTTTCATTGTCAGGAGCCTGTCATCCGAGGTCGCCATCGGCTCGAAGGGCGGCTTCGTCAACTGCGAGAGCACCAGCGAGAGGGACCATGGCGGTAGCGGCGGCGATACCGGCGGGTAGAGATGGTGAAGTCCTTTCAGGAACCGCTTAACGGTATCGTTCCTGAAGAAGGCCGAGGCAGCAGATCGTGGCGGTTGGTATGCCACGATCGCGGAGAGATACACCTTCAGGGATGGAAACGCTAGGCCCTGTTGCCGGAGGTGCAGGAGGAAGTGCAGGACGGTCGAGAGCCCCGCGGGCGATACCGGCTCACTCCTCTCGTTAGCGAAGGTCAGGAAGCGTCGCCACTTGTATTGATAGTTGCGACGGGTGGATTCCTTCCTGGCCGCGACGAGGACGGTACCGAGCACGGGATCGTCTAGTGCGATATCCTCCAGGCATGGAGGGCCAGGCGTGGCAGGTCCGGATGGAGGACTCGGCCGCCAAAGTGGGAGAGCAGGTCCGGTGTCGGTGGCAACCGGAGCAGGTCGTCTCGCACGGCTCGTAGCAGGGGTGCGAACCAATGTTGTCTCGGCCAGTACGGGGCTACCAGGATCGCGTCGGCTCGGTCGGCGAGGATCTTGATATCGTCCGGCCGAGCAGCGGGAACGGCGGGAACGCGTAGAGGAGTTCCCCGGTCCACGGAAACTGGAAAGCGTCCCCGATGGAGGCACGATCGTGGCCCGCTCTGGAACAGAATCGGCGACACTTCGCGTTTTCCCTGGTCGCGAAGAGGTCGATCGATGGTTCGCCCCAGCGGTCCCGAATCAGTCTGAACGCCTCTCCGGAGAGAGACCATTCGTGATGGGATGAGGTGTCTCTGCTGAGGGCGTCTGCCGTGGTGTTCTCCTGCCCGGCCAGGTGAACCGCCACGGGATGCGTGTGCAGGCGAATGCACCATTCCCACAGGCCGAGCGCGATGTCGAGCAGGGTCGTGGAATGAGTCCCACCTTGTCTGTTGATGTAGCAGACGGCGGTGGTGTTGTCCGTCAGAATCAGGACCGTGCGCCCCGCCACGGCATGGCGGAACGCCCGTAGGGCTTTCCAGACGGCGAGCAGCTCCAGCGCGTTGATATGGAGAGCGGTCTCGTCGTCGGTCCATCTGTCGCGGACTCTGAGATCGCCGCAGTGGGCACCCCATCCATACAGGGAGGCGTCGGTCGTTACCGTCACCTCCGGTGTCGGCTGTTGGAAAGGCATCCCTGACATGAGATTGCGTCGCGACTGCCACCATCGGAGGGATGAGCGGACGTCTCCCGGCAGCTGCAGTCGGAGTGTCTGTTCGTCTCGCAGGGGGTCGAATATGCGGACGAACCAGTGTTGAAGAGGTCTTGCTCTCAGCCTGGCGAGATATGTCACAGCGGTCGTCGCAGCCATGTAGCCCAAGAGCTGCTGGACGCTTCTCGCAGATAACGTCGGGGCCGTACGAGCGTGAGCGGCGGCCCGGATCAAGGTTTGTGCTCGAGAGTCTGGTAGGTACGCCCTGGCGGAGGTCGAGTCGAGCGTCGCCCCGATGAAGTCCAAGATTCTCGCCGGCTCGAGGTGGGACTTCTTCGGATTCACTCGTAGACCAAGGCGGGTCAGGAGTGACAACGTCATGTGGACGTCGTGGTAAAGTCTCTGTTTGCAGGACGCCACCAACAGCCAATCGTCGAGGTAGGGGAAGACGGAAGCGCCCTTCGTCCGCAGGTAGGATACCACCGGGGCCATGCACTTGGTGAAGACCCTTGGGGCAGTCGAGAGTCCGAACGGCAGCACCTTGTACTGGTAACAGGTGTCGTCGACTGCGAAGCGGAGGTACCGTCTGTGCTGCGGGCGAATGGCGATATGGAAGTATGCGTCTCGGAGATCGATGGAGGCGAACCAGTCCCCTCGATGTAGGAAGGGTAGGATCGACGGTATCGTGACCATCTTGAACCTTTTGGGGCGGATGTAGTAGTTCACCCCTCTGAGGTCTAGGATCGGCCGGAGGGTACCGTCGGCTTTCGGTACCGTGAAGTACCTGGAGAAGAAGCCGGTGGTCTTGGCCTCTTGCGGGAGCCGCTCGATCGCCCCTTTCTGGAGGAGGGATTGTATCTCTTCCAGGAGGGCCGGACTCGACGGCGTGGAGTAATAAACGCCGCGAGGAGGAATATCGAGAAACTCGATGGCGTAGCCAAGACGGACGATGGAAAGTACCCAAGAGTCCGTAGTGACATACTGCCACTCCGCTAGGTGTCGAGCGAGAGTCGGTCGGTCTCCGAGCGCTGATGGTAGGCTGAAGAGTGGGTATTGGTGGGTCCTGCCAGGCACGTCAAAACCGAGACTTTGTCTCGGAGGAGGACTTCTTCGACGAAGGCGGGCGCCGCCTGATCGTGCGTCTGGCCGATGAGCCGGAGGACGGTCTCGACTGTCCAGACTGGGCCGAACGCTGGAACGACGAGGTGGAAGATCGTCGCCAGGATGGTCGGAAGGTGGAGGCCCTGCGGGTCTGCGTGGCCGGCTGCAGCCCGATCTTTTTTGCGGTCAGTCTCGCCTTGACGAGATTGTCCAAAGCTTCGTCTGTGGACGAATTGAATAGGCCTTCACCGTCGAAGGGGAGATCTTCAATCCTCCTTCTGGTGTCCTCCTGGATGTCGGCCGGTCGAAGCCAAGCATGGCGGCGGAGGCCGACGGATCCCGCCATGACCCGGGAGGCGATCTCCACTGCGTGCCGGGAGGAGGCCATCTGGTGCCGAGCGATGGAGATAGCCTCATTGTAGATCACGGAGGAGGCTTGGCGGATGTCCTCCGGTACCGCTTCCATCGCTGGTTGCAGGCGATCGAGCACCTTCTTCAGGTATGCCGCGAGGCAAGCCTGAGTGTTGGACAGCCTGATCTGCAAGGAGGCAGCCGAATAGAACCTCCTTGCGTAGGCGTCCAACTTCCTGCCCTCTTTGTCCGGCGGGGTGGTGTGTTGCCTGCCGGAGCCTTTCGTCTGCGCGGACTCGACGACCACAGAGTTCGGTGCAGGGTGATTAAATAGATAACCGGCGTTATCCTTCTGCACCCTGTAGAGGTGTTCTAACCGCTGCGGTATCGGCTGAGCCGAGGCCGGTCTATCCCAGGCGGCCTTCACCAGTCTGGATACCCGGGGCAGGAGAGGCAGCGGGGCCGTGGAAGGTCGTTTCTCCTCGAAAACGGAGAAGGCTGGATCGTCATCCTCCGGCTCCGCATCGGCGATCTTAAGGCCGAGGGTAGTGGCCATGCGGAGCAGCATCGCAGAGAACTGGTGGACGTCCTCTGGAGCAGAATCTGGGATCGGGTCCCCGAATCCCAACGGAGGAGACTCCTGGGAGGCCGTCTCAGACACCTCAGACTCCGCACTCGAGTCGTACGACTCCGAGCTCGGTGAGTCCTCTCGCCGCTCGCTCTCCGGCTCCTTCGTAGTCGCCGCAGGTGTTGCCTTCCTAGGCTTCTCCGCAGCCGGGGCGGTGGTAGCAGCAGCGTCCCGCTTGGGATGGCTGACCACGGACTTCACCCTCTTGGTGGTGACCGGGGTAGTCTGGCAGGCTGACGTCGTCGTAGCCCGCTCAGTCACCACCGACTCCGTAGGGCGCGTCGCCGTTGCCGTGACCCTAGGAGGTGGCGATATCGCCCGATACCGTGGTGAAGGCTCCCTCGCCCTATGATATCGAGGGGAGGGAGAGCGGCTGAAGGAGCGGCGGTCCGACGGAGATCGGCTTCGGCGTCGACGGTACCGAGCCTCGTCCCCTCTAGGCGAGCGCGATTCGCGCTGTCGACGAGGTGACCGGGACCTCCGGAAGGTCTCCCAGCGACTCGGGCCACGATGGTACCGATCCCGGTACGATGGCGAATGCGACCGATAGGAGGCCGGGCGCTCTCTCCACTCAGATTCCCTCGCGTACCTGGCCACGTAGGACGCCGAGGTGTATCTGGAGGCAGACGAGCGAGGTTGTTCCTCTCTTGTCTCCCTCGGAGGCGGCGAGGCCACCGGACGCTCGGAAGAGCGGGACCGGGACCTGAAGGAGGTCGAACGCCGCTCCGGAGAAGCAGAGGGCTCTCTCTGCTGCAGGTCGGCCGACCTGCGACGGCTAAGAGGGCGGTGGCGCTCCTCCACCAGGGTTGGAGGGTCTGCCACAGGCGAGTCCGGGCGCTGTTGGGGAACGTCCTCGATCTCATCCTCCGAGAGGTCGACGGACTCGCCTCGCCCTTTGGAAGGCTGCTGAGTAGGAGGAGGAGTAGGAGGTTGAGCGTCCCCAGCCGGGGAGCGCTTTCTTTTCCTTCTTCTTCTTCTCCTTCTCCTTGCCCTTGCCTCCGTCCGGAGCAGGGCGCTTTTTTGCAGGCGTCTCCGTAAGGGGAGCCTCAGCCTTCCTCGCCGTCGAGGATCCTTTTGCTGACTTGGCAGCCGCCGACAGCTTCGGGATCCTCGGTAACGCCGAGATCGGCGTTTCGCCGGTACCGAGCCCGATACCGACGAGGTGGACGGACGGCAGCCGCCGATACCGTCGATGGCGTGGTCGTCTTCTTGTCGGCCATCTTGGAAGTGGAGGTCTCGTCTATCGCCCGCAGAGACTGCTCCCAACAATAAGATTTGAGTCTCGCGGAGCGGTTGCGAAGAGTTTGGGGAGTAAAATCCCTACAAATTTGGCAAGTCCGGATATTGTGGGACTCGCCCAAACAGAAGAGACACTCCTTATGGCCGTCGTTGAGGGCAACCTTGCGCCCGCAGGACACGCACTTCTTAAAGAGCGCGGACATAAGACGAAGAAACGCCAAACTCCGAAATCCAAAAAAGACGAAAACCGAAGGGGGAGTCCGAAAGAGAGGTCAAAGACAGTCCGAAAGTCCGTAAAACCGTGAAAAAACAGCAAGCCAAGCACGACGTGAGAGGAACAAACTAAAGAACCTTCCGTACGCGGCGGCGGACGAGAAAGAACTGAGGAGAGACCGTTGCTCGGCGGGAGGAGCATGCGCAGTACCGGCGTGGGGGAGGGGTTCCCGCCAAGCGAACAAGCTCTAGAAGTTTCCGAACGCTACCGCGCAGGCGCTAAAGCTCCTAGTGTATGAAGGCACAGAGACCACGAAGAAGAACAATTGGGTACTGACTGATCTCTCTTCCATTAATTAGTCCAATTGCCTTTTACAGCCATCTAAGCCAGTGGACATCATCACATCTCGTAGCACCAAACTCTGGAAGTTAATTATATAGCACGAGAACTAGTACTTTATTTTGTCTGTTCTACTGAACTGACTGTTCTTAAATATTTCATGGAGTGATCACAGATTCTAGGGTTTTTTTGTTTGCTTGTTTCTGGAGAGAAAGGGGAGAAAGAGCTTGGTCCACTTTTCCCTCCACTGTGCATAATTCTATAATCTTCTGTCATGTTTTTTCTTAGTTGTTTTCCCACTGCCTGAAATGAATTAGTCAGCCTTTCACATTCACTAGGGTTAGAGGCATAGGGCCACTGCAAAAGTGGAAAAACGACAAATATCAAAATGCGTGTGTGCGGGAAGGGGGCCGAGGCATGGTTGGGAGAACAGGCACTCAGGGCTTGAACCAGGTCAGGGAAAGCAGACAGAGAAGGAGTGGATTGGCATGGTAGTCCTATACTTCTTCTCTCTTGTCCATCTCTTTCCCTGGGTGTGTGTGGGACACTGGGAGAAGGTTTGTGATGCTGAGAAACTGGCCTGTGAGCTGTCCTTAGCTGGCCAGGCAGTGGCTCGTGGAGAAGAAGGAGAGCCAGAGGCGGGTTTTTAGAGGACTGCGTGGCCTGAGTGGAGCCATCAAGATGGAAGGTTCCTCCATAAAAGAAGCACCTGAGGTGTGTGTACAGGGCTGGAGAAACCTGTAAATAATCAAATCCATGAAAGTCAAACCTGCACGAGTGGAAGGTAGACTGTAATCTCAAATCCTGCAATCTTCTCTCTCAGAGAGTTGCTTGAACCTCTTGACTTCATGGTTGCCCTTTTGCATCTTACAATATTCTTTTCATAATTGGACAACCAGAACCTACACTGTATTTCACAAGTGGCAACACAATAGATTTGTGTAAAATTGTAACAGCCTTATATTTGGAATGTTGTAATACTGCTAGATTAATTTTGTTTCCCCTTCTCAGTAATCCCTATCCTTTTTCAGTGGCACCACATATCAGCCAACATTTTAACTGAAAATCAGAGCTCCAAGTCCCTTTTACTGATGGTCATGTATCATTATGTTTATCTCTATGTATAATAATATAAACAGTACACAAATAATGACAACAAATATGAGTCTGAGAAGTTGGATGTGGTAAAAATTTTCAGAGGAAATGAGATTCCCATTTGTCCTTCCTGTTCTGCCAAACATTCAGATGCTCTTCTTTCCTAAAGTTTGAGTTTGTGCTTCGAGCCAGTGTTTCACATGGAGCCCATGCACTTTTTCTGTAGATCTTATCACCCTTCAGCCATTCCTTCCTATGCAGATTCACTTGATGACTGGAAAAATACCCGTAAAATCTCTTTGCACAAGCTGCTGAAGCAACATCAGTGTTTTGAGACTGAAGGTCCACTGGCTGTTGAGAATTATGGATCAATTAACAAAGTATAACTGAAAAGGAAATAAACCACCAGGAAAAAGAGAGAGGGCTCATTTACTTTTATCTGAAGGCAAATTCTGGTCTGAAGTAGAAGAAAAACCGTTGAGAGGGGGTGCCGTGCTGACGCTATAGTTCTTGAAGATCATGTGGCTCCTGCCCCCTTCCTCTAAGCAGTATAAGAAGTAACTCACTATGAGTGGTTAATTTCAAAAAAGTAGCCATGTTAGTCTCTTGCAGCATAAAAAAGATTAATTGCTGTAGTTCTCTTTGTCCCTCAACACAAGTATCTGAACAGCTGCGTTCTGGATTCTGACCCTATTTGTCACTTTGGCTTCCTGTCTGTCTTTAACTGCTTTAAAGAGTTTCATTTATCACCCAGTAAGGGTCTTTTTTGGGGAGGGGCTGCAGATAGTGTCTTTTGTATTCCTCCCTGACAATGTCCTTGGCTTCAGTCCAGTTGCCTTCTGGTCCTGGTCAATTAAACTTAAATAGTGGACATCTATTTTTACATAATTTTGAAATTCTACAGGGATGTTCTTTAAGTTGTACTTCAGCACAATGGCTTGCTTAGTGTTCTTCTTTAGCTTTACTGTAATTTTTTATATTAGCAGCTCATGGTCTCTGCCAAAATTTCCTCCTGGTCTTCTTTTTGCAGAGAGGATGGAGCTTCTCTACCTCCACCTTCCAATTATGTAGTTTATCTGATGTGATAAGTGTTATGCAGCTTTGGACTTTACTTTCACCTCTGAGCACTTCCAACAGCTAAATGTCGTTATTGCTTCAGTCCAATTGTGTCATTAACCACAGCATTAATCATACTTGCCCTCTGGATCATCATAGGGTTTTCAAGGCAGAATGGTTCAGGAGTGGTTTACCATTGCCTTCTTCTATGCAGTACTAACAAGCATTAGCTATTGTGCCACTTCTGTTGTGTCATCCCCATTCCTGCTGCTGCCAAGCAGCAGTTTGGCAGTTTTAGTCTGGCTCCTCACCAAAAACCTGTCTGACATGGAAGACTCTATCAGCAGCAAAACTTGCCTGACAGGAGCAGCAATCCCAGCACTACAGAAAGTTAATGCCATGGTGGGCACCTCTATCAGATCTCCCCTAATTTGCCTTTTTCCCCCTAAGTTAAATAGGTCCTATGTTTTTTTTAAAAAAATCTCCTCACAGGAGACTAGTCTAGTCTGTTGGTCATTTTGGCCTAAATACAACTGTCAATATCAGGTAGAGCAGATTCAGTCAACCAATGGGAATATGGCCAATGAACACATATTTAAGTTTCACTGATTCAATGAGTCTTCTCTAATTTGGACTAAGGACTGGATTTAGGTCCTTATTTCCAACTGTTCCAGTCCTACATTATGTTTGTCTAATGGCTTTGACTAGAACTACACACATTATTCCATATGTGGTTCCTTCATTGATATGAATAAAGCCAGTATGTTATTGACATCTCATTTTTTATTTCTCTTCCAATTATGTCCAAGATGGAATCTGCTTTTTTTCTTTTTTTCCCAGCAGCTTCACTCTCTTCACATTTTCAGAGGTTCTTGACCAGTAAACCGAAAACTTCATATATAGAAAACTCCTAGAGAGCATACTTATACAAGTTAGGAACTTCTATCATTTTATAAAATACAAACCCACCTGGATAGAGAAAAAATAATATTTTGTTGAGTTGTCAGCACTTGCAATGCAATACTACAAGAGCAATTGTATCTGCCATAATATCCTGGCCTGTTACTGTGAAGGAGAAAAATAGCTTGCGGTTTGGACTCTAGGGATCCTTTGCTAACAGATACCCAGGAGCTTCACAAATACACAGATGTTCTCTTATATAATCTCCCTTATTTGAAGGGGGTGGGATTCTGGGAAGAGGAAATGGTCTGCCTAAGGCTTTCAGGGGCCACAAGTGGAGTCCTTGGAGGCCACAGTTGGTCTATGGACCAGAGGACTCTCTTTAATGCTCTGGGATAGACACTTTGTGCTATTAACAAGATTGTTATGGATACTGGGGTACTGTATTTGTAAATCTTGCACTAGATTCTAAAATAACAAACAAACTGGTTGTCAAAAAAAGTAATAACCATGCTTAAATGACTTCCAGTTGACTTGTAGCCAGATGCTAATTTTAGGAAAGTATCCCAATTGGCTGGCACTCTGCACATGTTGATCTGCTGCAAGGGTGTAGCAAAATTTAAATTATTACCTGTAAGAAGGTCGCCTGGAGAGAATTTCTCTGCGTTTCTGGGAGTCTGTGACACTGTCTACTGATTCTTGTGAATCTTCACTTTCTGCAATGGTGGAGATCTAGATACAAGAGCACAGTAATGTTTTTATTATAACCAAATTTAATAAGCAACATATACAAAATCAGAAAACTGTCAGTATATGGGCATCCAAAGGGCATCCCTGAATAGTCTGTGGATCAAAGAAACTGTTACTTAGGGTCACTGTGAAACGTGGAGGAGATTTTCACAGGAACTAAGGTACTATTTCATAAATCCCAGTCTTTGGGACACAAGAGGACACCAAAAACAAGAAAGGTGCTTTGTAGCAGACTGTAGCCATAGGATGCTTAATACAGGAAACTGGTCAACATTTGTGGAATTGGCTGATTGCTAAGTGTGAAAATATATTTTAAAAAATCAATGCTATTCCCCTAAACAAAATGTTCTTAAGGGTAGGAGACAAGAGGCCATGTCTACACATACTGGCAAGGCTATCAGCTACCTTCATCTGTGGGACAGGAACAAGTTCAAACTCTGCAGACATATAGTCAGTTTAAGGTTTACACAATGTTCCATGGAACTATGAAAGACTGTG
Organism: Ctenosaura bakeri; assembly: GCA_948474755.1. Classification (NCBI taxonomy): domain Eukaryota; kingdom Metazoa; phylum Chordata; class Lepidosauria; order Squamata; family Iguanidae; genus Ctenosaura; species Ctenosaura bakeri. The sequence goes on along the minus strand of CAOLHI010000735.1, from coordinate 23,099 downwards.
AAATACTGGACTTAATATTTCAACATTCCTACTGCGTTCTTCTCTTTAATCTTCTTCTGCATTCCAAACACTTTTCTTATCTGTCTCTTATCTTCTTTCACTGTAGTTAGAAATTCCTGCATGCCATTTGGACTTTGGTGGGTTTCACATGTCAAACAAAATAAATCTGAATTCTAGTTTTAGTGACTGGAAACGTATGCAGAAGAAACTACAAAACTCATAAAATGCAAAGAAAGAACAACAGTCCTTATCAAAATGATCTCATTTTGGGGATGTAGCAACTGAAACAGAGAATAGCAGACACATACATTGTGCAAATGCTAGCTTGAGAAGTCTGCTTATTGGAAATTATTTATCAAAATACTTATATCTGAAGTACAACCAATAAGACAAATTAATTCTGTCACAACAATATAAATCACGGAAGGGCAAACCATGGTTCAGGGGGCATCATAGACCCTGTCCAATCCCACTGAACCCTGAAATACAGTTCTAAAAATATTCTTAAGGGGGTGCAATTTGCCTCCTAAATGTAATTTATTTTTAGAAACAAATAAAAGCCTGAAGGATAGTTACATTTAGGAGGCAACTTGCATACCCTAGTGGCTTCCTGAATTGCAGTTTGCTGGTATGGGGGGGATTACTTTTTTTTAAAGATGCAGGGGGTGCCAGGAGGGGTTACTTAAAAGGTCCAGGGAAAGGCAAAAATGACCCGAGAGCCTCAGAATTAACCCAGCCCTGACAGAAAGCAAGTCAACGAAAATAAGAAGCCTCAAATGAATAGGCCAAAATCCACACCTTGCTCACTTCACCTCAGATGCTTGAGTGAATTGTAAAGTCTTAATAAATCCAGTAACCTTGACCCCAGGCTTCATACCTGAACCAGATGAATTCTCCTTGGCTCATGCCCATCAAACTGCACATGCTTACTCTTTCCCAAGAGATATTTGGGACTTGCCACGCTGGGAGACACATCTCCACAAAGATGGAGCTGCAGTTTCAGTCCCTGTCACATTTGTTGCTCTACTGTCTAAACAACATCTAAGCAAATCACTGTTTTGTTTTGTATCAGCCTCACTGGCAGCTGTGTTGAACTTACCATCTGGGAGTCTAAATATTCTTTTCCTTAACACTTACTGTATTTGCTGGCGTATAAGACTCACTTTCTCCCCCCAAAAAAATACTGTTTGAAAATGGGGTGTGACTTATATGCCAGTGTATTTTACATGCTGGCAAATAGTATTTGCCAGTGTATAAATGGAGTGCATCTTATATACAGGTGCGTCTTATACACTGGCAAATACAGGTGATATTCACTAGCTCTTTGCCAGACTAACCCAGAACCTTCTTCTACATCAGCCTCCTTTCAGCATAGTACCTTTTTTCAAGAGAAATCTCTGTGGCTGAAACCAGACCTTGCCTGTGCCTTGTAGAGCCCTCAACTCATGGAGATGGGCAAAAACAAAAGGGTAGAATGGAGCCAAAGTAAATTATTGAGAGCCACAAGGAATTTTAGAGTGAGATCAAAATGGGGAGAAAATCCATTTCAGCTCTCAAGTCTCTGGCCCTGTCCAGCAGACTGTAGTAAAGTCACCTTTTCATCTTACATAGCATGAATGATGTGTTATCTATGAAACAGGAGAGAAGAACTGTTATAAGGCACAGTGTGGAATTTCCTTTAAAAAACTCAATGGGCATGTCATAAGCATGTGCTTACAAATGAAGCTCATGACTAATAAAGCTATACCTTATGAGGTACAATAGTTTTTGAAATCTTTTCCATGTACCTGAACTGTCTGAACTTGTGGAGACTGAATCACTGATGGCTGGGCAGCCTGAATAACACCATGAACTTGAACAGTCTGCCCATTGGGGAGCTGTACTAAGGTTACAGTGGGAGCAGAAGACGTTGCGTGAGCTGCTGGCATAGATACCTAGAAAAGACAGACAATTATCGATACAATAATTAATAAACCATTATTGTAAAAACTACTATTAACACTGCAAGAACACTATTCATTATTGTACAGAAAAACTGTGGTAAAAATATTTAACAGGATGAGATAGGTACAAGCCTTTGCCTGTGTATGAAGCCCCTTCTCTCATCTTTTTCCAGAATACATTAGTCAAACAAGAAACAAATGACCATAGCTTCCTATTTCATTTTGACTGGAAAAACAATTACCAGCTGTGGGAGAAAATAAAATCTTAAAGCACAGTTTGGCTTTGGTTTAAGATCCTGATTTATCCTGAAGCTGGTAACCAGGTTATTAGTTTGGATTTAAAGGAAAAGACTTCTGGGCTTACCTCTTAATTTCACAAAGGAAGGAGAGTAGTGTGTGTGTATTGGCAAAGTCTGTCAATATCTTATCTTAAAAAGCTAAGATTTGACCATCCGGATTAGGTCCAAGAGTTCTGAAAGCTACCCTGTCAGTTTAGAAATGACTTTGTAGCAATTAATGTAGTCTATTGTAACAACCTATAAACTTTGCAGATTCCATAAGAAATGTTACTATGATAACACTCATTATCTCTAACACAGTTGCAATATTTTGCTTTAGTACTGAATGGGAATTTTGTTATTATGTAATTTGTTAAACAACATGTTTGACTTGACTGCTCGCATAAATGTTTTGAGCATGACAGAGTAATACCCAGGCCAGCTCAGGCCAGTTTTGTACCTGGGCTAAAGTTGCAATCTGTGGCTGCGCCTGTACTGTCATTTGTTGATTTTCTGCCTCTGTAACAGCGGCATCTCCACTTTGTTGGTTGTCTGCACCAGATTCCATGGTCATTTAGTTACCTACAATGATAACAATTTGCATCATCATCATCATCATCATCATCATCATCATCATCATCAGTAGTTTAATTCTTTCATGCTTGGCCTGTACATTTCATTCCTAAGTTTTATTCATAGAATTTGCTTATAATATTAAATATATCACCAATTAGTTACCACACCAATTATGTTACATGATTTCCCTCTCTTTTACACAGTTAGTTCTTTAAGCATACAGTAGTTATTAATGTTCAAGGGGCAATTACTGATATTTGTACAAACCAATCAGGAGTTGACACACACAACACTAACAATGCAAGCCTACAAATGTCATTAAGCCCAACAGAGCTCAAAGCATTTTCTCTCTAAGAAGTGGGTAGGGTCCAGAGAAAGGCATGTAATGGGACTAGCAGAAGATGACACCTCCTGTTGCCAAATCCTCCTCCCAAACATCCTTGTTTAAGGATAGAGAGTGGTGCTGAATTCGGGGGAAACTGTGACACAGGGGGTTGCCTGATGTGAGAAGTTGCCTCTGTCAGATTTCAGGGCATTCCCCATCTCACATCGACCCTTTCTACTGCACCCACTCCATTCAGCAGAGTCCCCTGCTCCTTGGGGGAGCCTGTTTGAGAGACCAAGAAGCTTCCACTAATCCTGACTTGTGAAATTTTCCCTGGATCCAACTCATTGTGTTTAAAATTGCTCTCCAAGTTTACCTATTTTATTCAATAAATATAAGCTCAACATGGCCAATTATAATAAAATTCTATGTATTAAAAAATCAAATAACTCAGCAAAGTATCTGTATAACGTGTCTGCGCAATCAACAGCTGAAGCAAAACATCAATCAAGAATTTCTGACATGAACTTTACAAGTCAAAGTATGATCTCTTGAAGACGAGCTGGCTACATATCAACCGCAACCTGGTCTCCTCTCACAACATTCTTCTCAATGCAACACAAGGCTTACCCTACTCCCCCTACAATCAATGAAATGTTTAATTTTAACAAATCTAGAAGTTTTTGGTCTAAATGGAATAAATAATTGTCAGCTATAGGCAGCAGAAATTCCCCATGTAATTTAGTCACATAGTCAAAATGATCAAGTCTTCTAATCTGATGTTCGAATGTTTTCCCCTAGGGAAAAAGGGGGAAAGGAGGAGCCAAACTTGAGTGGCGAAGCATTACAGAGTAGGAAGAGGTCTCATGGACCACCAAGGCCAACTCCCTGCTCAGTGTAGGATCTTCAGCTAAAGCATGCCCACAGGAGGAGACCATAGGCAATTAATTCCACTGCTGAACTGTTCTTACTGTCAAGAAATTCCTTCTAATGTTCAACTGAAATCTACTCTAATCTAACAAGCTTCAAACTATTAGACTTGGTCCTACCTTCTGGGGCAGCAGAAAACAGGCCTGCCCCCTCTTCTCAGTGACAGTCCTCAAGGTATTTAAAGAGTACAATCATGTCAGTCTTCTCTTCACCAAGCTGAATATGCCTAGATCCTTCAACCTTTCCTCATATGTTTTGTGCTCCATACCTCTGATAATCCTGGTTGCCCTTCTTTGAACTTGCTCCACCTTGTCTATATCCTTCTTAAAATGAGGAGCTCAGAACTGAATGCAGTACTCTAGATGAGGCCTGACCAACATAGAATACAGTGGGACTATTACTTCCCTTGACTTAGAAACTATATTTCTAGTAATGCAGGCTGAAACAGTATTTGCCTTTTTTGCTACAGCTTCTCACTGCTGGGTTATGTTCAATTTATGACCAACAATAATCCCAAAGTCCTTTCTATGTAGTATTGTTGAGACATGTATCCCTCATCATAGACCTGTGTATTTGGTTTTTGTGGCCTAAATGTAGAATTCTGCATTCACCTATATTGAATTTCATTGTATTATTTTCTGCCCAATTTTCTAGTTTATCTAAATCCTTTTGAATTCTGTTCCTATCTTCCCAATGTGTTAGCCAATCCCGCTCCACCACTTTTGTGTCATCTACACACCTGATAAGGGTTCCTTCCACCCTATCATTCTAAGTCAATGATAAAAATATTGAAGAGTAATGGTCCTGGGATAAAACCCTGAGGCACTCTACTCCAGACCTTCCAGCTGGAAGCTCAGTCACAGATGATGACTCTGACCACAGTTTTCCAACCAGTTATGGATCCACATGACAGTGTTCCCATCCATTCCACATTTAATCAGGTGGCTAATCAAAACATTATGGGAGACATTATAAAATCCTTTGCTGAAATCCAGATAAATAATGTTCTCAGCATTCCTACCATCTACAAAACTAGTGACCTGATTGAAAAAAGATGTAAGATTAATTTGGCAGGATTTGTTCTTGACAAACCCATGTTGACTCCTACTGATCACTGCACTGTCAACAAGATACTTGCAGACAGACTTTGTACAATCCCTTCTAATATTTTTCCTTGTATTGAGGTTAGGCTGACTAGTCTGCAGTTTCCTTGATCTACAGAGAAAGAGATGTCAGCATCTTTGGTTATAACTGGCACACAATTGAATACTTGTGGTAAACTATCCATTTATGTTTGTGGTGCCCAACAGACAAGATAAAAATAAAATGACTGCATCTTGTGTAAGGCAATACTGTTTCCTGATGTTTCTTTTTGATCTGTTTGTAAACTTTGTACACGAAAAAAGTAATATGTATGTGACTCTGTAATTTAAAATAAAAATAGTGCCCATGAAGAAACAAGAGAGCATTAGAATGTTCTTTTTTCTTGACAACATGCATTTCTAATTTTAGGCAACCTGAACTTCACTTTGTATGCCTGTAATAGCATTATACACAACAAGGCCTTCTCGCACTACACTGTTATAGTGCTATTATTTCACTTTAAACATCCTGTGGAACTTTAGGGTTTGTAGTTTACTGAGGCCAAAGAGCTCTCTGGCTGAGAATTGAAGAATAGCACTGTAACAGTGTAGTGCAGAAAGGCCCAACAGTTAAAAATAGATGTGTTCTTTTTTCACAAGCATTCAAAATAAAGAATCTGACTTCCATTTGCACTCATTCAGAAATCCATCTCTAGTTGACTTAGCTGTAACGGGGATTTAATCCACTAGGCTGAGGAAATCTTTGACCCTCTTCTTTAAGTATAAGAAAATTCAACTTCGATTGAAGAAATGCTTTCAGCGTTATATTTGCAAAGGATTATGAAAACATAAGCAGGATGGATCCCTGTCGATGCCACCCCATATCCTCCTTTCTGGCTAATATGACTCTATGTATCAATGAACACTTAGAAAAAAACCTTATTTAAGTCTTACAGTACCTTTTAATCAAGTATGTCTCTCTCTGCTTTTAGATCTCTGTCCCATTATCTTTTATACAAGTAGACTGTATTGTTTGGAGGACAGAAAATGAGTCAGTTACTTTCACATTCCCTCCTCTTATATACTATTTCACTTTCCAATTTTTGTTTGACACAGACTAGGACATTCCAATGCCGTGGTTACAGAACTGCTCTCTAGCTCAAAACTCAAGATCATGGTTTGAAGCTGTGTTCCAGTTCTAGTCTGGAGGAAAAATGCAAAGCATAATTTACCATGAATTTCACAGCAAACTATGGTTCACACTAAAGAGAAAACTCAAAATGAAACTACAGTCATCCCTCCACATTCGTTAGGGTTAGGGACACAGGGTCCCCAAGAATGTGGAAAAACCATGAATAACTCAAGACTCTCCCAAACCATATTTAACAGACAAAAAAAGGTATGATCACCATATTCAACCAACCATGGATTCCTTTGAGGCATCAGGCTTCCTTCACAAGGCAGAAGTGGGTGGCTGGTGGGCCTTCCTGCCACCTCCACTGCTGCTCCACACCATTTTTAATAGGGACTTACAAGCCTTGTTTGCAGTTTCTCAGTCTCATGAGGCTTGCAGTCACTATTAAAAATGGCATATAGGGAGGCAGCAGCAAATAATCCGTGAATAATCAAATTCACAAAAGTGAAACCCACAAATGTGGAGGGCTGACTGTACACACAGGAGGATAGAGTCTATGGCTCACTCTCTAATTTCCACATGAAATATCATCAGTACTGCAACAATTTCACTAGTTACTACAGTTTCTAGGTCTAAATGCAATGTGTGATTGGGCTGTTTCACCCTCACCCTCAAATATACCCGTATGAAGCCTGTTAGCAGGTGAAACCACCATAAAGAGGGGCAATGCTCACCACTGTCAGTTAGCATTCTGGTGGTGCTCACTTCACTGGAATTTACTTCCATCAGAAATTTATAATATCCACTTAATTAGCCATTTTAGATAGATGAAAAATAGAGAAAACTTCTCTAAAATACGGTCTGGGGACACAAGTCATTAGGAGTCACTATTTTAGACGCCTTCTTCCATTTGATTTGATTTTGAGATTTGGTTTGTTTTTAATTTTTACATTATAATGCTTATATTATGACAGAAAAGTGAATTAAATTAAATTAAATTAAAGTAGTTCCTTGGGTCAAAAGATTAATCACATGACATCAGAGTCCACATACTGTTTTTCAGATTATTATCAACATATTAGATCAAGGTACTAATCAATATTAGAAATTTAGTGTTGTGCTGGTACAGAGAATTTTATTTGTATTAATTTTATTTAATCACTTTTACTGACACAATAGTACTTTTAGTATTATCCAGCACTAGATTGTTCAGAAACATATCATTTATTAAATTCTCCATTATACTTACCTTCATAACTTAAGAACTGAATTTCGAAAGCACACATTCTTGGACAAGTCAAGTTCTAAAAAGGTTAATGAGAAAAGGAAACCCTGAAATATGTTGAACATATTTCTTGTTGCACAATGTGCAGTAATTGGAAAAACATTTTACTTCTTAGATCACTGGGCATATATATTGTTTCTCATTTTTTCATGTTATGGCAAGTATCAAAATTCTCTGAGGGATAATGAGGGAGGAAAATGCCCATCCTTAAAGAATTTTGTTGCAGTTGCATTTTAGATTATTTCATACCTACAGGATAGCCACATATAAGTGTCTTGGGATTCCACTCCTCCCAAAATAGAGCTAATGACTCTATAGCTTGAATCCCGTTGTTAGCCTCATCTAGAATAGACCGACTGAACTAATAGGATTTATCGATATGCCGACTCACTATTCAACCACTGATTCAATGGTCTACTCTAGTTAAGGCTAAACAGAAGGATTTAGGCCTGTGTTTGAGGAATGGCTAGAGAGCCACACAAATCACAAAGAGCTGGTACCCTTCCTTTTTCCATAAAAAAAAGAAACAAATAGACAAACAGAAAAATTACTAGGTACAAACATTTCAGAATCAGACTTTGATACAAAGTGCACGAGAGTGCTTTATGTAGAGCAGTGGTTCTCAATCTTCCTAATGCCGCGACCCTTTAATACAGTTCCTCATGTTGTGGTGACCCCCAACAATAAAATTATTTTCGTTGCTACTTTATAACTGTAATTTTGCTACTGTTATGAATTGTAATGTAAATATCTGATATGCAGGATGTATTTTCATTGTTACAAATTGAACATAATTAAAGCATAGTGATTAATCACAAAAACAAAATGTAATTATATAAAGTGAAATATTTATTTCTAATTACAAAGAAATGAAATTGTGTTGTTGTTTTTTACATACCTGTTACTATCACAAGGGGGCAGTATTCACATCAATGGCTTCCTATGGCTGCAGACCCCCTGTGCATCACAACAATCCACCCAAAGAGCAGGGAAAACCACTGAAGGAGATTTTTATGAGGCTATGGAAGGCTACAGGTGGAAAGGAAGTGGAGCAAAGTATCCATCACCACTGCATACTGAAGTATGCCATTGGATCAGATATGCAGCACTTAAAACAGACTGCATGTTCTCTGTGATTTCCAAAAAATCCCCTAATCTATGAAAAGGATTTCTGAATTTCTTAATCTCTCCTCCAAAGTGTGAAAAACTTAACAGTTTTTGGGCAAATGAAAACAACATCAAGTCTTGTGGGCTAAACAATACACCAGTGTTACAGGGCCACTCTTCTGAAAACTGTGATTCAGCAACCAGACAATCTTCAGGAGGCTCTTGTTTCTTCCAAATGTGCAGCTCTCTACACTACAGAGCTTGTAAATCACTGAAAAAATGTCTGCTACCTCAATACATTTTTATAAATCTCACCAAATGCAGTCTTTCATTCATTCTCCATAGGATGTTGAAAGTGGAATAATAGCACTATAACAACAGTCTAGTGCAGAAATGGCCAAGGTTTTTCTTTAGGAAGCAAGCCTTGCCTTGGCCCTCAGTTGAACCGTGAAGAAGTGAAAAGCCACGTGTCTTTAAGCGGCATCTACTTTAACGGAATCAAGATCTACCTTGCAACTGCATACCAAAGCCTATGCCGAGCACATAATGGGATCTCCAGGCAGCTGGTGCCACACAAGCCCGGAATGCAGAAGTCCTCTATTTAACATTCCCACCAATGGAAGGAGAGAGCATGGCGTCCAAAGCCAGGTCCAACATGTGGGCACTGCTCAGCCCCTGTGGGAAAGGCAGAAATGCAGCCAGCCGATCCCCACAGCGACTGTGCCTGGCCAACAATTGCCACCCCCTTTGCAGCGCAGAGGGCTGCTCCGTATTTGCCTCCTGCTATGAAAGAGCAGAGCCAGTAGTAGTCCCTTTGGGCAGGAGACGAAGGCAGCCGGGTGCTGGGCCCCATCGCCATCGCCTCGGTGGCCATGGGGCCTGGCTGGGTCATTTTTGAGGCACAGGGCGAAGGGAAGGGAGAGGAAGAGGAGGCGGCTGCAGGACTCTGCTCGAGCCTCACCGTCTCCACCACATGGTGCCGGGCGGGCTGTGCCTCCTTAGTCCCGGAGGCGGAGCTCAGCCCGAAACACGGAAAGAGAGGGCTGGTCCGGCGGCAGGGAGAAGCGGAAGGAAGCTGTTCCCCCACCTGGTCCGAGGCCTCCTGTTAATGCTGAAGGCTCAGTCCTTCAGAGGGGGACTCTCGTACGCCGACACGACACGGTCCCCTCCCTTCCTTGGCTCGGGCATCGCTCCTACAGTGGCCTCCCTGAGCTGCCCACCCAGGCCAGTGGCACCGGCTGATAGTGTCACAGGCTGGCAGAAGAAGCGGCTCAGCCGCCGGCGAGAGTGGCGCGCCCCATCCCTCCGCTGGCCATGGGCTGCATGGAAGGGAGAGGGAGCAGGCTGGATGAGGCCTCAGCTGTGCTGCGTGAGATGGGGTCAGACTAGACTTTCTGCCTCTTGCCACATCCTGACCCGTCTCCACACTGGTCAGGCTTCCTTTAAGAACTGCACGGCAGGCTGAAATTCCACAGGGAAGGCTGATACATATGTGGGCGTATCTGCATGTGGGTGGACCCGCCTGGAGACAGAAAGAGGAGCAGTGTCTCGGTTCCTAAGACCATTGGAAATACGTGTTTTCTGATGGTCTTAGGCGACCCCTGTGAAAGGGTCGTTCGACCCCCCCAAAGGGGTTGCGACCCACAAGTTGAGAACTGCTGATGTAGAGATTCCATTCTATCTTTCATAGTTGGATAGGACATAGATTCCATTCTATTGCTTTCTTTAATGGCTACAAAAGGACGAAAAAGTAGGAAAAAAATACAAAAAAAAAAGGCCACTTTTTGGAACAGAGAATATAATGGTCTACTTAAACTAAAAGTGCAAAGGAAACAAGGAGACCTAAGAAAGAGGCAGGGATGTTGCAGGAAAATATTATCTTTTGACAAAGACCTCTGACTTTTGGGGGTCATTCACAGCACAATCCTATGTATGTTTAGTTCCAGATTAAGCTGTACTGTGTTAAAAAAAAACTTATTTCCAGGAAGGTGTCTGTAAGACTGCAGCCTTGCTTGGTGGCAATGGAATTCAACAGGCTCAGCCACTGTTTTTCCACACTGCTATACTTCAAATTAACTTGTCATTGATCTATGCAAAAATCTTCATACTGACCAAAATGTCAAAGTTTAAGTGAGGGACACTTCCAACATAAAGATGTTTAACTGCATAGTTCTAAAGCTGTCATCATAAAAATTAATATTTAATATTTAAGAGATTGCTGTTGCCATGATTATGACCACCCAAACTCTAATGGTCCAGATACAAAAGAGCACCTTTTGTTCTCAAGAAAGGACTGCAAACCAGCAGACACTTCTACTAAAAGAAGAAAAGGAAGAGGAGGAAAATATCCATCAACTTTCCTGTTTTTGTACAGTCCCCTGAACCAACTAAAAATGTTTCGGAGTGTTTCTCCACCCCTTTCAGGGGTGCAAAGCACTGAAGTGGAAAGGGGGAAAAAAACAAAATTGCCTCTTCTCCTTTTACACTTGTATGAACAGAGTGCTGCTGAGAGGAAACTCCCATGGACAGAATCTTATGTTAGGATCCAAGCCACTGTGTTATTTTTTTTTTAGTTATTTTTCTTATTTCCAGGAAAGACTCATGCACTCTTGAACCACAGGGCATAACACAATTCTAAATGATCAAAGCAAGTCTACCTTTGAAAATTTAAGGACAGTAAAGATGGAAGGATGTTACAGCATGGTTTACAACTCTCAAAAGAAAATAAGGAGCTGAAACTTAATTCGTTCTTTGCCTTACTAGTCCAACTTCAGCTATGGCAGCATCTCAGCCATTTTTAAGACAAAAACAAAAACAAAACACTGAGATATGGCGGATAGAGAGTTAAAACCTTGCCTGGCAGTGGCATGACTACCTCCCAACTTCTCTGAGGGAGAGTGTAGGAAACATCCAGTGCAGGAGTTATTTCTCCTCTCACTCACTTGGTCTCTTGCAGGATGCTGTCTTTGTGGGTTTCAAAGATCATGTCCCAAAAGGATTTCTGAATCTCTGAACAGTCACATAAAGTAATTTCACTAGTTTCTTTTTCCCCTGCTACTATGAGCAAAAGACCTACTTGGCAGACTTTTTCGTCTTGTGCATCTCTTAAAGGTACAGAAGGCTGTGTGAGGACCTGGTAGTTTCATGGCCCACAACTCCCTTCACAGCTCCCATTTACAGTATTCCAACTTCCTTTGGTTTTCCTGCTACGATCTCGCAGACCAAACTGTACCAAAGACCTATGTTTTGACTCACAACCACTTTCTCTTTGGCTATTTCCTTCTTCAATCCTTTAACTACATCATCAACTCTTTCTCAGTGAAAATTATTCTTTGCTTTAATTGCATGGTCAACAACGTTACCTAGGATCTTAGTAGCATGGACGGCAACAATATTTAAATTTGGGGGGCGGGTACTCTTTTCTTTCCAACTGCAATCCTGAATCCTGAAGCAAATCACACTACCCCACAATTAGCATTTGCAGTTAATCGTGGGAGTATCAGCTTTTCTGTTGTTGCATTGTTGTGTGCCTTCAAGTCAGTTCCAATTTAACGGTGACCATTTTTTAGGCGTGATAGTGTGTAGTGCACCCAGGGTCACTCACTAGGTTTCCATGGCCGAGTAGGGAACTGAACCCTGGTCTCCCTGGTCACAGTCCCAACACTCACACCATGCTGGCTCATCCTATTATTTGGAGGGAAACAGATATCCCTGCTAATCATCCAATACAGTAATGTCTCATTTCAACTGCAGCCCCTAGTTTTCAGTGTATTATACATTTCTTTCCTCCAGCTAGCTTAAGTTCACTGACAATTGGCTATCATTGTTGTCATCATCACCATCATCATCATTTATTCCTTCTTGGTACATGATGCTTTACAAAGAAGAGCAGGTATGGCAAGTTCCCACACCAAAGAGCTTGCACCTGGTGGTGCAGTGGTTAAATGCCAGTACTGAAACCACAAGGTTGTGAGTTCAATCCTGCCAGGCTCCAAGGTTGACTCAGCCTTCCATCCTTCCGTAGGTCGGTAAAATGAGTACCCAGCTTGTTGGGGGCAATTAGCTAAAATACATTGTAAACCGCTTAGATAACAGTTAGTTGATAAGCGGTATAGAAATAAAATGCTATTGCTATTGCTATATAAAACAGACACAGGAAAACAATGAAGAAAGGAGGATATGGTGGTACAAGTAATCAGGAGAAGATTATGTGATTACTTCATTTACATTTTCTTTAGCTTAGTTTCAACAAGACAAATCTGGGTAGCATAAGGGCTACATGTAACTGTTGAACCTACCATCCCATTCTGGCTGATACCACCAAAACTCAGCAACAAAACGTATAGCTAAAATCTGGTTTTAAAAAGCTATTAAAAGCAACATTTCTTGATTTTTTTCAGACGAGTTTCTGCACAAGCAAACTTGCAGCAGTGCATCTGACAGCCAAGAAGAAGAAATATTTCCTGTTTGTTTTAACACTTTTCCCAGGTTTCCCACTCACATTAATAAGCTTTCTTTGAAAACGAATTTTGGAGCAGAACTCACGGCCAGTCCTGGGGTGTGAAACTAGCAATAGCCTATGCCTGCAATATATTACGGGCAAGGCCTACCTACTTCCTGAGACGTTTCTGTAATGAGCTTGTTTCTCCTGTTTCTGAGCCAATGCAAAGGGTTTTCTTGGGAAACTGGTCTTTTTTTAAAAAAACACCACAAAGTAGAACACAACTCCACAGCAAACAACCACCTGCAGCAGACATCTGGTTTTCTAAACATCTCACAATACCCCAGCGCTTATCAATGCAAGCTGCCACCAAACACACTGCAATATAAACAGATATGGAGAGTCCTATACTGTTGATCACAGAAAATAAATCACAATTTATTGTTATTTATTAACTTTCAGGTAACATGAGTTGATTCAAGAACTAAAATTTTAGCAAGAGACTGAAGCTTTAGTGGCAAATAAAAGTACTTAATGTAAGAGTTACACCTTGCTCTCCTGCATACAAACAATACACTTATTGTATGGAGGTGCAGCTCACTATCCTCTGTTGACAGGCTGTGCTAAATGACATTTAACACTTGCAGAGTGACTGCCTATATGTTCTGTGCTTCACCCCACCCTGCTTCATTTCTTATCTTCATGTTTTTCTTGGCTGGAACTGACATAGCCCCAGGATCATTCAGCTGGGCTGAGCAAAGGAGGAGGTACAGCACATTATTTGATTAGTAAGTGGGGATGCAATGAAGCCACAATAGCACACAGACTGGGAGATGCACAGGAAAGCACTATCACATTTGTTCATCTTATGACACCAAATGATGTAAAACATCAGCTGTGTTAGAGCAGGACTGGATTAGAGTGGCCTGATATATAGCCAGACTTGATGGAAGCTGTGGTCCAGCAGGCCATGTATTGTTCACACCTGCATTAAAAGTTCCAGAAATCCCAATCCCTAATTGTAGCTCACTGCAACAATGAGATTACAGATTAATATTTGTTTACGTGTCCCATTTCTTTTAACCAAAACAACATTTTAAAAAGTACCCATATTACTGCCACCTTTTAAAATTTCTACTAAATGTACCATGGGACAAATATACTTTATTCTGAATGCTTACAAGTCCATATAATTTGTAATTTCTTCTTGCAAGATATAGTGCAATGGAAACAAGCAAGGATAAGTGACGGGTTTAGAGTTTTAAAACTGAATTTTGATCACACTGTGAAGTTTAAACTCATTCTGTTTTAACTTCTATTTTATACAGTCTACTGGGAACCTTTCACCCTGCTTGAAGAGGGCCGAGTGCTTGTTGGTAAAACAGCTGCTAAGCATGAGAAAATACCAGACTCACTTTCTGGTATCTTATAGCAGATATACAACTAGCTCCCTGTTTTGGTTTGTACTTAGAATAGAGTGGACTTGATTATTTTAAGTAGACCTTGATTATTTTTGCCACAGAAACACCAGAATTTTATACCAGGTCATCTAAAGATTTGGACTTAAGTGCAAAAACTGGTAATTGTTTAATAAATCTATTAACACTACTATTAAGAAAAAACTATCACAGGGTTTTCTTGGCAAGTTTCGCTCAGATAGAGCTTGCCTCTGCTCTTCTCTGAGGCTGAGAGCGTAAGTTGCCCGAGGTCACCCAGTACGCTTCCACGGCTGCGTGGAGATTTGAATCCTGGTCTCCACTACATCACACTGGTTCTCCTCCCACTGATCTCTGTTTAGTAATATTCACAGCAGCACTTGATGAAGATTTTTGTTGAAGTGCATTTATATTTCCAAATTATCCTATGGTACCTCCCCTTTGAGGGTCCCCACCTTTTTTTCCTATCAGGACTGAGCCACAGAATTATGTGTTCTCTGCCACCTCTCAAATACTAGGTGCCTCCTACCCTTCTGTACAGGTCAGTGCTGCATATCAGCTGATGTGCTTAACCACAGTGTTATGACTGTACCAATGTGAACCCAGTTCTCCACTTGCTGAGGATTTGAAACCAAGGTTGAAAGTTTGCTAGAGGAACAGGCAAGGAATTAACTGGGATAATCTGCTTTTGAGATGCTGCAGAGTAATTCTACAGCTCAATCATAAACATTTACCACTGTTAAGGCTAACTTGCACTGCACCTGAAGTAGCACTTTACTTATCCAGGAGTGGGATGCATCATCTCTTGAAGATGTAACTGTGGCAGACATAGCAAATGCATTTTTGAAACCACACAGAACAAATAATTCATATCTAATACCCTATCAGTTGGTCAGTCAGTCTGAAAATACTAGGGATGGGCCAACTGAATCCTCAGATCCTCATCAAGGATCTCCGGATCCAAATCCCCACGCCAAAATAGGCAAACCAAATCTTTTGAATTCACCAACCAAAAAATACAGATCTCACACTCCCCGCTCTTCTCCTCCCCAGGATGAGTGGGAGAAGATTGTGGGGAGCGCCATCTCACGCTCCCCCTCTTCTCCTGCCCACCACTGATGGGATCCTGCCCGGGATCCTGAAAGTCTTCCTGAAAGTGAAAACTATTTTAATTTGTTTATCATTAAACAAAGATGTCAAATTCTGCTTCAAAAACACTTTTCAGTAGAGATGGTTTCTTTCTGTTGCTTTAAACCCTTGTTTAAAAAAGGATTCAAAAGATTTGAGATCCATGAGATTTGTGGATTCCCAGAACTATCCAGGGATTTGGATCCAGATTGAGAAAATACTGGATTTGTCCCATCTCTAGAAATGCCTTATGTGATTAGCATGATCAGAACTGGATAAACTGGCAGTTCTAACATACTAAAAGTATTCTGTTTCATCAAAAGCTTTTGGTACAATCCTGGCCTGTAAAACAAGGAATAGAACCGCTGACTGGTAATGTTTACTTTTAAATTCCTGTGCTATGCCCTGAGTGGTTATGTGAGTGGGAGAGCTTTATATTTGACTCATGTGTGATATATTTACCAAAGTAAGTTACTCCGAGAGCTAGACATGAATATATGGCTTTTCATGATGCTCTAATGTTGACTTCAAGGAGAGAATGGCAATCACTTTTGAGATGAAAGTGAGGTATCATTGTGTAGGTAGCTGGGCTTGCTTCTTATTTATATTTTTTATGTTTCTTCTCCATTAATAGAACTCTCAGGGTCATTATTCCCCCAGACCTTTCATAACTTGGCTCCAGATTATAGCTTATTTTGTCTCACAGTTCACACTGGGATCACTGAGAATTGAGCTTAATTCTGTTTTGGCCTGCAGTATGGAATTTCTAGAATTCCAGATTGTTTGTACTACAACTCCTATACCTCCTTCCCATTTGTCATGCTGGCACAGACTTCTGGCAGTTGAGGTCTATCTGGAAGGCCAACCCAAGCTACTGATATACTTGGTCATATGTGGGTACCATTTTATGACCACACTACAGAAGGGATAGGGAACATATAGCTCTCCAGATGTTGGGCTACCATGCCCATCAGCCTTATTGCAGCAGAGCAACTGGTGAAGGACAATGGGAGTTACAGTTCAACATTTGTAGGGCTGCCCATTCCCTATGCTTATGCAAGAGAATCAGTGAACTCCCCAAGCCAGCTTTTACATACATACTACTAGGGAAAAGCCTATCAGGATTCCGCATGTTCTTGGGAAGGAGTAACATATCAGTAGCAAAGTACATGCTTTGCATGCAGAACATTCCACTTTCAATTCCAGCAGATCCAGTTAAAAAGATCAGCTAATGTGATGGGAAAGACCTTTGCCTGAGAACTTGAGTCCCTTGCCGCTTGTCAGGTAGGCAATTGTGGTCTAGACAGACATTACTCAGTTACTATTTGATAGAAATTTAGTTTTACAAAGAAAAAAATGTTTTAAAATCAGCACATTTTTAACAATCTCTAAGAGAGACTGTAGACTTATCTCTAGTGTATATATCAGCAAACGGTGATCACCGTATTCTGGCAAGACCTTTCTATCACTAGCATCTATTCTGCTTTTCTCTACTATTTTATTTTGCATTATTATTTCTGATCATTATTGTATCTTGACAGCAGTTACCTCACAAATGATTTCCAGTGCATGTTTATTCAGACCTAGGACTCACTGAGGTCAAAAGTGCCTACTTCCAAGTAAGTGTGCACAGGATTGCAGCTTCAGTGTTAGCAGGGACAGGAGAGAAAGGGCTTTGCACAGCTGTCTCTACTCTGAACTGCATTTGTCTGCTGGATCCTTGTCTGCCTTTTAATTTAGCCCTGGTTAGCACCGAGATTGCTACAGTCTCTTAGACAATTTATGCGTTGTCTATGTCTAGAAACAAGTTGAAACAACATGTTAAAGAGTTACACTGTGACAAAACGTCTTCCCGAAATGGGTGCCCTCCAGATACATGGACACCAACTTCCAACAATCAAAACAGCATGGAATAGACATGCGCACTGGGAATGCTGAGAGTTGTAGGAAAGATACTATGCAAATTCCTTGTTAAGAGGAACACCCTTTTCCTAAGGTCTGTGAGGTTTATCTGTGCATCAGAATGCTTTACTGGACTGCTCATAAAATAAGTATCTCAGCCTGCACACGCATTTTGAATGATAGGCTGAGATGCCTGCTCATCAACAGATCTGCTTGCATGAAGAGCTCTTATCAGTCACTTGAAATTACAGGTTAGGGTTTTCTCCTATCAAGTTGAGCATCCAGGGAAATTAAACAAAAGCCTATAGTCTTCCCTTAACTGCTGGAAGACTCCAAAATGCTATTTCAGTCACGAACCTCAACCTTTCTTTCTACGATCAACACCAAGCCTGTTCCTTCATGAAGAAGGCCGGGGTATTTTTACTGTTAACAGGAACCAGCTGTACAATTACAAAGAGCAGGACCAGAATGTTTCCAGAAACAACAAGGTCCAATAAATTCACCTCAAGATCTGAAAGAAAATTACCTAGTTGTACAAGTATCATCTAACCCCAGTCAAGCTAGACAAAATTTATCAGACTGGGAAAAATCAATGTTGGAAATCTTAGAAATAATATGGGTACATTTTACCGTTTGTGGTGGACATGCTCCATCTCTAAAAAATATTGGATAACGATATAGGAAGGCATGTGAGAGATAATTCAGATCACAATCCCCTTAAATCCAGAGTTTTTCCTTCTAAATATGACTCACATATTTGAAAAACAGTTCCTTAAAATATATTGGTAGATTTTATTTGATATAGTTTCCATTGCAAGAATCAAATTCGCTAAACTGTGGAAAACTAGAGACATTCCTAACTTTGAACAATTGTTACCAAAGCTTAAACAAAATGAAAGAATATGGTATATTATCTCATAACATAGATGCAAAGTCAACTGCCAACCTAGAAGAATGGCTGCCAGTGACTCATCATATAAATAAGAAATGGGGTTCTTCCCACAAATAGAGAAGTAAGAGTAAAGACGGCTTTAGTTTAGTGTTAAAATTTAGTATTAGCACTTACTTTACCAAAACCTTGTTAACATTAACCATCTACCTAAAGTTACAAATATATATATCCTACTACAAGGAAAATTATGTAAATAGTAACTAGAATCTTACATTAAGCGTCTGTTTAAACAACGACATCTTATTGAATTTACAAGTAGAGTATTGAAGGTAAGTAAAGGTGGTTTTTTAAATTATATGTTTATTCACAGTAATAATGTTTTTGGTAACGGGTTTAAGAGGAAGTTACGGCAGAATGACAGAGACAGAGATGATATGTCGGTATAATGTTATGTCAATATGAAATTATTCCTGTTATTCTGTAATATTTTACATTTGTATTTTGTCTGTGTGTGTTTCTGTTTTTTGCCTTTTCTCTACTTTTGGTTTTTATTTTCAAATAAAAAGGATTTTAAAAAAAGAACAAGGTTTTCCTTCTTCTAGTAAAGACAATACTCATGTGATTCTTCTTTTTTCTTCTACACAGTGGGTAATTATAAATGAAATTAATGGGAGAACATAGATATTATTATTACAACCACATACATTTTACAGAGGCTGTAAATAGCACTCCAAGAAATAACTGTAAGTGTGTTTGTCTCCTCCACTTTCAAGTATGAGGTCCCAATCCCACATTGTTCTTTTCCTGAAGTGGAACAGGAGTCGTGCATCTGCCATCAAGACCTGCTCCGGAGGGATGGAACATCAACAAATATCTGCCTCAACACTTTTATTTGTTTTGCGTACAACCATTAAAAGGCTTAGATATACTAAAAATTTCAGAGGCTGTTAAAATCCATTTATTCACTAATTAGATATTTAACTGGTATTAATGTATCCTTGGTGCTCTTTCTGTGTAATTCAGTATTTGCCAGATAGTAAAATGCTATTAACAAAAGAGAGCAGTTAAGGTAGTTGTACCCAAGCTTTCCAGGAAAAGGTGAAACTATTCCCTTGTATGTACTGCTAAAGAGAAATGGATTAGCAATTTGTGCAAACAGCATTAAAGATATGGGCATTTTCATTCTGTGCTGCAATGAAAATGAGGCTTCATGTATCTCTCCAAGATAGTTTTTGCAGCCCTCAACCCCTCCCAACTAATCTTTTCTTGTTGTTTTTGTTGTGTGCCTTCGAGTCGTTTCTGACCTATGGTAACCCTAAGGTGAACCCATCATGATGTTTTCTGGGGCTATGTATGACACACACAGTGGGTTCGCACAGCCAAGTGAAGAATCAAACCCTGGTCTACAGGGTTGTAGTCCAACACTCATTTGGACTCCTCAAAGTGAACTGAATCAGGTAGAAAACCGAATGGGTGAGAATTCACCCTTGAAGTAATGTTGCATTACTGAACATGCATTACTACATACGCTACATCAATTTAACCACAAACGTGAAAGTACCTTTAAGTGACTCAGTAGCATAAGTTGGTTATACAACAGGTAACCTGTTATTAAACAGAAGGCTTACTTTCCAAATATTGTTTCTCAGATGGATCAGCAACCTTGTAGTTTCACAATTCCAGGAACTAGCCAAAGTGCTATGACTTTGAAAGCAACAGCTCACTCAAATATTTATAAGGTGATTAGGTACATACATATATACATACATACATATATGATATAAAATGAAGAAAGGGAAAAAGAGGTTTTCAGTTACTCTACTATAAACCCAAAAATTAACATATCACATACAGAATAAAGAATTAAGAAAATCTTCCTTTCAATGAAACAAACAAGCAAACTTTGTAAGTGATCTTATAGCATCTTTGAGACTGCAAGAAATTCTAGTATAAGCTTTTGTACACTCAGTTCACTTCAGATGCAGTTAATATATCCGACATATGCAATCCCAACATATCAGATGCACCTGATGAAGCTGACTGAGTCTACAAAAGTTTATGCTACCAACTTCTCTCAGTTAGTCTCAAAGGTGCTACAAGACTCCCCTGTATACTGATACAGACTAATACACCTACGTTTTTAACAGTAATACTTTCCAAGGGTTCTTCTCACCTTATATAGTCATATGAAAGTTGACCTTGTATAAGTTGAGGGCAGGTTTGGGGGCCAAAATGATGGATTGTTATATGAACTGTGGATGTCAGAGTCATTCCACAGAGTAAAAAGTGCCAGCACCTCTTTAAGGGGCTGGGGCCCCAAGCCACCGCTGCCGCCGCCACTGTTTCCCCATCCTGGCATTCAAAAAGGCCTTTTGCCACTCTACTCAGTTTTTTTAAAGTTAAGGTACAGTATTAAATCTGATAAAAAACCGAACCATTCCCTTCTTTGAGGAGAGTTGCAAAAGGTTAAAACTTAGTCCATCCTGGAAAAAGCTTAAAAGAAGCACCAATCTCATCTACTTTCTCAGTCCTCCTTTGAGGGGGATGCACCAAAAGAGCTATGCCCTTTCCAGGCATTCAAAAAAGCCAGAAGTAGCTCCACAGTGGAAAGAGAAGAGGTGGGGTTAATACTCTTTTTAAGTTCTCCAGGGATGGACTAAGCTGTCACCTTTCATGACTCTACTCAGAGAAGCGGATGGTTCCTTTTTTGATAAGAATTAAGGTACAGTACTTAAACTGACCTATAGGTAAGCTGACACAGGTTTTTGGGGTCAATTTTTTTGACTAAAATGTCTAGATTTATACATGAGCATATACAGCAATTTGGAGTAATGAATAGTGGCCACTAGAACAGTACAGACCTAGGAGATCCATGCTTGCCAAACTCATTGGTCAGCATCCTATTAGTGGCATATGCAGGTCTAAATTAACCTCACAGCTCCATGTGATTTTGGTCACTCTGGAGGCTAGTATTCCCTTCCTCTCTCAGTGGTGACCAAAGGCCCTGCCCATCTTCAGCAGAGCCTCTGAAGCCCAACCCCAGTTATTCTGCATCTGGGGATCTACAATGAGGGAACATTGTAAAAGCATCTGGCTATGCTTCCACAGCCAAATGAGAAATGATTACATCAGCCACTGGGACCACCAGAGGACCTGGCCAACTTCAGACATTATGTAACTGCTTTGTGTCTGGCTACAGGTACGTAACCAGAAACAATGGTAATACAGCCAAATGTTCCTGTAAGTCCCTTGCACTCCAATAAGCAAAAAGGGGGTATTCAGAAGTTCTATGGTAGATCCAGGGAGTGGTAAATGGCTCGGTGTAGTATAATTCTGCATGTGAAACTACTGAGTTACACTAGCCATGCACGACTGAGGCTATTATTCGATAACCCTTCTTGCAATCCTTGGATTGCTGGAACGATGAGTACTCCAGCTTTCTTTTTATTGGTAGGCTGCAATCCCAACACATCTAGAGATTAGGGTTTAAAAGAATGCTTCTGTTCATTGTGTTTTCTTGAATTCGGGGTGGGGTAGATAGCCCTTTTCGTGGTATCAGAGTACAGATTAGCTTTCTTTTACTTTGAGTGAATAATAGCAGTAGAGTATTACACAATTCACATACAAACTGTAGATGTAAACTGTGCCTGGACAAGCAATATCCTATGCATATTAATACAATAAAATCTTCAAAATAGCAACAGTTTTCAAGAGCATGTTCACAATATGATTAGTTCTGAAGGGGTATCCTTTCTCAAGTACAGAGAGAGATCTGACCAGGATGTAGTTTCCTTTCCTGTCCAAGTCTTTATTGGCTTCCCTGCATGCATATTAAGGCATATAGCCATGTCTCTTATTCACTGTAACAGATTTGTAAATACCAATCCAGTATGGGCATTGCAGGCAATAAACTCTGAGAAAGAAGTAAGCTATCAAATTTGTTAAATAGACTTAAAATAGCTATGAAGGACAATTAAAAGCATACAGCAAGGATGGGAAACGTCTGCCTTCTCCCATGTTGATGCACTGTGATTTAGCACAGTTTATACTGGATAGCACTGATGGATTTATAGTCCAAAATAATTCAGAGAGTAAACTGTGCTCTGTCTCTGCCATACAGCAATCTGAGGACTTTTTTTTTTTTGGTCCTGTCTTCTATTATTTTTAACTGCCACGTCATCAGCTTCCATTGCTACTGCTAAAGGCTTGTACACAACACCTTACCTTCATTTTGATACAAAATACATCTGAATTATTTCATTATTTTCATGGTTCTGGCCTTGCACTAATGAGTGACCTTGAAACGCAACAGTCAAAATCATTTCAAGGTGCAATCACCAACATCTTGTTGCACTTTGTACAACGATGGCATGGCTTCTTCAATACGCAAACATCAAATAAAACTTGTAAACACGAAACAGTGACTGGCCTACAAAGCAAGTAGGAGATAAACAATCCCAGTTACTGAAAAGCAGCAAGTTTCATGATTTTAAGTGGACAAGGGAGGGCACTCAAAATCATGTTATGTGCTGCGGCACTGAAAGCAAGAATGTCCAGCTCACAGGCTTTTTACCTTTTGTACATAAGAACAGAAAAAACAGCTGAAGCAACCTGCATAAGAAATAAAGTCTATTTGAAC